>JAFMOD010000754.1:138889-220625 GCA_019802435.1 Corydoras maculifer
GGGGCTGAATAATTTTGCACATCGCACTTTTCAGTTTTTTATTTGTAAAAAAATTGTTGATTCATGTATAACTTTCATTCCACTTCACAATTGTATACCACTTTGTGTTGGTCTTTCACATTAAATTCCAGTGAAATATATTTATGTTTGTGGTTGTAATGTGACAAAATATGGCAAAGTTCAAGGGGTATGAATACTTTTGCAACCCACTGTATCTGTTACAGTGGCTTTGAATAGAATTGAAACAGTTATACTGGGTCCTTTCTGTTGTTCATGGATAAATCTGTTGTTCATACTAAATACTTAGTGTTAATTTAAAGGGCTCAATGGTCTCAAGCATTTAGTAGGTTTTTTGCCCTTGATCTTTATATACCAAGTTTTTTATTTTTGTTCCTATTTCATTAGAATATGAACTTTATCTTGTAAACAACCCAATCTCTTTAAAATTCTTTGCTGGAGAGACCTTGTCTTTGAATTGACTGAAAAACTTTCTGAAAGTTTAGCATAAATTGATGCCCTTTGTACCTGTTAAACTGCTGATTATGAAAGCTTTTAGAACAGTGTAACTAAAGTCTTATTTTTACTGCCTATCTGAATTTTGCAGGGTTCAACCTGAGTTATGTTTATCACATGGCGAAATACGATTCGATTTTCAGTAAAAACAGTGGATATGTTTTCCTTAGTGTAGCCTATTAGGGCTTAATGATGGTCAGAAGATGTTCCAGACTCCAAACATAATATTATTGATTTTATTAGTATTATCATTAAACAAATATGCATACAGTTTATAATCTGTGCGAATTTCAGAGGGATGGTGCCAGTAAGTATTGCTGACACAATTTCAATATTTTTTTTATTTCACTGTTAATGAATACCGGGCAGAAATAAAAGGAACACATTGCTTGCCAGTGGTCACATTTAATGGCACCAGGATCGGACACGCCCTTGTCTTTAACACCTTTCCAGTGTTCGAGCTGAATTCCGCTGTGAAATCTGTAGTAGATGCATCACCCTGCTAAAATCAGGGTTTTAAGTTTGCATCCAGGTGTAGATCATGTGATCAAACTTTGCCTTCCAAGTGTTTATTATAACTGCAATGTTTCAAATGCCACGTGTATCCAGTGCTGTTTCACTCTACCACCTCTTTTAGAGCCATGCCACCTGCACATAGTTTGCCATTTGAAATGCCTATTTACACCTGTATCCAGAGCTAATTATTACCTTTCCACCAGCATGCGAGGCAGACATTAACTTTATGCTTTTTACTAAGTTTGCCCCTTTTGTGATCATTGGTGATGACCATGAACCACATTGCCACATTTGAATTTAAATGATACACTTGATATGTTGAACTAATATTTTAAACTAAAATAAACTTAAATAAAAATAAAAAAGAAGTGCAAAATTGTGACGACAAGTTTAAATCTTTGTGGATATCAGTGTGTGCATTGCTAATAAACAGATCTGTTGTGAGTTGGCGGTTTTTAAGCCTCGGATATTTTGCATATCTTGGCAAGTACAGCTTGCAGGAAAACTTGTTTACAGCTTTAATACTCTGAGCTCTGGAATAATGATCAGAATAAGGCTGCTCTGTTTATATTTTTGTATACAATTTTATTCAATCTGCATTTTCAGTTAACAGCAGTTAAACTGCAGTTTTTTTCTATTTTTAATGAGCCATTTCAGAATCACTTAAAAATTAGGATTACAAAGTTTGTTTTAAAAAATAATCAACCTAGCGCTAAGTTGTTATGATCGGTCATTATGTGTGAGTTTATCGGTGTCTAAAAGCTATGTGTTCTTTTCAACCTTATGCTTGGTCAAAGAGTATCTGAGCACTTCTTCTGAGGGCATGCAAACCATCTTCAGCTGTGCTGCATACCTCAAGGGCCAGGTGTTACTGAGACAACGCAGGCAGAATGCCCACCAGACATCTGTTAACATATGTTTTAGTGACTGTGAGCATCATATTGATATTTCTGCAGGTTGGTTTATGAATACCTTCATAAGCTAAAGACCAGTTTTCACATATAAACTGGCTTCAAATATGCAGTTTAATTACATTAGTGGCTTTCATTCTGGTATTACTGCAGTTGCCTTTTGGATTAGCAGTTCTGAAATACTGTAATATGAATTTAGGTGTGTCATCGATGAATGTTAGAGTTGGCTGGTTTGGGGTGGAGAAGGCCTCTGGCAGATCAGGCTTGAACATGTCTGGTGTTGAAAGGCACATCACCACCACTCCAGTGTGCAAACAAAATGTTTTGTCAGGCATCACATGTGCACTGTGCCTACATGTCTGAGTTAACACTGGAGATTAAGGCATAAACAGGGCCCTCTTAAAAGAAAATGTGCTCACCAAACAGTACCTATAAGTTTCCATGTTGTTCAGGGCCATTTCTCAAAGATAAGCATTTTATCACACAGAGTCTGGATTACTTTTCATCGACCCAAAGCTTGCGTAGTGCTTTGCTTATTTACCATTTTATAAAGGTTGTGTGTTGATTTAATTGTGATATAATAACCTGCTTTTATTTAATTTTTAAAGTATTCGTTTTATAAAAAAATTAGTCAAAATATTTTTTAGATGCCTTTTAAAATTTTTTTATATATAAAAATCTATATATAAATCAATTTTATAATACAGAATGCTAGTACAAATTGTAATTGTAATGTGTGGTGTTATTATTTTAGCACACATTACAGATAGAATTGCCTGATACTATTAAAAAACACAATTTAAAAATCTTCTATAAATCAAAAGCATGATCTGTGTTTTGAATCAGTATCAGAATGGATTTTGAATGTTAAGGCGTGAAGGTGTGCATTAGATAACAATCTGATTTGTTGCCAAAGTGTGACACTGTGCCAAGTTATAAAATTGGCTTGACTTACACTACTAGGTTTGAATTTTGTTTTTAATGAAGGTAGGTGTAAAATGGTTATGTTAAAATAAATGCAGTAAATGCTGCCTGTTTATTAAAACAGCTTTGTGGTAACACCATAGTTTGTATGCATTGTGATACTTGCTTGTTTGCATACCTGTGGCTTTCCCTGTTCTCCATCATTGTGAAGTCAGTTGTGTTTGTGCGGTGTGTTGGTGACAATTTACAGTATCAGCAGCAGCAGCTAACTGGATACAGATTCATTTGTGTTTGCTATTTTAAGTGCAGACGGTTTATTATATGGAAATCATGACCCGTCAGACAACTTGTTCTGTGGAAAATTGGCAGGAATTTAGAGGAGGTGCACTTTGAGTATTTCTGAGGAAATCATAAGCTATAGGTCAAAGTAGTTGATCTTCCAACAGTTTATTAACATTATTTTGAACAAGACTAAATGTTAAGCACATGTTATGTGTATGCATCTTTACTACGGTAATAAAAAGGGACACATGCCCTCTGCCTTGTGTCTGTGTAGTATAAACATATGATCATGTTTTTCAAATAATTCTGTCTGAGGTTTTAAGTGAATCCTCTGCTCTGCTGATTTTCACATTCAAGATGTTATTTTTTTTGGTTGTAGACAAATTAAAGATAATGCACTACCAAAACAGGTCTGGTTCAGCAGTAAACGAGGGGGTGTTATTCTACAATTATTGCTTCTATTTACTGTTCAGGGAGTGTTCTGTGTAATTATCCTGCCGCCTAATTTGCCTTAAGAGTGCAGCATGTTATATGTTTTGTAACAGACTAACTGTGTACTAAAGTATGTGTACATTTAAGCATTTAAAATTAAAAACCAATATTCTTTGATGGGGTAGGAAGTAAAATTGTTTTTCAGCAAGAGCGAGAAAGTTTCTATGTCCTTAAAGAGCTTTAATGTTAATCCGGAGTAAAGCATCATCCAGACATGACTGTTACTGTGGTATTTTTCGTCATATACCCATGAACATTTAAAACAGAAACTTGAAACGATGTATGAAATGGTGTTCTGAGAGACAGCAAGTAAATCTTTGTAGAAAGAAAAAATAAGCAAGCACAAGGATCTGGATAATTTTTACAAGGCTTAAGTGGTAATGACCGAGCAACTTCAAAACATAACTTATCTTCATTAATATATAACATTCTACAAAATAAAATTGTAGTTTTGTGTCAAGGTTTTTGGTTTATGATTTGTTTATATGACAAATAAGTTCTTGTTGATTGTTCCAGTTTGCATCCAGTTTGGATAAAAGCATCTGCTAAATGACTAAATGTTAATGTATTACGGATTGGGAGGCCCAATAATTTGTATAGAGTTTATGCTAACTTAGTAAGAAAGATGTCAGTAACCCATGCATTGGAACTTGCTGTGTATTGAAATGCATTGGAACTTGCTGTGTATTGAAATTGAATTGAAATTTCTAATGCTGTATATTAGTGATATGAAATATTAGTCGTTCACTTTACTAGCAATGGACTGTTCAAATTTTAAAGGTCTAACTAAATCTTTTGCCCGAGTTGTCAGTGTTATTGCAAAGTAAGGAAATCTTCGGTCCACAGACACTTAAGCAATGTGTAATCTTCAACCTTTTACCTTAATATGAAACAGTGTCTTGAATGTGAGCTGTACAAATCAGCATTACAAATCAGTGCATATGATTAGAAAATCATAGAAAAGTTCAGAAATTATTGCTTATTTTTATTGTAATTGAGGTGGTAACTCTTTTTACTTTGATTTGACTTGTCACTGTCTTCCTTGCTATGAAACTATTGTTTTGATGTAAGTGTAAATCGAACCCTGGACATCTGATGGCAATCTGAACCGTCAGAGCTTGTCATTTCACACAGGTTTCTGATTACAGTGTTTTTGAGAACAGGAACAATTGCAACTGTTATCATATTATAAACATGACTTAATCGATATGGCTGGAAATGCTCATGATTATGTGGAATTACATGGTTTAATTAAGACTGCTATATATTTTCACTATAATCCCTAATACTGATATAGAAATTTTGTAAGCATCTGACTAGAGCATGCAGCAATTCTGCATTTTAGGATTTAAAAGTTAGTGGGATTCAAAACATCAGGACAAAATTCTGTGTGGTCAAAATATTGGATATACAGCCTTCTTGTGGCTGCAATCTTTCTCAACCCACCCATGTGGGGTTAAAAATTAAAAATTACATCGCAATCCAATATGTTGCTAAATTAGCAAAACACAAAAAACCTTTTGTCCATAATATTGAGACACGTGTTGACACTTATTATGACTGTTAACTATTGCTGAGACGAACGAAGAAAAAAAACTACTGTTAAAAGTATTTTGAACATCGTCTTTCCCAGCAAACATCAGACAAAATGTTTAGTTTTTTTTTTGTCTTTTTGCAGAAAGTCATCTAAAAGCAAGGCTCCACCACCTCCACTGGGGCTGCATGGTCAACAAATGTCTTCAAATAATCTGGTATTCTCAAACACCAACATGGAGCAGAAGGCGGGGCTATTGGAGCAAGATCTACTACTAACTGTGGTGCTACCAGAAGGAGAGGAGAACGTCATAAGAGTGCATAGCAGGTCAGGCATTTATCAAGTTAATTTGACAGCAAAGGATTTAATTTAATATGAACTTGTTTTCATTGCGGTACATTTTTAACTACCACTGTGATTAAAAGGCATGGATCATAGCAGGTGTCTAAAATGATGCCTGATTTTTCCTACTTCCACATTTACCTTAATTATTACAAGATGTATGAAACCTAGAACAAGCCCTAAAGCTGAAGAGTTGAGGTCCATCTAAAGTGGGCTATAGGATCAGAAGTGAGATGGTAAATTAGTGTAGTGAAGTGGTAAAGTATTGGTTAAGGTTATGAACTATGAAACTAAGGCCTGGTTTAAGTGATCTTCTGGATCACAAAGTATGCTATGTTTTAAATGTTACCAGCTTTTTTCAAAATGTTGTGTTCTTCTTGTTTTTCTCATGTTAAAGTACAGCTATAAAAAATGTTCTCTGGAACACTTAACATATGTACCCCAGTAAAACAAAGTCACAGATCACTGCTTGAAAATTCCTAAACTCTTGAAGGAACATATATTTTGGTTACTCGGGTTTAAATAATTGTAGTTTTGTTAAATTCTAGTTATTATATTCTAATTTAATTCCTGAATAATAATATGCATGGTGATCAACTCCCATCACATAAGTACATCAGTAAAACAGAAATTAAGATGTGTGCAAATAGGGTGAATAATGTCAAAGGCAAAATATATTATTTATAAGTTAGTTTAGTTGAAGATAAAATGGTGTATAAATATGTTAAGGTGTCATTCTATTGCTGCTTGGGTTGCAGAATAAAGACAGCAGATTAAAGATTGTACATCTTGTAAACCTTTCCAGCTTGATGAGCATCAGCAGCTCCTCTTCTGAGATTCACAGAAATATCCTTAGTTCATGCCAAAATACACTTAAACAGATGTGTTATATAGATCAATTTTGATAGATGTTTTATATGAATAATTCTTTTGACACTTTTTAAGACATTACTTTTTGGTAGATTAAGATCTACTCTTCATATTGAGCTTTTTAAAAATAAACTTATGTAAAATAAAATCTGTGTATGTTTATAAATAAAATGTATTATTATTATTAACGCCCAGTACTAGATTGGCGCCCTGTCCTGGGTGTATCTGCCCAGCGCCCGAAACGTTCTCCCCTGGATGGGAATGGGGAACCCCCCCCCTGCGACCCTAATATATAGGGTAAAGCGGAAGATAATGAATGAATTATTATTGACACCCCCCTATTGCATACATGGCACTGTAATCTTTATTCAAAACTTGAAACTGTGTTTTTGTAATTTTCTAGCTTTCTGTAGGTTATTGTCTGTGGTCAAAGGCCTGTATGAAAAATGGCATTTTTTTCTTTGGCCATATGCAAGGCTTTGTTCAAAAATATATATACAGTTTTAAATGATGTTTTTTTTTTATTTTTTATTTTTTCTTGCTCTACATTCAAAGGTTTGTGATTTTAAAGTTTGTGATTTTTATTTGGTTTAAAAGAATAGAACTGATAAAAAAAATTATCCAGTTTTAAAACAAAATCAGAAAACCACAAAACTGCTATACAGTGTAACCAAATGTGCAAACAACCTATTTTGGGATTGAAAAAAAAACCTTTTATGTTGCCACAGCCAGAATCACTAAAGTAAATATTTCTTGATGAGAGGGTCTTGCTTTGATCAAAGGCTGAGTTTCTTTTTTTATATTTAGTGTAAAAGCAGGTCAAATTACCAGCATGTCAATTTCTTTTTGGTGAATTTTAGCTATTTTTCCTAATTGTACTGCCATTAGGCACAGATATCTGACAGACATTTTTGCATATATTTTTTTACATTTTCAGATATTTTGTCTTTACATGAAATTTTGGTATTTAAACTTTGTAACTCCAGTTAAAATCCACAGTTTTAAAGAATAACCTTAAAACAATTTTTTTGTGAAACTGGGATACTGCATAAAATAACCTTTTCCCAATAGTTCTTTTAACTTTAATTAAAATAAATGATGTATATGGGTTGGTCTGCTGACCCCTGATGCTATCTTCATTTATTTCCCGTGCTGCGTTTGGATATTAAAATTTTTAAGGACCTTAGTGGTGCAGATGAGATCAGTAATTTATCAAGCACATTACATCAGGGTTAAAGCAGCTATAGTTATTGCCTTCCTGAGTCAGATGGGTGGTGGCGAGTAAAATGCTAGTAAAATGAGAAATGTTTTTGATTATGCAGTGATCAGTTTGCATTTGCAGTTTTTGCTGTAGTTTTATTAATAAACTTTTATTAAACGTTTGTTTAGTTGAGATGTGTTCTGAACTGTCTATTGATTATGGCTGCTAAATGGTAAATCTTACTAAACAACAATTAGAATGAACACTGATCTGCAACTGTTATAACGACTTTGAAAAATGTGAAAAGTAAACTACTATAAAGCTCTGTTACCTTTAAAATCCAGTGTTTCTTTTAATTCTTAATTTTAGTTCATTAAAAGAGCATTTGTCTTAAGAGCTTTATGATATTTAAATGTTTATCCTGATTTTATTTACTTTTTTTTTATTTAAACAAAATGAATACATTCAGCATTACTGTTTTTGCTGCCACATTTACACACATGCAAACTGAGTCATTTCTGTGCATGCGTGTAGGTCTAATTTGTAGTCATGTGTTTTTGCAGTAAGCCCATGATGGATTTATTAGTAATGCTCTGTGCAAAATATCATCTTAACCCATCAAGTTACTCCCTTGAGTTGGTCTCAGCCAATAAGAATCCAATAAAATACAAACCCAATGCACTTATTGGAGCTTTGGATGCTGAAAAGGTTGTGGTGAAGCCCAAAGGCATGGAAGACAAAAATAAGAAGACTGGATCTCAAATGCCCCAGGTAAAGCTCTCATCAGATTAAAAATAATGAAGACAAGCCTATTACTTTTTAAACATTACATAAATTCTGCCTCCATATTTCTATTCATTAATTTCTGTTTGTCTGTTTTACGCAAGTTATTATTTTTATCGTGTACTTTAGGCAACAGTGCGTATGGTAATAAATTATAAGAAGACCCAGAAAACTGTTTTGAGGGTAAACCCTCAAATTGCCCTGAGGGAACTGCTACCAGCTATTAGTGAGAAATGTGAATTTGAGGTGCAAAACACTGTGCTGCTGCAGAATGTCTACTCAGAACAGCCACTGGACTTAAGCAGCTCCCTTAATGACCTTGGTATAAGAGAACTGTATGCCAGGGACACACAAGGTAAGTCCAATTTAAAAAATAAGTCTAATAATAATGGCCATTACAATTAACATTTATCATAATTACCATAACAAGCATTAATAATATTTTATTCTAATTTCATTTTCAAAGATATCAGTGAGACAATGGTTCCTCTATCATCAACTTATCCAGGTAAGGGTTCTATTTTCTGAACTAGTTACTTTTTTTTTTTTTTTACACTGGTGCTTATAATTTAAAGCTTTTAACATTTCAATAACTATCTAACTAACTAAAAAACTAACTAAAAGTAAAAACATTTTGTAATCCAAACTAGAAAGAAGGGTAGTTTTCAGCAAAGAAAAACTTAAATGCCAGTGAACAATGCAAAAAAACACGGTGTGTACACTGTGTGAGCAAAGTGCATTCCTCTGCATCCAACACAAATTCCAACCATAACAATGCAACATTTAAATACTAAAATCCTCTTGATGTGCACATGAGAGAAAACTCTCATAATTCATAAACTAACAAAGATAAGCAGGAACACTAAACTTCATAAAATAAACTGATTATGAAAACTTATAACAAAACATGTAATATAAAAAGCAAAAAAACAGGGTGTTATTTGTCACATCTTTTACTTTAACACAGTACTAGGCTAAAAAAATTGATTGGTTATTAAAAGTTGCTAGCTGTTCTGAAAGAAATTCTGTATATGCAGTATGCACAAATATTCACCACCCATTCCTCTGCAGTCTATAGATGAAGTTGACGCCATACTTTTTACTTAACAAACGGTTTTAATTGTAGACATTTATTTCGTCTTGTAAGGCAACTTCCAAGAACCATTATAAGCTGAAATTTAGCAGGTTATACTTTCAACAAACATGCCACCCAGACCACTTTCCCAGTTTCAGCATTTATCTTAGAAATACATAATAGTGACTTGTTAATCTGTTTTACAGACTTCCAACCTGGCAAGGACAAACTCCAGAAAGAAAAAGAAAACAAAGGACTGTTTAGCATGTTTAGAAGAGGAAGCAGGAAGAAAGCAGAACAGGTGGGTTCTGCTTCAGATTGTTGTCATATCACACAGCAAACCTTAATTAAATTAAAATGATTGTAAATGGATCTTATAGGAATATTTGGAGTACGATTACAAAGCATCAGTTCCATTTTGAAAGTCACAAGCTAATTTGTTTGCTGCTGAAAGTTCATGGCCGAGTAAATGTTTGCTTTGGACACACTTTACTTTGCATGAGCAAGTTCTATTGGTCAGTGGTCATGCTTGTCCTTGTATGCACAGCTGAAGCTTTGCTGACATAGGACTGGTTCGGTATCTAGCATACTTCTGTCAAAGGGACTGTAACTGTAACCTATAGCTGGTTTATCCTTTAAAATTTTAAGAATGTTGACTGTTTTGTCTTGTTGCAGGCATCCACAGTGAGTGCACCAGTGTCTCCACTCAACAGACGAGCAAGGCCAATGAGTTTGAGTTCCCTGAGCGTGCATTCTTCATCGTATGAGACGAACACCATGCCTGCGGACACTGCGAAGAAGAGACGGGCCCCACTTCCCCCTAACATGAAGCCCGCTGACCACAATCACCATCACAGCAACTCTGAAACAAGCACATATTCGGATGGCAAGCAGGTACTGTATACAATGTATTTTTATATGAATATTTTTTTCCATCAACCATAAAATTAACCTGTTTTTGCCTTGGTTTGTACATCATGTTTTTTTTTTTTTGAAAGGTCAGGGGAGTTCTGAATAGAAGTCTCTCTGCTGAATCATCTTTAAAAAGAAGTAAGAGGAAGGCTCCTCCACCGCCCTCCAGCCATGTCAACCCCTCTAATGACCATGATGGGAAAACACAGAAGCCTTCATCTCAAACAGGTCAGACAACCCTGTGGTACTTTGTAAACATGTGCATTCACTCGTGATCCTTGTATGGTCAAATGGAATAAAGGGAATAAAAATTCAGTTCTTACAACTACTTAAGTCATAGTGTCCTTGAAAATATTTTATAATTAAAATATGGTTGTCTGAATTGAAAAATCAACAATTGTTGGATAGTTCTTGACAGTATGCTCCATGCAACAGCTGCAATTTGTTCACTGTGAAAGTAGGTGTAGGAAATGTGTGTGTGTAATGCTCATTTCTGTATCAAGTCTGACTCCTACTGGTCTAAGTGAGGAATTACACTTTGCACTCTGATTCAAACCCATAAGGTCAAATTAAGAAAGTATGAAGCTGGTTTCTTTTCAAATTTTCATTTTTTTTTAATGTAAACCTCAGCACTATTTTTTTTGTATTTTGTAACATTTTGAGAAAGAGAAGCTCAGAGTTTTGGTATTGTGCTGGTTTACCAATAACAAGTATGTTATTTTGGCTTTGTCTTATTATTAAGAGGAGAAAAAAAACCCTCAAGTGCTGATAATTTTTTATTTTAGAACAATAACACATGCATGCACATGTGATATAATTCTTTTTTATTTTATCACTTGCTGTACCAGGGCATATTTTGTATATTTAGTTTTTCTTAACTTTTTTCATCCTTGTTTTTGTTTTTCTTTTCTTTTCTTTTTTTTTCTTCTTTTTTTTTTTTTTAAATATTGGCATTTCATAATTTTTGTTAGGTCACTTAATCAGCCATCCCACACTTCAGTGAGGTCAGGGGGGGAATTAAATGCACATGCAAATCTTCTGACAGAACGTAATTAACTCTTGCAGATGTTTTGCAAACATGGACGGTTGACCAAACCAATTGTATGCATGCACAATGAAGCATCAGCCATGTTTCTCCACTGGATTTAATTTTAAGTTTATTTATTAATATGGTGCTTTTGACAATAGAACAAAGTCTTAAAACAGCTTTATGGGGTTTTATGATCCCCAAACAGCAAACCGAAGCGACAGTGAAATGAATAAAATAAATCTGGTATTTGTTTTGTTTTAAGAGGAAAACGGAAGGAAGACATCTAGGTACAGATTATGTATACAGTCAGGTGCTGCAGGTGTAACTCGTTCGGGGATCTTTACATTTCAGTAGCACGCTCTTGCACAAACACAATGCTTGAGCACCTGTAGGCAAAACCAGGCTATGCAGTAATTTTTGCAAAATTTTCTCCTAAGCTTTCTTGTTCCTTGGGCAGCAGAAGAGCCCATGCCTGGGTTGCTGCATGCCTACAGGGCTCTCACAGGGTAAAAGATCTAATTATGTGCTGATCATTGATCCTAGATTAAACACTACTTTATCAAACTTGCATGTACAGCAAATGAGGACATTGGAAAAAGCACATGTATATATACAAAAACAGGCTTTAATGTCGCCTTTTACAAAAAAAACAACAACTTCGCAGTGGTCCTACAACTTGTGTGTCCAAAAATGAAATCCATGACATACACATTCATGGGCACAGATTTCAAAGGTTAGCTGCAGCTCTAGGTTGCTTCTATTTCTCTCTAAGTGTTTCTTTCTATCATAAACACCGACTTCACAGGCACAATTAAGGGAACATATAATAGGTAAGTGCAATCAGGTTCCCTGTCTTAAATATAATTAATGGTTATATTTGCTGCCTTTTCCTTTCTGCAGATCCAACAATGACTTATGAAGAGATTGAAGACAATCAGGAAAGCATTCAGGTGTCAGATGAACCTGTTTCCAGTGGCTCCAGCCATGAGAGTTTAAGTCCCGTACAAGAGCTTCTGGAGGATGATGGCAGTATAAATGTCTCTGTGGCTGCTGATAAACCAGAAATCACCTTCTTTTCTCAGGGTTTGGAGAAAATTTCACCTGAGGGAAGCCCCCAAGCTGCATCAAGTGACCTGACCAAAGATATCAAGTATGAAAAAATATTTTATTTATTAAATTTTTTGTTTAATCAATTTGTTTTTTAACTCGCCTAATTCGCTTTGGACAGGTTAGCAACAGTCTTGGAGGTGAATAAAGATCAGACAGAACCTCAGTTAGATCCAGCATACAATGGTGAGTTATGATTAATGTTTTCGTTTGTGGAGCCTGTATGTTAAATCATAGTGAGCATATCATAACTATTAAATGATAATTATATAATTATCAAAAATTACCTCTGTATGTGGGTCTGTAGTTCATTTTATGACCATGTGCCTACATTAAGTCTAAGATATGTTTACACTAATGTCAACTACACTATTTAATATGAGATGAATCGAAGTCAAAACTAGTTTAAATGGGCCTGTAGACATTGATCTCACCAGCAATTAAACCTTGTCTTGGGAAAATAATTAGACATGAAAAAAGTCACAGAATTCTTAGATAAACTGTATAAGGCCATTTGGGTTATAATAAAATTTTTAAATATTTTTTTCTAAATGAATGATTAATTACAGCATCTTTGCTACCCTGTCATGCACACCAGTCTTTTGAGTTTTTTTTTTTTTTTTCTGGATGGTGGACTCCCTCTAAACTCTGATTTGGAAAAGGGGGCCTTTTTAGGTGTAAATACACGATATGTCTTATAGAAACACGTATCTCGTTAAATAAATAATCAATATTTGCATGATTTATAATCTGGCTATTCATGCAGAAGACACCTCGTCACAAATGGGATATATTTATGTGAAAAGGACACAGATTGAACTTAAATATCTGTATGGCTTTTGCTGTTGATATTGTCATAAGTTTTATTTGTGTCATTTAGGGGAAAAAAAGATTGGGTTTAGCAAATGGTGGGTGTATTTATGACCTATTAAAAAACAAAAAAAGGATTGCAGATTAATACAGTTAATTCATTATATTTAATAATATAATATGCATTGCATATTTTCTAACTTCACTTTGAGCATTTATTTTTATATTTAATGAAGACGAAAATATAAAGTGGAATATTGATTCTGTAATTTGGTTCTCTCTTCATACATCTTCTTTTTAGCTGGTTTTAATGGAGGGGACCACAATGCAAGTTTGACTGCTGAAACTTCTATAGCTCTTATAGAAGCAAGTACTGCTCCATTAGATAGATCAATAAACAATGCAATTGAAGATCCTGTTGCTTCACATATAAATGCACTTGTTCAAACACAGCAGGCAGAACCCCAGGTTCCTCCTAAGCCTGGGTGTGTAGCAGTTTCAGTACAAGCAACACTGGACATTGACCCCACTGCAGCTACAAATGATCAAACACCTGTTGACATTCAAACCAAGGCACTTGATTTGGCTGAGCCTTCACTCAGCCCAAAGTCAATTTCTTCTATGTGCTTAAGCTCAGGAAGTTTAAAAAGGGACATGGGCACTTCTACAGAAGAATCGCCAGTATTAGAAATACACCCTATCAGGGCCCAAGGCCTTAAAAACCAAACTTCCAGTCAGACCCAAACTAATAACCAGAAATGTCCACAGCCACGTTCCACTGAGATTCGGAGAAACCCACAGATGTCCTCAGCTATTAAAACAGATGACCTTCGACAGGTTTCTGCATTTCAGCCCAGAATGACTCCTGATTATCTTCCTAAAGAAGGCATGACCACCTACACTGTTGTTCCACCAAAATCTTTGGAGAAACAGCGCTTCTTTGAGGTAGCTTTGACTCTGGAGTCCCACAGTGTGACTGAAGCTCAGGGAGTCTGTTTTGAGACTTCGGTATCTAAATCTCCAGCTTCACCTTCTTCATTCCATTTTGAAAACAAGCTTGGCAGTGCAAGTGAGCTCTCAAACAGTGTTCCATCATCACCAGTGTCTCCTGAGGTCAAAGATAAGAAAGCACCACCTGCAATCAGGCCCAAACCAGCTTCTTTCCGCTTACCGCAAAATAAAAGAACGCCTGGGAGTTATGTAAATTCAGCAGCAGTGCGCAGCATGAGCCTTAGTGACTGTGTTAATAACAATAACACAGAAGTCTGCCGAAATTCCCCAAGTAGCCCAAAAGAGACAATCCCTGATGCACTAGAGGAAAGGTTCCCTTCACCTCCACCTCCCATTCAGGAGGATGTAGCGAGAAAGCACATGCCATCAAGATCTCCACCAAAAATAGAAAACCAGGAGAGATCCAGTTCAGTTTCATCCAAAAGAGAAAATGTATCCACTGGAATTACATATTCTATTTTGTCACATCAAACAAGTCTACCGCCTTCTGGCCTGACTTTGGAGAAGCTGCGCAGTTTTGCTGCACCCAAGCCATATTCCCCAATCACTCCATCACGCTTTGCCCAGGCTGTCTCTTCTGCGGTCAAGAGGTCGCACTCTGTTATCCACAGTCCTTTGCAGACATCCAGCCATAAGGTGCCCCTGGCACTCACCAAACGTAGCCCAGTCAGGGAAACAAATGAGCTTCCAGAATTGTCATCTACCAGGGTAAGTGTTTCTACAGTTTCAGTAAAGAACAATATCTTTTATTTATTTTAATTTTAAAAAAATAATACTAATTCACATGCATCAGTGATTCATAACTGATCTGCACACTAGTGTATTTTTTTAGCATGTCGGGCAGAAAACAAATATTTTATGTTTGTTCAGCACACTGAAAAAATCATAACCTAATACACATTTCCAACATCTGAATTATTTATCTAAATAATATATTAAGTGTTATTTTTAAGTAAATATTAGGACATGAGGGTCTTATTTTTGTTAAATGAATAATAGCACAATGTTATTGATAATTTTGTTATTTTTCATCTAAAGTTGCATCTATTTAATTTTAAGACCTACTATGAACCAGGGACCAGTTGCACTAAGCACCTTAAATTAAAATAAAAAAGGCTTGTTTTGTAGAAACAAAAAAGTTGCGTAAACACTTTTTTAATTAGGGATCAACACCCCAAAAGTGTGCTCAAATCAGGAAATGTACTTATTTTATTTTTTTAAGGCAAAGAGATATTATAAATGATTCACAGAAAATGCAAACAAATACCTAGGTGTTTGAAACTTTTCTAAATTATATTTGGCTTCAATTTTCTATTTATTTATTGTTATTAATTTAATTGAAGTATCATTTATTTTAATATTTTTTCATCTAAATTCTGTTATTTAGTTATTTTTTGATGTGATCATCAAAACTTAAACATTAAAGGAAATTAAAAGTCTATCACAAGTTTTTTTTATAATGTTTTCTTGATTCTAGATGTCTTGTGATTTTGATTGTAGTGTTGTACAGGTATATGCTCGTATATGATGTGTTAACAGTCAAAAACAACTTTGTATGTTTTTGTTTACTTGTGTAATCAATGGTTATTTGAAAATATGCTACTGTGGAGTATATTTTATTTTAATATATATTTTAAATGAAAATGCACTAATTCAACCTATATATATATATATAAATAAATTATATATATATATATATATATATATATATGTGTGTATGTGTGTGTATATGTTACTCTGTAGGATGTGGATGGCGTACACATGCAGGAAGAGAGCAATAGTGACTCCTTTAGCTTTATAGCTGATGTTACTGCAGATGTCTGGAAGATGAGAACATCTGATCTCGACTCAGTTAGTGCTTCAGATTCTTAAAATGTCTAGGTAAATAGAAACAGTATTTTAGGATTTGATACCTTAATTAAAATACTTTTGTAAAATGTATGTGTTTAATTTAAATAGAAACAAGGTACACACCATGCAAGTTCCCACCATCCATCACCCTCTTCCAAAAGACTCATTGTTGACACAGATACATAAATGTATAAATTAAAAAAAAATTTAAAAAGTGTCTGAAAAAAACAATGTTTTTAGTAAAATGCCCTTTAAACTTGTAGCTTTTTTGTAAAGGGTGTTATTGTACCAATTACAGAAAACAAAATAGTGTTCAAAGTGCATTAAAGATAAAAATGCACTTTGAAGAAAGCTGTGTGTCTGTCAGCAATCATCGTTGTTTCGGTGGCATAATGAAGCTTCTTTCCGAAAGCACACAAAATCAATTTAAATCACTAGAGAATTCTGATGTGTCCAAAAATAAATCCTGATTTAAATCCTTTAAATCTGTGAAAAGATTGTTAAACAGCAGCTGGAACACAAGCTTTCTTTAAATCCGAAAGAACTGATAAAATTTTAATATAGAGATGTAAGAAAGTTATTGATGGTTATGAAACATGATTAATATTCTGTTATACAATATAAAATTCTTCAGGAAATGACAGTCAACCAATAAATTTTTTATATTTATATAATTTGTTTGCAGGGATCACGTGACCTTATCCGTGATGTCCGGTCCTGAGGATATTAATACCTTATGGCAGATGGATTAAAGAATTGTTGACGTTTACAACCTTAGTGCCTTTATTAAAGTCAAGTTGATGTCTGGGCTTTTTTTTTCCTTCCTTGCAGCCAAATTTCTGTCCACTGTTAGTTATATTTTAAATATATGCTTTTGCCGAGTTCAAGCGCAAAACTAATAAAAAAAAAAAATTGGGTGAAATGAATGGATATCTTTAGCATTGTAAACCTTGTCAGAGTTATGAATTGCCATTTGACTTTGAAAGAGATTTTATTTAGGATACTTGAATTCTTAAATTATTTTTTTACCCTTTTTCAAGTAGTACAAGAACCTGCCAGACACATTTAATAGAAAGTAATAATTTAAATTTAAAAAACATTACAAAAAAATATATAGAACCCAAATTTTGTCAGTAAATGTCTGTTCCTCTATATCCAAACCACAAAGTAACAATGCATTAAAAATTTTTCATGTCAATGTTGCATTTTCTGTTGCTCAGTCATGCCTTATTAAGTTTGGTCTTTCTCTAACTTTTGGCCTTAAGTCTTGAATAAACTTGTTTGCATATGCTAAAAATACCATGTACATTGTAACAGTTTTTACTTTGATTTTGTAATTTTATTTTGTTGCATGCACAATTGTGTTCAATTGTTTTACATTCTTTTCCCCAAAATTTAAAGATTTTTTTTTTGTTCTACGTACAGACCTAAAATCATTATATTTTCCACATAATATCACTTAGAAGAAAAAAAAATAATAATAACACAATATTTGTAAAACTTTTCTGTTTTTACCCAAAATAATGAATCAGGATATCTAGCATTGGAAAAGAAACATCAACAATCAACATGTTAAAAATATCTGATAGAGGTATCTGAGCTTCTTAGGTCGGAAACACCATTTTGTGTGGCTGAAAATAGTTGTCCAGTTACTGTAGTAGTGCCAAATAAAGCTTATTTAAGGTCAGGTTTTGCCTTCACATTCTGTTGATTCCAGCTGCAGGGTAACTCCAGATTAGTATTCGTACTTGACTGAATAATAGTGTTTGTAGAGATTTTGAAAAATCACTGGGTAAGCTCTTGCCTAACTTATTTTGCAGGCAATGAACTGCAATATATACTTAGGATTTATTTGACCAATTTTTACTTTTGATGGTTTAATGGTTCAAAATTAGTTTTTTTTCCTCACAAAGTTTAAGTTGTTTAACAAGAGTTCTATAATCCTGTACGTGCTCAGACATTGGAAACAATTTTGTTTTGATGTGTTTTTGTTCTTTAACTTATTAGATGTAGGGTGAATAGAACTGTAATTATCAGACAAACTGAAAATGGTACTCAAATAAGTTATAGGTTATATAGGTTCTACCCTATAAATATTATTTTGTGCATAATTACTGGATGTGTATTACATAACTGTAAATACATGGACCACAGTGACATGAGAAGTGTGCAATAGGACGTAGAGTAGTACGTGTACACATTCGGAACAAAATAATAATAATTATAAATAAAAACACTGGTTTTTGTTCTTGTTTTAAAGACCTTATTGCTGTATAATATGAAATTATTTGCAAATTATTGTTTATTAAAGTTTGAATCATGAGAAATGAAAGAGTGATGTTTTTATTACTTAAGTTAAAGATTGAACTGTTAATATTTTTTAACATTTAGGTTTACAATTAATCAATTAAATTAAATTAAATTACAATTAAAGTTAATAAATGCAAATCTAGAGTCTTCAGTCCATATTGTGCAAGTTATTTAAAAAGAGTGTAAATGTTAAAATTCAGGCAGCATTAATGGTTTATTATTTATTATGAAGTAAATGGACTTATATGCATTTCAGCTAAAATAAAAAATAATGCAGCCACATAGTCTGGTTGATGTGAATTTTTAAACTGATGGTTAATAAAATATTCTCATCATTTGATCAAATAAAAATAAATAAAAAAATCAGTACAAATGTAAAATCAGTTCTAGTAATTAAGATTTAATTTTAGGAGAAAAAAAAATATATATATATATATATATATATATATATATATGTGTGTGTGTGTGTGTGTGTGTGTGTGTGTGTGTGTGTGTGTGTGTGTGTGTGTGTGTAATTAGGCAAAAATCTGTTAATCATCTGATAACTACAGCCTGTAATTGTAGAAATACAAAGTGCATCCATGTGGTAGAAGTAACAGTAGAAATAACTAAGTGTCGAAATATACACTCATTTTAATAAGTCTGTGGAGGTCCTGATCATCACAATACAGAATAAAGGGGACTACAAATTATGTAAAAAAAAAAACTTGACTACATAAGGGAAACTAATGATCAGGACCCCCATAGTTAAAGCATTAACACGGTGAATAATTCTCAGTACTTCAGTGATGTACCTCCTCAGTTACACACTATGTTTTTTTCTCAGTTCCACTGATCATATAGATGGACTTTGTGGTTCTATAAATACAGATTGTAGTCCATCTGTTTTTCTACATACTTTGTCTGCTTTTCTATGTTCTCCGATGATCAGGACCCACATAGTAGGAGTATTAGAGTGATGGCTGATTTTCAGTACTGCAGTGATACTGACGTGGTGGGGGTGTGTTATTGTGTGTTGTGATGGTATGACTTGGTCAGACACAGCAGTGCTGCTGAACATAGAACAGTACAATCAGAAACATACAGGTGTCTGATCCACTGGGGCCATCCACCACCCTAATAATACCTGCTCTGCAGGGGTCCTGATCATCAGAGAACAATATCAAAAGTATTAAGAGAAGCAGATAGACTACAGAATGTAATTGTAGAAGAACAGGGTCCATATTTATGATCAGCTTACCTAATAAAGTGGCCATTGAGTGTATTTATACAGCATTATGATCGCTACTTTGTATACTGTAGCTTTAACATTATCTCGCACTCGGCGGCCTGGACAAAGCCATATAACAAACATCTATACATATAACCAGGCGTGAAAATAATTTTAGATTTATATTAAATAATACATTTATAATATTTCTTGTAGCGGCCGTACGTCAGAGCGAAGTGACGTAGCGCGCATGCATGAACACAAACCGGCAGTCTTTGAAGCGGCTGGAACGCGTGGATGAAACGCCAGACGTCGATGGGAGAGAGAGCAAGCGGTCCGAACACAAGCATTAGGTACAGTATTACTGTCTCTGTCCCCGCGTTATCCCGCCTTTCAATTGAAGCCAGGCGCGCACGTCTCCTGTCCTCGTTATAATAACATTAAAATGCTGTTTAACGCAGTGACGCTCTCCCCGCAACGGGCTGCACAGCTGCCGCGCACAAACATTAGCGCACCGCACAACTCTGCGTGCGTCAGCAAAAAAGTCGCTCGAACTGTTAAAAGATTCCAGCGCAATCAATCGAACGGCGGGCCTTTTGCCTTCATCCTTCATTTATTCCCCTTCATCCTCTCCGGCATTGAAACCAGAGACTGCCTCGTAACAGGTAGGTGAGGTGTCATTACTCCCGTCTTTGATCTGTTACAGGATCAGATTTTTTATTTATTACACAGTCTTGCTTCTGGTTTGTCACCGAGGTCCATTTACAAGTTTACGTTAAAAAAAACCTTTAAAATAATTTATTGAAGGTTTTTGTAAAACGCACCTGGCTTTTGTGTACAGGCACTGCTTATAGTTCTATGATGATGTTTACA
Organism: Corydoras maculifer; assembly: GCA_019802435.1. NCBI lineage: Eukaryota > Metazoa > Chordata > Actinopteri > Siluriformes > Callichthyidae > Corydoras > Corydoras maculifer. Next base: position 159,447 of record JAFMOD010000754.1, read on the forward strand.
GCTGCATCTGTCCTGGCTGTTTCCAATAGACTTTAAAGAAATATATAATAGTCCCTATCATACTTTAGGTGACATTTTAACAGAAAGAAATGCTATAGTATTTTTTTTTCTAGTCAGCTACAATTTTGTCATATGTGTCCACCTGGTGGCGTGGTAGTTCGGTAGTTAGGGTGATGGGCCCAGCAATATTGAGGTTGGAGTCCACTGAAGTTACCATTGTTGGTCCATGAGGAAGCCACTTAACCCTCATTGCTCCAGGTGGAAAGCAAACCCCAGTATATATGGAGACTCCAGAAACTGTGACAGGGAATGTGTGGACTTATTATTTTTTAATAGTTTGTTGGGACAAAAAAATGCATCTGTACAATTTTAATTCTATTTTCTTCATGTTGATAAGAGTTTGATTAGTCGCCTATTTCTTAATTTGTAAATATATATTGGAATTCAAATTTAAATATTTTTAGTGCAAATAAGCTATCCAATCTTTTTTGTATTTAATTTTCTTTACTTCTGGTTTTATTATGGCACCTAAATCACATTTTGCTATAAACATTGTTTTTTTATATCAGCTTTTCTAATAACTTTCACATGACTTACATTTGCACTGTGCTTTACACATTCTAGATTTTCTAGATTTATTTACCACATTTCTTGACATAAACACATTGTTACAATGTTAGTGTTTTACACACAGGAGTTATGTTTGGGTAAACAAATAAATATTTATAAATATATTTCCTGCCTCATTGTACGTAAATTGTCAGAAATCTCTGTGTTTTAAGAGTCCTTCCTGCACTTCCTGTGTTCTTAGTGCCTTGCGTAACAGGCAAAATAAATGTGTGTATGTCTGGATGTGCAAGGGTGTGTATTTTAGCTGATTGCATGCTAGTGCCACTTTACATTTAACAGAATGAATGATGATGTTTTAGTTATTAACTGTGAGCATTGGGCTACATATGTGTGGGACCATGACTTGGGCCATAATAATAATAATAATAATAATAATAATAATAATAATAATAGTGGAGTTTTCATGTTCTGGGTGGAGTTTTGATTGTCTTCCTGCGTGTGCGTGGGTCTCCGGGCTCTCTGGTTTCCTCCTACAGTCTAGAAACATGGATTCAAGGTAAATTGAATGCTCTAAATCGCCCCATACAGAGTGTGTTTTTGCGTCTATGTGAGTGAGTGTGCTCAGCAATAGATTGGCAACCTGTCCTGGGTGTATCTGCCCAGTGCGTATCGCCCCCTCTTTCCATAGTCCATTTATTTATACATTATTTTTTCTTTTTATTGCTACTTTTAGTACAGCGTTAATACTTTACATGTTTTCCTTAATAGTTTCCAGTATTTTGTTTTGCCTTCATGAGTGAGCATTAACAAAAATAATGAGGCTCACTAAAATAATGAGGAGAGAAGAGCAGCAGCTGTTGAGAGAAGATGGTTGGCACAGAGCAAAGTCTGTGACAAAGGAACAGTAAGTTTTATTGTCTGGCCCAACTCCAGGCCTTGTTACTCCTCTAAGTTCCATACCAACAACCTAAATGTATTTTATGGGAGTGAGCTGCATCAAGCTGGTCTGCTTTCCATGTACAAATTAATACAAATCAGCAGAAATGCAGACCACAAGTTAAAAATTAAGCCGAGGAGTGGAGCTCTTTAAAAGCATAACTAAGTGACAGGATTGAAAACAACTTTAGTGATTTTGAGCTTGGAAATGTGTGTGAGCAGAGTCACCGAGTTAAAAATAACTTTATTGTGGTAGATCATGTTTTGGGAGGAGGGACCTGATTGCCATGCTAGGACAACCCATTGGGCAAAGGAGCAGCCTGTATTTGTGTGTGTGTGTGTGTGTGTGTGTGTGTGTGTGTGTGTGTGTGTGTGTGTGTGTGTGTGTGTGTGTGTGCGCGCGCGCATGTGTTTGTGAGAGAAAGAAAAAGAGAGCTGGGGTGTGTGTATAACGACATCGGGAGAGTGTAGTGCTTGGCTGTGGTCTCCACACCCTTTCTTTACTTCCCTGTCGCTGTGTGCCTTCTCCTGTGCTTTAGATGATGCGGTGGATATGAACAGGGTCCATGAGTGCTATGAGTGCCTCTCTGGATAAGCTAGACACTTCAGGCAACCTCGGTGAGAAAGCAGCCATATTTCGTGAGGGAAAGGGCAAAGGGAACTTGAACGCTGGTAGCGGCAGCCATGCCCTGATGGCTCCACGCTCGGCTTCCCTGTCGCCCAGTGCCTTGCACAACAAGGCTGCCACAGCGGCTCTCTGCAGAGGGACTAGGTAGGGCTACTTTCCTCCCCCCCACATCTCCTGTTCTGTTCCTGCTACTTCTAATTGTCACTATTCACAGTATGTGTTTTGCTCACCTCTCTGTTAGAGTAATCAAATCTCCTCTGTAAGAACGAGCAAACCGTGTAAACGCACACACTTGGACGTATATTTCAGCTTGTTGTTCTACGAGTTTGCACGTGTGTATGCAACCCTATCATTTCACCAGTTTTTCTTCCTTTGTGATTTGGGTGTCTCTCCATGCCTGTAATTCACTTTTTCAGCAGTTAATCTTTAACATATGTAATCTGTAGGCACGTCCTTCCAAAATACAGAGCAGGCTTTGTGCTCTATCACACGTCTGACTGAAAAGTGCAGTAGACTTTGTCCCGCTCCCAGCATTCGGGCCACATGTCAAACCTGCCAGCTCCAGGATGCAGACAGCAAGCTGGACCCAAATCAAACACCTGCTACTTACCAGGCTGCACTGTGTAACTCAGTAAACTGTGTTAACAGAGGGCTTATGCTACATTGAGAGATGATTCAAACTGGAAATGTGAGCCTCCGCATAGGCACATGTGCAGTAATTACAATTTTAATGCATTGCATAATTAAGATTTGTTGGTGGTTATGTGCTTTGCGTTTATTTACAGTCATTTAATGGACATGTTTAGTAGGTTTGCGGGGGTAAACATTAACCAAGACAACCAATATGTATGCTGGGATTTTTCATTTCACTTACCACCACAGGCTTTTTTAATGTGTCAACAAAACTGAATTCATATAAAGAAGTCAGGCTTAAATATTTACAAAAATATCATTTTTATATTAATTCATGAAAATTAAGGTATTTCACTATGAGTGCCTCTTCTAAACCAAAATCTTTGTCTGAAATGTTATCAGTGATTTACAATGCTTTTTCTAGATAAAGATAAAGATGGCCCAATAAATTGATGAGTGCCAAGAATATTATGTGTGTGTGTATATGTGTGAGAGAGAAAATAATGTAAATTTGAATAAATAATTTAACCCCTATGGGCAGCTATAACCACAACTAAATTGTAACTTTCTAGATAATGATCCATACTTTATTTGTTCCAAGGAAAATTCTTGGCTTCCACAAACCACAATTAGCATTTATTATATGTTATGCGTATTAAAGCAATAACATATAATGTTGATGTTATTAGGCACGACTCATAGCAGAGTACTGTTACACCTCTTTCCAGTGATTTATTCATAATAATACACAACCTCGAGTGTCTCATTGCTTTTATATAAAACAAGGTTTGATTCAGAAATGCATTTTTTGAAAACAGAATCTAGTCCAGTTTTTACAGCAAACATTTTTTTCCAGTTTCTCTAACAATCAAATACTGCCATCCATTGGCCACAACGCAGAACACGCCAAAAATCTATAAAAAGAATGTATTGTATATCAAGTACTGATACGAATGTGAAGCGCTCAGAGGTGTGTGTTTTATTGTCAGTTATGTCACAGCTGGACAAACGGCTCAGCCAATCAGATTTAAGGACCAAAGCTACCAATTTTATTTTATGTTATTTTACTATATGGCTTCTTTTTACAGTTTTTCTATTCCACACTTGATTCATTCATTCATTCATTATCTTCCACTTTATCCTATATTAGGGTTACGGTGGGGTTCCCCATGCCCATCCAGGGGAGAAAGTTTCGGGAGCTGGGCAGATAGACCCAGGACAGGGTGCCAATCTATTACTGGGCACACACTCACAGACACAAACACACTCTAAATGGGGCAATTTAAAGAACTCAATTGACTTGATCCATGTTTTTGGACTGTGGGAGGAAACCGGAAAACCCGGAGGAAACCCACGCGGACACGGGGAGAACATGGAAACTCCACCCAGATGGGGATTCGAACCGGGAATCCCCAGCGCTGAGAGGCGAACGTGCTAAGCCACCATGCCGCCCACACTTGATTCAGTAGCAGACAATGTTAAGTCAGTATGAATTTTGAAAGTAATCTCGTGCCCATTTCAGCTGCTGCTTTTGTCCTTAGATTTGATGCATTGGCATTTTCCCTGCCTCTCTGAAACTTCTCACAATATTCTGAACTGTAGAGTGTAAATTAAATGTTATTACCAGTTTCATGCTGAGAAACTTGACTCCACTGACCATTTCCCACTTACTGGTTTGATGTAATTATTGTAGTTCATGAGTTCCTCTGCATATTTTGTTGGTCTCCATTTCTCAGTTCTCCGCTGGTCAGGGCCACCACAGGACAAATATTATTAGGATGATAGTTGATACTTGGCACTCCACTTATGGTGCTGTGTTTTTGTGTGTTGTGCCAGTATGATAAGATTATACACAGCAGTGCTGCTGGAAGCTTTAAACACAGAAGAGTATCTGTTGATACATAGTTATCATAGTTAGTATACATGTTAGTCAGTGACAATGCAGACCTGAGAATCATTTACCTGTTCGATTGCGGTCCTGAGCAGGAGAATAAAGGATATTGCAGTAAAACAGATAGACTACAATACTGACCTCTTCTCCTTTTTCATAATGCATGCTGGTGGCATGATTTCTTTGATGGATTTTTCTCACTTGTACCAGAGTAACACACCCAAACACACCACCACAGCAGTGTCACAGCAGTGCTGATAATCATCCACAACTTGTATAGTACCTGCTCTGTGGTGGTGCTTTTTCTGTCCTGAATTTATAGGACAGAATAAATAACAAATTATGGAGAGAAACATAAATGAATAATTGTAAAAGGCAAATTTATCCAAAATAATGAAATAGACCATATATGTAAAAGTATTGCAACATAATTGCAGCTTAGGCAACATTGCATTCTGAGTCTGTCTTCCTTCACAGTTCCACATTTCTGTATTGACAGTCTTTTGCTCATTCATCCAAAAGATGCTGCATGAGAGAACCTGACTTGTAGTCCATCCCAAAGTTGTTCAAAGGGGATAAGGTCAGGTCGCTTTGCAGATCAGGGAAGTTCTTTCACATCAGACCAACCCAACCATGTCTTTATAGACCTTGCTTTGTGCACTGAGGCACGCTGGAACAAATAAAGGCCTTTCCAAAATCGATCCCACAATGTTGAAAGCAGTCATTTTTTCAAAACGCAGGGCTAGGTATTTGATTTCAATCTGTTGCAATGGGACTGTATGGAAGTCTTTAAATCAATAATTGTCAGATGTGCACCAAAACAGTTTTTGATCATTTTTTCCACCAACTGATTTTTTTAGGATATCTGAATTAGGGTTGCAGAGGTGCCAAAGCACCATTTCTAATATGTTCTTTTTCAATAGAACATTGCTGTATAGCAGTTTTACAGAACCCAACTTATAATACATGTTAAATGTAAAAAGTATAAGCAATACAAAGCTAGGTTTAAACAAATGCGCAAAATACTTTCTATAAGGATACAATATTTCATATATACTTAATTTTATGTTAGCATTTTTTTGTCAATTTATTCTCAATCGACACATTTTTGTTTATTCTCGTGTATTTCAGTGACCTTTACTAATTTTATAATTTGATAATTACTAAAGTGATTTGTTTCATAATATATGTAACAGATTATTTTCAAGTAAGCTAAAATAGTCATTTTGTTTAATTTGCAAATCTGTTGCGTTCTTGTGTTTATATACTATTAGGACTTAGATAATGTCAATGGGGATACTTTTAGAAAATTACAGGCATTTGTAAAGGGTTCACAAACTTCAAGCAGCACAAAGTTAGTTGTGTGCACAGTTATTAGACAAGTAAGTATATTGACTTAATTATTTAAACGCCAAACTGAATAAACATAAATGCTTATTGAACTTGAGCACATCAGGTTATGTGTATTTATATAATGATGTATGGTGTGGCCTAAATTAAACCAACATCGTGAGGCAAAATTGGCCCCAAATAATAAAACTTAAATTAAATTTAAGTCTAAAATTGTAAAGAGTTGTTCAGAGGAATGTGATCTCAGGACCATTAAACGTGTGTGGCATAAAGGCAACACTGTTGTAAAAGAAAAAACCTGAAATATAATCACCAAATATTTTATAAAAATCAACCATAAAGGCATCAACTGTAAACGGGAGAGACCCATTATCCTACACTGCGGTCATATTACAGGACATATTACAGGATGTCAAAACAGAAATATAATGAAGAAGCCAGAAAAAAACAGGCAGACAAGTATAAAACACTCTAACCATGGTTAGGAGAGAAATGATGACTAAACAACAATACTTGAAATGAATAAGATAGGTTTTAAATAACAACAATAACCAATAAAAACAAGAACTGATAAACCAATCAAACCATGTATCCAGTGTGCAGTGTGAGTCCAGTTATCAGGCTGTGTCATATTCACAAACCAGTTCAGCCCTACAAAGGCACACATTGAGCACAATTGCACTGAAAACCTCTTTTTGGTAGGCATGGTTGTAGAGGCGACTAAGCAAAAAAGTCCACAGCGCAAAATTTTTTGTAAGTTGCCGAAATGGCACATGACTGGACAAAAAGATCCAAACAACAGAAATAACCCTAAAAGACCCTGTCCAGTTCAGTCATACATAAAGACACCTCAGGACAGGCAAGTTCAGACATGCAGGCAGATTCAGATATACAGGCATGTTCAGACGTGCAGGCTGGATCAGACAAACATTCAGTACCACGCTCAATAAAGAAACATTCAGTAGTTCTGTGATCTCAGGCCCTGCTTCCTGTCCTATACCCAATTTCCAGTTTTGCTGTTCTCTGAATGCCAACAGTTCATTTAATTGCTGTTTTTATTTCTAGGAAATACAAGGAGGGGGAAGAGATGCAGCTGAATGTAGTGCAGAACCCCTTCACAGATTTGTTCTCCTCAGAGTGTTTGCCACCCTGGACCAAAAATAGTGTGACTCAGGTAAGAGACTACACTTAATCCAAAATGTTCACTACATTTAAAGTGTAAAAGTTGCCAGTCAGCTCATCATTCTGGTATTGACTCAGTCTTATGTGTGTGTGTGTGTGTGTGTGTGTGTGTGTATGCATGTATGTATGTATAAATAAAATACAGGTCACACACTCCAAAGTTTTGTAAGTTTTGTTGCACCGCCTTTAGCTTACAGTAGGTCTTTTTACAATCTCACATTTATTTCTGTCAAATGTTAATTTGTTAATTTTTGAAACAACACCACTGTACATACATTTTATTTCATATAATATTTTTAATTATTCCTACATATTTTAATACAGATATTTGCAGCTGTTACAATGTTTTTTTTTTGTTAATAAATTATTGAATAAATAGGTATAAATAAAAATAAATAGGTATTTGGTGTCTGAGATACAATGAGGTTAGCATTTTAGATTTACATTTTAGAAATCAGAAAATGTGAAGTTCATTTAATGACTGCAAAACAAACATTAAGCTCTTGCCCCTTTTAGGCTACATGGAGAATATTAGAAATACACTAATCATTGTCATTACTGTCAAATAGATGGCACTGTTTTCCACAAATAAAGTAATAACCCTCTTCATAATCTGATGAACTGAGAACAAGGCTGTTTTTGTTAATGCCATATTTAAACTTTAATAATTATTTTTGTATATACTATGCATCCATGCTGTAATGTATAATTTTATGTTGTTGGAAATAATTTTTGGTTTTACAACAAAATGCGTAGTAAGTACAGTGATAATATTAGAAGCAACTATAATTGTGTTTATTAGATATTCTATATTTCTCATTATTGTTATTTAACATGGTTGGTTTAGGCAACAATCAAGGAAATGAAAAACTAAATTAAAAAAGTGCAACATGCTAATAATATAATAGGGATAATATAATAGCTAAACTAAAATAGGGAAACATTAAAAAATAATAATTCTAAACCTTAATATTAGCTTTTATCTATATGACTTAATGATAGGAAAAACAGAAATTAACAAAGCATAAGCATGATATTTTGGTTTTTGTTTATTAGGTTGAGTTTAACGTCAAGGCGGCATCAGTAGCTTTTTCAATAACAGTCACACAGAGGCATGCAGACTCCACACAGGAAGGGCTTGACCTTTATCCAAAACTACTCCTGATTTATGGTATGCAGAAATATCAAAATTTTAATTTTTTATTCACTTTAGTTCCAGGGCAGACACCATCAGCTCTGTGCCAGACTCCCCACCCCATGCATTTCTTGGAGTTGGCAGTAAGCCCCACATGCCACAGTGCTTTCTGAAACAGCCCCTAGACGTTGCATGTGTCCCTGCCAATCATTGCTATTGATGGTAATGTCATTTAGATGGCAAATGTCTTCTAGAGGTGCCAAATTTTGTTGATTAGTCAAGTGGGGTAAAAAGGGTATTTTTTTCCCCAGGACATAGAAGTAACGATAATCTTTAATTAGTTTTTTGTTATATCCAGTTTTGAATAAAAGCAAGCTTATAGAGCAGTTTGTCTTTATGAGGTACCACACATGTTGGCCTTGGGCTGAATAACAACTTCCTGGTGGTATCTTTATATGGTGTTTTATTAGGTGTTATTAGGTTTGGTATTTATTCTTAGATTAAAAATACCATTTTTTTTAATAATGCAAGAGGACTAAGATAGCCACCTCATAGCTGACATCCCCCTCTTACTATGTGACTTTGAATGGTCCTTGTCACTTGTCACTTAGCGAGTGATTTGGTCCTTGTCATGGGCAGTAACACGAGCAATTTTGTCCTCCACTGCAAATGTTTGAAACATGTTCTTGTGCTATTAAGGGTGTACTAAATTTATTTCACCAGTGGAATCTAACAGACGGAATCTCTGAGCCAATATAAAGGATGCTTTCTAAGCAGAAGGATTTGGACTCGCACTCAGATCTGACGGGAAGAATGATAACAAAGCATGAGGGTTTGGAGTCTACTAACTCAACAGGAAGAATGCTTTCTAAGCTGAAAGAGTCAGGGTTGCTTCGAGAGCCAACAGATAGAATGTTCTCTACCCTGAGGAAATAAGACACAACTATAAATTCAAGAGGAATAAGCTTTCAACTCAAGTCAACAGACCAAAAAATGGTTTTGGGACAAAAAGATTCAGACTTGCTTACAAGTTGGATATTAAAAGAGACTAAAAGTAACGGGAAGGTTGTCTGGCCAGACCAATTAAGATGAGCTCATTCTTAAAATGTCCTCCCAGCCCAAAGAATCAGACTGCAACCATGAAGGTACAGTACTGTACAAGGGTACCTGTTAAAAGAGGAAGATGAAAATGTATCCAACACTTCAGTCTAAAATTCCAAAATTCATAACTTGGATGCTGGGACAAAGTGATGCCTTCAGCCTATTGTTGGGTTGATCCACCAATCAATTTAAAAAATTCTCCCAATCTGTGAGCTCTAGACCTGCTATGCTTTTTAAATATTTATGTTTATTTTTTTATATTTTTTGAGATTTTTTTTGCAGTGCACTATTATTTTACCTAGTGGGCTTATGTAGTGCCTTGCACTGCCTTTGGATGGCAATAGAGTGCTAAGTAGAGGCAAATATACCAAGTTGAATACATTTTACTATATAACATACAGCAAAGAGAGGATGAGAAAAATAAAGATAAAGAAAAATACATTAAGCAAAGGAACTGGATAGCAGCTAAAGATGAACCTGACATAAAAGCATCACGGGACACGGTAGCCCAGTGCTTAGTGTGTTGGCCCATCAGCCTGAACGTTGTGGGTTCAAACCTTGAGTCCCTCATAAAGTTGCCAGTGAGGGCCCTTTATTCTCCAAGATTTTTCATTGCTCTAAAGTATGTTGTTAATTTGCATCTGCAAAGTGACTTCATAATAATAGTAAGGACACTAAAGCCACTAAATAAAACCGTATTATATAGTATATACCAGTCTGTGATGATTGAACCCGAAGAGACATAATCAGGAAATAGTCGAGCCATATCAAAACAAAACTATTGTAAGTGAGAGATACCAAATTATAATGAAACTAAAATAAGACAAAAGCAGTCTATAGCATTTGATGGTTTTTAAGTCAAATGGCTTTTGATATCAAATTAGTGTCTTCTCCCATCCCCATTTAAAAGCAAGTTATAGTTCCAAACACATTTCAACATTCTTTACAGTTCAAGGACTGCTACAGGTTATCCTTCTCCCTTGATGCAAAGTAAGAACATGCTGCAATATTTCAAGGTAGGGGAAAAGGTATTATTAGCCTAAACATGCTCGCTTTATTCTCTGCACTAAAGATTGTCCTGACTTGCTGAGAAAGTGAAATTATTCCTACCAAGACCAGGTTGGCTTAAAGAATTACTTTTATAAAGTTACTCACTTAACAAAGGTTTGATGTTACTTCTCACCTTATGTTAGTAGTCAAATCATTATTATCCTTTTTAATAAAAATAGTGCCCTTAATTTGAGCAATGTAAAAATGAAAATTTTTATTTTCAATTAGAATTTTGTCCATTTATACTGTATACATGAGCATCTGCTCCTGTTTTTCATGATGTGCCATACATTTTTGACAAGCGACAGATCAGCCAATCAAACGCACTCACACAGACCCACACAAACACACACAATGTATACAAGGCCAAGCCATTGGAACTCAATGTGGCTTGTAATTTTTGAGCTAAAATAGACATGGAGACATTGGGGGGGGGGGGGGGGGGGGGGGGGGGGGGGGGGGGGGGGGGGGGGGGGGGGGGGGGGGGGGGGGGGGGGGGGGGGGGGGGGGGGGGGGGGGGGGGGGGGTTTTTTTTTTTTTTTTTTTTTTTTTTTTTTTTTTTTTTTTAATTTGGCTACGACTTCCTCTGTACATAATGCGGTTTCAAATAGCATTTTTAATGCAATTGCATAATTTTTGTCTTTCTTTTAAGCTCTACTCAAAAGTTTGTTGTTCACTCTCCACATACGGATATGAGTCATTGTTGCATTGTTTATTCATTCATAATGAAAATCCATCAAAAGACTTTGACCAACAAAATCCTAATTGTTGAACTACTAATTGACCTAACAACCCCTCAACTCTTGGTCCTTTTAATATTTTCAATATTTTATTTAAAAAAAATTAAATAATTTTAATGACAAAACACAAAGTGTGTGTCAAAACTATTAGGATGCTGCAAATCTAGTATGATGTTATTCTTATTACTCTAAAGACTTGATAATGTTAAAGTTAAACTAATGACATCCCTTATTGATTTTTTAATAAAGAAGCCCTTTATTTGTGATACAGTACAAATTATTTATTATAAAGTGGAAACCCCAATTTTGTATATCATAAAGAAAGCGTATAGTTGTTTCGATACTTAAGACCTGATTTACGTACAATCAATGTTAACAGAACATCAAGGCTACATAAAATTATCAACTTTTGTACTTCTGCACCTTAGCCAAAGATTTAGCTAATTAGCTGAAATGTTGTCATGTCACTGTCTGCACCAATTTCTTGGATTGTATTTTACAAAACTGTGGTTATGTACTAACACTATAATTTAATAAAATTTTCAAAATTCAAACAGGACAGAAAGCTAATGTAAGAAAATTGAATTAATATATGCCACTTTGACATCAGCATATTTATTTCTAGAATTCAGTTTGTTGTTACTGTAAATAACACATCAGCACTTTTGGAAGTCATGGCTTTTATAGGACTTTTTTTTTTTTTTTTTTTTACATTTTGAAACTATAAACCAGAAGCTCTTTGTTTTGGATGACAACCTAAACATTGCAGCCATTTATGTACGTATTATACACTGAAACTTCTTTTCCTACCAAATTGCATATTGGAAATGTAGAAATCATTGTTTTCATTATTGTGTAGATATGTATTAGAGAATATAGAGGTTTGTTGTTTTGGAATCTTGTCTATGATTGTTTTTTCCAGTATGATGTGTTGAATTATAAGTTATAAGATCGTGTTCCGGTGAGACAGTAATTCAGTTCTCTCCCAATGCCTTTTTTGGACTGCATGTTGGTTGATGTTTGTTTTGCTGCTGGTCAAGGCCAGTGCTCCTAAGGCTGCCAGTGTTTTGAGAATAGTAGAGACTTGCTTATCAACAGGCTCTATTCATTTTACTTAATTTCTTGCTGGCAGTGATAAGTATAAGCGTCGGAATGTCTGCGCTACTATCCATGATAAAGGTGCCATGCTGGGGACTCCCACCACATACATCAGCTTTCTATCTCCGTCCTCTTTTTTTCTTCTTTTTTTACTTCCAGTTTTACTCATTCTAACCCCACTGTACGTAGAAGTGTAGTATAGTCTTTGATTATAAGCTGCAGTTTATATGTACAGTATATATATATATATATATATATATATATATATATATATATAATGAAAATTAGAACATTACATATAGATATATTTTTCTCCCTCGCTCTCTATCTCTCTCTCTCTCTCTCTCTCTCTCTCTCTCTCTCTGTTTATGTATGTATGTATGTATGCGTATGGCCATGGAAAAATCTGCAAAGTTTTCTAAAATCAGCATCACTACATCCATGACAGCCATTCCGTTCCGGTGTCAGTTGAATTTTAACTCAAGTACACCTCATTCTACTTAATGCTGTTCTGATTAGGTGATTTTATAAACAAAATCTTGATGTAGTCATCACTGTGCTCCTGTAATAGGACAAGCTGGATGACAAAAAGTGCTAGAAATGGCTCGCAGTGAGGAGAGAAGAGCTCAATTATGGCTTTACTGGCGGTGGAATACAGTGAAGGTCATGTTGCTTTCATCCTTAAAAGACAGCAGTTCCTAAGACGGCAGTTAATTACAACAAGGTCAAGCAGCAGACATTAGAGACAATAAAGCTACACACTGGCAGAAAGTAAAAACAACTCTCCACTGACCGGGATGACTGTTAGCTTATTCCAATGTCAGTCATCAACTACAGGATGACATCAAGTGACCTACACCCAGGTGAATGGCAGCTGGGGTGAAGTGGAAATCAAAAACAGCTCATATAAGACATATCTCAATCTATGTAAAGCTAAAAAAAAAAAAAAAGTTACAATGAGAGGAAAACTAGAGCCAGGCCAAAAATTAACAAAGACCATAACGATTGGACTGTAGAAGACTGGAGCTTTGTTCAACACCTGGTCATCTAATGATTAAACAACAGGTGTGTAAATCAGAGCCTTCCTGCCGATTCCATTCAATATCTATACTTCAAGCCAATGATTTGATTACTTTCTATACTTTAGAATTGCCCATAATGCGATTCAATTTGATACAATTAATTGCAATCATTGCATTTTTTTTTCATCAAATCTATTTAATTTAGGAAAATTTTAAATTAAAACTAATTAAGCTACAATAAATCAGCAAGAAAATACTTTTCATTAAGATACATTCTGAGCTTTGTTAAACATAAACCCATAAATAGTGAATTCAGACAAACTGATAATTTGCAGTGATCTCTTAATTTTTTGTGTGTTGTGTGTATGTATATGTAATATACTGTGCAAAAGATTTAGGCGGGTGTGAAAAATTGCTGTAAACCAAGAATGCTTTCGAAAATTAAAATATAAAAATATGGCGGCACGATGGCTTAGTGGTTAGCACGTTCGCCTCTCAGCGCTAGGGGTTCCCGGTTCGAATCCCCATCTGGGTGGAGTTTCCATATTCTCCCCGTGTCTGTGTGGGTTTACTCCGGGTTCTCTGGTTTCCTCCCACAGTCCAAAAACATGGATCAAGTCAATTGAGTTCTCCAAATTGCCCCATATGTATGTTTGTCTGAGTGTGCGTGTGCCCAGCGATAGATTGGCGCCCTGTCCTGGGTGTATCTGCCCAGCGCCCGAAACGTTATATATATATAATGTTTCAGGTTATATAGTGTGTGTGTGTATATATATGTATATGTGTGTGTGATTTCATAATGTATTTATTATTGTAGAGAGCACAATGATCAGAATTAGAGGACATCAATCAACTTAAGCATAGAGAAAGACTACAATTAGGCTGTTGCTTACATTGTGTACAGTGGCTTCAGCACATGTGCTACTACATGACATCACTTCTCTGCTGTAATTTTGGTTCACTCTTCTTCCAGGTTCTTCCTCAGTTCGATGACTAAAGTGGGTTTCTTGGCCCAAGTTCAGGTTTTCAATTAGGTTTAGAGCAAAACACTTCAGTTTTAAGGAATGGTTTCATCCATTTTGCTATGTGACGGAGGGCACTGTTCTGCTGTAAAACTTGCTGATTGGGTGAACTCAATGAATGGAACCACATGATGCTGAAAAATTGCATTTACTTTGCCGTGTAGCTGTAGAAAATGCCCAACACCTGCTGCAGAAAACATTCCCAGGCCATAACAAATCCTCCTCTACCTTTTACTTACTTTTTTGTAGATACTTTGGGTTTAGTCTTCCTCTAGTTTTTCAACAAACATGTTTCCCATCAGACCGAAATAAACTTTTATCTCTAAAGGGAACTTCGAAAATTATCTTATGTCCATGCGTCACATCAAAGGTTCTACTGAAAGGAGATTCTTTATACTGATAAGAGTTTTGGTAACTGCAGAGTGTACTTTTAGTCTAAATGGTCATAAATGTCGGCAATGCCACAAATTTGGGGAGAAAATCTACTGGCTTCGCAAACTTTTGAGCACCACTTCATTTGAATTATGCTACTCTCATAAACAACACTACAAACTTTCTAAATATTTTTTATACATTAAGAGTAATGTCTTTTTAATCAAAACATATTTACACTGTGGGACATGGCCCCCTAGTGAAATGTGAGAGAATTGCAGGGGAGCATATTAGCGATGAGGTGAGTGATTGACAAAAACATTTTTCTGATTATTTAAATAGTTTGTGTGAAAAACACACAAACAATGCAGCTGCAAGTAACAAAAGTGTTACAGAGGTTACTATAGTAAAAGAGGCAGCTAGATGTGTGTGTGTGTGGCAAATTAATAAATAAAAAATGCTTAATTTCAAAGCATTAATAGCTAACAGAGACTTTTATCTGTTGGCAAGGTAAGCACAGCCAAGTAGGGAATTTATTTAGTAGATGTAAAGCTCTGATTTCATTAACTCATGCACTGCCTCCACCAATACTTTCTCTCTATTGATATAAGGTCCTTCATTATTTATGCACTATTAACTTTTGTAATTTGTTACAGTTGTAACTTGTCCATCATTCATTATAATTTGAGGCATTGTGGAACTCTAATTCAAATCCCCAGCACAACAAACGTTACAGTTTAATACAAATCAGATTCATTGTAATCTTTTAAAGGGCGTTTTAGAGTCCATACTACAAGACTTGTTTTAATAATAATGCCAGTTTCACAAGAACAATTAAAGATTTAAAAACAGTTGCGTCATTACATCTACATTTTGAGCAAAGAGTTGTCAGCGGATAAAATTACTGTACAGTTTTTCCCTGACCTTCAAAGCTCAAGTTTAGATTTTCTGTGCTTTATCAGGAGTTTTTATTAGAAGCCAGCGTTTTTCTTACGGGAAAAAACTCTGGTTTCCAAGGCCACAGGAGGAGTTAGAGGAAAGATTATTTGTTTGGATTTTAGTCTCATATAGTCTTTGCTCCTAGTACAGCATAAAAGTTCAGTGCTTGCCTTTTTTTTAGATTTCATTAGTAAGCAACTAATCTGAAATTTTCAGAACGTGTTAGAAATCGTATTCAAGCAGACATTTTCCTGCCTGGCTACGCTCTAAGAAGATCAGTATGAATTTTCAGGCCAGAAGAGTCACCCTGCCTGCCATCACTCCACTTTGTTTGCAGAAGCGGGTAGGAACTTTTCAACCTTTTCTTTTAAATTAAAATGTACTTTCTCTTTTTTGGTCAATTGCAAGCCAAGCACTTTTTAACACCTGTTCCCATCTGATTCCTTAAATAATCTTGTTTTATCAGCTTTATATTATCAATGTTGTTTAAACGTGTAGTGACATTTTAAAACAGCGATCTTTAAAAATTGTTGACCTTTATTTATGTATATTATTTTCTATGTTAGATAAAATAGATGTCTGCTATTCTGGAATCATAAATTGTATTTTCTTGTTGATTTTATTTCTAACTTGTGTACCATGGGCATTTATCCAGCCATCCATTATCTTCTGCTTTATCCTTTACTAGGGCCATGGGGGGTTCCCCATGGGCATTTATTTGTTTGTAAAATTATCGCATTTGAAACAAAATGGATCAATGAAGGTGATGAAGTAATCCTCATGCCAGTGCCAGGTGTGTTGGATTCTAAGATAATGATGCAGCTGTAGATCAAAAGGTCATGACAAATGAAGGTCAGACCGTAAAGAACTGGTCTAAGTCGTACTAGCCTTGAGCTGGTGACTGGTGACCATCACTGGGTGAGATCAATCTAAAAGTCTCCTTTAGCAAACTGGCACACACTGCTGCCTGTGTTTAAACAACAGCTAGGCCTTAAGTAATAATATACATACAGATATATAACATTATTTATATATATATATATATATATATATATATATATATATATATATATATATATATATATATATATATATATATATATATAAACATGTATATATAACATGCATAAGTTACATATAGTTCGACTAACCTAGGCCAGAGGACATTGCATACAGTGGTAGATTGTAGATGTGAGGCTTCAAACATTGCTCCTCTTGCCTGTAATTTAAAACTAGACTAAACATTACTTAAAATACTGAAGGTGATTCTAAGTCATATATTAAGCTGTTGCTTTTGTTGTATCAAAACAAAAGACTATTTAACTAACAAAAGATTTTCAGTCACTTAAGATGTAAGCATGTTTTGGGCAGTATTTTATTCCTGTAGTTTTAAGTACCGTTTTTTTTTTCCAGATATATAATTTCATCTCCTCTACTTTTTTTAAATGACACATATTTAAAGATTGAGATCTGTAGAGATTCCTGGCCATGGACCCAGAGTTTTGTGTTTAATGTTTTCTTTACTGAGCTATAAAGTTACCATTTTGCAGCTTAGTTCTGATTTGTAGAATATTGATAGTTGAGTCAGCTCAAGTTGGATTATGTTCTCTGCACATACTCCAAATGCTTGTTTGGAATCTAACCATGACTGACACTTCCTGTGTCCTCAGTGTCCCAGAGCTGTTGTTTTGGTTCACACATTATGGTGATTATAGTAGTCATACCAAGGGAGAAATAACCTTGATTTTACTGGACTAAAAAGTACTGGTGTGAAAAATACTTATCTTATAAATAATACTATCTTGATGAATTAATTATTAATAATGTTAGTTGTAGAGCCTTCCAGAACAGTGTTATAACTCAGAATCAAGTTGCTTTTCCACTAAGCAAGAAAAGAATTTGTTTTATCAAAGTTTTGTCTGCAGTTCTTTGAATGAAGGATATAAAGGATTCAGGAGGAGTCTCTGTGATTTAGGACCAAAGGTGGAAATCACTGCTGAATATATGTGACAATTAAGCCCTCTGACTATATTAAGACTGTTATGCTACCATAATAAAAATAAATTTCAAGAAATGCAAACTTCCAAAGGTGTTGGGCAAAAAAAAAAAAGAGTAATGACTTAAAGACTTTAAGACTATAAGACAGTGGTAGTGTTTTCTGTCTGTTTGTGTCTTTTTTTTTTTTTTACCACGTTTAACTGAAGACAAAATTAAACAAAGTAAAACATTATACTATATACACTATACTAATAATGGACACCAAACACATTTTTCTTTTTATAATCATTAAAAAAATTATAATTTTATTTTAAAAAATTAAATAAGCAAAAGCAATTATTAATTGCACATGCACCGAAAGAGAGAGTCTGTGTGTATTTGTGTTCTGTGTCTAACCAGCTCCACCATCTCCATGTCTGTCTGTTTCAGCAGTAAATTGTCAGGCCTTGTTCTGCATGAGTGAAAACACTTTCATAGACATAGACTGAATGTGCTTAATTGGTCTGCCTGCATTGTGAGGAAGAGAATCAGACAATAATGATCACAGGCCATTAAGCAACTAAGCAACTCAAATGTTGTATACAGCAAGAAAAAAAAACACCCACAGAACCCCAACATTTTATTGTATGGCTTTGAATTACAGGGTTTTTCTGTTAGTCACTTAGTATAAAGTAGACATCTAAACCCTTCATGATATATTCTGACTGACCCTGTGTCCTGACCCCAGCCATCAAGTTGTTTTACTTGTAAGTTGCTTTGTATAAAAGCATCTGCTAAATGACAGAATGTAAAACCTTAAGATGCACCATTTCTCATGTTCTAAAATCCATCTTGTATAATAATAATATGCAATTGGCCGTATCCTAACTGTGGAACTAACCCTAAATTTGTTTAATTTTTGCTGTCTACTGGTAGGATATATTTTTCTTGTATACATACTGTTTTATAATTTGTTACCTTGTGCCTGTATGAGGGTAAACTGTTTTGTACAGTAGACAATAAAGAAACAAGAAACAATAAAGCACAAGTGATGTAAAGCAAGATCACATTTATGATTTTAGATCAGTTTGCTAGTTTGTTGCTTACTGCTTTACTGTCGGTTTAACTGAATGAAATAAGTGTGGGAGCATTTAAACTTATTATATATAATTATACTTATTATAGCAGTATTATGAAAGCTTTGTCAAAAAATGTGTTTCTTTAATAAGACTAAGACTTTTATGCTTGCTAATCTGCAAACGTTTAAACTGCTCTATTCGTGGGTTCCTGTGTGACAGGTGATCAAAGTATACAGCGAAGACAACAGTAGTAGAGCTGTGGAAGTTCCCAGTGACATCACTGCCCGGGACATCTGCCAGCTGTTTATCATCAAGAACCACTGCATCGATGACCACAGCTGGACATTGATTGAGCACCTTCCACACTTAGGGATTGGTAAGCAACACAGTCTATGCTTCTGAAGTGTAATGAAGTTATTGAATAAAAAAATGGCATATGCATCATTACCCAAACTTGCAAATTATGGTAATGTAACATGTTTACTACAATAAACATGGCTTTTATGGGTTGCACTGTTGCTGTGGGTTTGTTAAAGGTAAAAATCAGTAGATTATTTTATGCAAAAGAGAAATGTTGGAAATGCGTTGTAAAAAGCTCAGGTTATATGATGAACAGCAATCCTTCAAAACACAAATAGTAGTTAATTGGGTTATAAATTAAACAAGAATTAAAGACATTTTAATGTAAAAAAAAACAGGTTTAGTTTATTTAGAGTAAAATACAATTTAAGGAAAGTAAAGGTTAAAATAAGTACAAACCAAAAAGTGATAAAAGACCTTTTTTTAAGTTACATATTGTATTTAGCTCAGACTATCTCTATTTCTTTTTCTAAATAAAGATTTTATTTAGAAAACATTTTTAAGAAAATTTTTTTTTCTTTTCTTTAGAAAGAATCATAGAAGACCATGAGTCTGTCCTGGAGGTTCAGTCTAACTGGGGAATGGACTCTGACAACCGCCTGTATTTCAGAAAGAATTATGCCAAATATGAATTCTTCAAGACACCTCTGGTATGTATGTGTAGTGGGGGGGGGGTGTTAAGTGGCAAATAATGAGGCAAGAGTGAAATGTGCTCTCAAATGTAAAATACATTGTGTCAGGAGTTAAACAAAATGGTTCCTATGGCAGGCTATAGACCCAAATATATTTACCATTACTATGTATTATGTTTTTAATCAAACTTATCCCGCGTGACATATTTTTGAAAAAATATTAAATATTTTGAAAGAGATTTTATTAAAATTCTGTGATTTAAGTATAACAAGCAATTACCTATTTTTTTTATTTTATTTTTGTCTGAAAAATTTTAATTTTTTGTTCCAACAGGATTTTTTCCCAGAGAACATGGTGGAAATATCAGGTGAAGCCAATGGCCTCATGAACCACTCGCAGCTTATACAGGTATCACTGTTAGCTGCTTATAGTTAAAAAAATCTTCTCATTTACAAATTTAGAAGAAAAATAACCTGTAATCCTTAAGGACAAAGTTCGTGTTTTTGAAGAACTACTGTTAAGATGAAATTGAGTACCTATAAAAAATGATTAGGAAATCAATAAAGTTTAAATTTCAGGATTAACTTTCAGATATTGGCAAGTCATATATAGTCCATATATAGTCAATGCTGTTTGATTAGATCTGACTAGCCAATCTAACAAATCATTAATAATCTGGTCTTCTGTGACATAATCTAGTCTGGTTTTTATAGTGAACTCTGACCCTAATGTTTGCCTTTGATAGTATAATATAAGTTCTTAAAACTCTTTAGGAAAGTTAGCATGTATATTGTCTCTGTTGTACTTGTTGCACAGAGTTTTTGGTTTTAGAATATTTTGGTTCCTTCACAAAGACATAAACAATTTGACCTAAAGCACTAAAAACACATAAGTAACATTGTATTTTCCAGACTGGGACTGCTTTCTTTTTGCTTTCAGACATTTCTCAACTCTAGTACATGTCCTGAAATCCATGGCTTTCTTTACTCTAAAGAGCAAGGAAGAAAGTCATGGAAGAAGTTTTACTTTCTGTTGAGAAGATCTGGACTGTACTTTTCTAATAAGGGCACATCAAAGGTAATGCTTAAAACATGATATTTTTTTGATTTGTTAGCTTTTACTGTATACTTAACTGTTCTTTTTTTCACACAACACTAATGCATTATGTAAGTAGAACCGGCTGGTTTAGCCTGCAATGGACTAACATTAACTACATCTTTTATCTGACAATTTTTTAAAAACAGAGAACAGCTTGATAACCTTACATTGTGTCATCCCTATGTACCTGTATATAATTTGTGTGCCATCCTGTCGTGTTTCTAAATGTAGAGATTAAAATGAGCAGCAAGGCATTGTTAGATCGGCTAGTCTAGTAACTAGTAACTTTTTTTATAACATTGACCCACCCACTCCTCAAAAAGGAAGATGCATATACCTGCTACGTGTTATAAATATCAAGACTGCCTTTGTTTTACTCTAATTTTTAACAAAAAAGAGTTATGTGGATAAGAGGAACTAAAACACTCTGTGGCTGTGTCTTTCCACTGATTTGAATTTGATGACTCAGTTTTCTGACATACATTTAGTTGGTCCACATGAATTGTCAAACATACCCTTTTTCTAGGAAATTAAAAAATCATCTATTATAATAGACACAAATCAGACAAAGACTTTCTTTGTGTTCCGTTGCTTGGAAACGTCTTTCTTTTTTTTTCCCTCCATCTTTTCCTCTAACTTGATCCCCTTCCCTTTGTGTTTGTGGTGAGAAAGCTTCCAGCATTAGCAGGTGTGTGGTACTGTCGTACATCTTACACCTTGTGTAAAATGGGAGAGATTGTCACAAATGTCTTGATTTTGTGAGAGGCCAGACATCGTCATGTCCTTGAGCTCAATTTCAAACACTGAATGCTGAAGCTAAACTTGTGAGTGCAGCTTAAACCACTTGATTTTAAGTGGTCCAGAAATTTTATCCCTGTGCTGCAACCCAAACCACTCAGTTCTTCTCTACAGGCCTTACAGCTACAGTGTTTAAGTTTAATAAAGATACGTTTTTATTTTATTTTAATTTTTTTTTTTTACCTATTTAGTTATGACCGTGGGTCTTTTTTATCAGTTTAATAAGTGATGCCTTCTATTTTCTATACTTAATACCATGCTGAAAAAGTTATTTCATGCATAATATCTAAAAATACAGCATTTTGTTCCACATGGCTGTACAGCTTCAATTTAGAAATGACACTTGATTTAGACAAAAAAAAAAAGTTAAACGATAAGCTAAATGATTTGCGCTATGGTACAATAAACATGCTTTTTAAAACAAAGTACTGGGGCAATGCTGTTAAGAACATGGTTCTAAGCATGCTCCTGTTTTTAAATATTTTCATTTGTTTTTGTCTGTGAACCCTTTCTGGTTTATCAACTGATAATGTTAATATGTATCACCATGTCATATTGTCACATGATTTTCTTCTTTGTTTTGATTTTCTGGCCACGGCTATTTGTCCATGTGTATCTGACTATTGCCACACTAGCAAGTTATGCAAGTATCGTGTTTGTATCGTGACTTTTGTGTATCAAAATTCTTTGTTTGTTAATAAAGATAAAAAAAACCCATCAGAATAGATAATGAAGTTTTGAAGTATCATTTGGTTCCTGTATAATACACTTATTACTTTATAGTGGCCACTACATATGATAATGTTTATTTTTATTTAACTTCTTTCTTGTATTATACATGACTGTCTTATTTTTAAGGAACCCAGGCATCTGCAGTTTGTTGCAGAGTTTTGTGACAGTGACGCCTATTCTATACTATCAGCCAAGAAAACCCATGGAGCACCCACAGACTATGCATTCTGTGTGAAGGTATTTTCAGTCATGACAAAAAGTAACATTTTCAGTTTTAGTCTTAAGATATGACAGCTATATAATTTCATTTTATCATTAAAACATATACAGTAATTTTTTTATTTCTCTAGCTACAAAAAAACAGCAGCATCAGCACATTCTCACACAGGCTGGACAGACTCATAATTAGAATATATTTTGTCTACGGTCAGTATTATGATAGCAGTAGTTTCAAACCTTATGCATATAGAGTCTGATTTCTTATTCGTCCTTTATAATGTTGTATAGTAATATATAGAATGTTTTGTGTAATCATACACAACCAAGATCAAGTGTTCAATCAACATTTAATAGTAATTATGTCATGATTAATGACATTACATTTGTGATCATGTTTTCAGCCAAGTCTGTCAAGCTCGGCCCGTGATCTCAAACTGCTGTGTGCTGACGTTGAGCTAACCAGAAACTGCTGGATTACAGCCATGCGTCTTTTCAAGGTCAAATTTCTTCTTTATTTACTTTTTCTGTCTTTCTCTCTTTTTTTTTATATCACACCTTTTGATAAAGTTGCCTTTAGTTTCTTGCTGAAAAGTTTAGTGGCAAAAATTTGTTTTGCCATGAATCCCAAAATAAATTGATACTGCGATGTATAATACACGATACGATTAATGATTAGTTGGAAATGTTACATCATCACACTTGGGTAAAACTGTACAAAATGTATGAATATGAGATATGGATCATATCACACAATTTTTACATTTTGTTGTACAATAGTTAAGAATCACTCCAAATAACAGAAATCGTTATGGTTAGTTGACATACTGTGCCGTATAAACAGTGACAACTTTCTAATGTTTTGCATTTCATGACCACCAGGGTGGTGCTTACTTGCCCCAAACCAAGATAAAGTATACTCTATCAAACTAGCTACATATGACAATTGCCTGAGGTCACCATTGCTTTGTCAAACTGTGTTAGCTGCCTCGTTTTTATCATAACTTTGAGAAATATATTTATATATAAAGAGTGTATAAGGTACAAATGTGTCATCTGTGGTATGGTGTTTTATCTCCGTGGGTTTAAACAACTCAGAAGATTCTTCACCTGTGCTAGAGAATTGATAGAAATTTGGAAATGAGCCAGAGCAAGCAGAGATTAATCGCCTTTCATTAACTAGCACCCTATTGGAGTTCACACTTACAAAGTGAGAAGATAATTATATGGTTGTGTTCCGTCTTACCTATTGTATGAAAGGTCTTCTAATACCTCACTATCAATAAATCTTTTATCTCATTAACTTGACCTCTTAATCCTATACTATGGTCGCTTGGGGGACTGGAACTTTAAAAATCTAGAATCTAAATTTAGTGTTAGATTCACTTATCCTAGTACAATGCACATTAACGCACCACTACCATATCATTGTCGGTACATGGCTAAAAAATATTCATCCCCCAAATAAAACCTGTTCTTTGGCAGTTTTGTGAGGGAATTGGTCAAAATAAAGCAGAGTGAAGGGAAATTAAAAACGTATGCAGAATAAAAGTTGGCAATGTGGACCCTTGAGCAAGGCCATTAATCGTTGATGTTTCAGGGGTGCTGTATCATGCACTTTCATCCCAAACATCAATTTGAAATACTTGTTAGTCAATCTTACATGCTTGTAATTAAACCTGGAGTTCCTGCAGGCTCTTTTCGCAACTATATTTGGTCAATCCTAGATGTCTCAAATGTGCTGTTGGAAAGTATATTTGTGACCTTGTGAGGTCCTACTTTGGAACAGTTTGATGTTAGTTCTAGTGACCACTCATTAAGTTTATATATTTTTGCTACTGTGTCACTGCAGAAGACAGGCCAGCCCTTTGTTCATTTTGTAATGCCATCAATGGCTGTTAGACATTCTAAACAAATGTCTATGGACATGATTGAGCTGGCCAATATTATGTTTAACCAGTCATTACCAGCTTGTTTAACTGGTTACTCAGAAAGCAGAGGGCCTACGTCATGGGCTGATTTAAAAGTCGTGCTTTTTGTGGAATCATTTGTGCAGTGGCCACTTGCTTATCGCCATTTGCCTTTTCTCTTTTTAATATTTTTAGTTTTGCGGCACCTGGCGACCATGCTGTCCCTGGTGGAGAACTGTGACACTTGTGACGGAGTGGGTATAAGTCATCAATTAAGTAAGCACCGCCCTGGCAGTTAGGAGATCATCATTTTAGTTATGAATGTCACTGTGATTATATAAGAAGTAGGCACCTTCCAAAGTCTCAGTCTGGAACATGAACGTATGACAAATAAGCAGTACATTGACATCCCCCTGGTGGTTATCCACTACTTTAATAACCAGAATAAACAGAGGTTTTCTGTGGAAGAGATGGGCTTTAACTGGCAAATATACCTTTGAAGAGGTAAAACATCTGCTACGTGCTTTTTTGCACAGAAGTATGTGTTGCCTTTACTTTATTAAAGCTATGACTGTAGTCTGTCCTAACATTTCTGTTATGTTAATGTATCATGCACAGTTCGGGATGCGACTGTACCAAAACTTCATTCAACCTCATCAGAAGCAAAAGGGTTCTCCAATGGTAAGTAGAATTTTTGTAGAATTGGTCAACTTCAAATGTGCACCTTGTCTAACCTATGTGAGATCATGCGTAAAAAAAAAAATTAGACAGTCAGACGTGTCTCAGAAGTTCGGTAAAAATATCCACTTTAATGAAATAAACTGCTTTACAGACTATTGTAAAACAGCTAGCCCTAGTCCTTAATTCTAATTGGTTGGGCGTTTGTCCATTGACCAATGTTCAGCATTAGTCGGATAATTGAATAACAATTGTACATTGTACTTAAACTAAATTGTAGCTCCATCAAGTTCATTCATTCTTGTATGTTTTGCAGAGAAGCATCTCAGAGAACTCATTGGTAGCCATGGATTTCTCAGGGCAGAGGAGCCGTGTGATTGAAAACCCATCAGAGGCAATGTCGGTAGCTGTGGAGGAGGGTCTGTCATGGAGGGTGAGGCACAGCTCTGTCTTACCTTACCAGCAATATCTTAGCTGATCTATACAGTAGCTAGCAGACCTTTTAAAACCCCACCAAAATAATAAAATTAATAATTTATATTTTCTTTCTTAATCTTGATTATTAATTCATGACCCATAATGCAGTGAATTATAGGTACTCATAGATTGTTAACTTTTTGTCCACAGAGGAAGAGCTGCCATCGACTTAGCCATGGGAGCTGTTCACCCTCCCAAAACTCTCTGTTCACCACAGGTCAGCTTTCTGTTTATTGAGAACTTTAGCTATATTTATTTGATTATTCTTTGAACATGTTCTACTTCTTTATAGCAATTCACTTGGCTCAGCCTTGGTTCCACGGCAAGTTATCTCGAGACGAAGCTCAAAAACTGATAACACAGCATGGCCTCATTGATGGGTATAATATGTTCAGCATGATTTTTTTTAAACAATAATGACATTTGCATAACCTGCCATAGATATGTACTGTCATTTGGGACAAAAGGTACATCCTCTTTAACATTTATTGTTTTAGATAATCCAGTTCCTAAAAATTAAGCAAAATCAAATAAACAACATACAACATGGGTATTTATTTCTCCAAAATTCACAAAAGCAAGTATGAAAAGGCCTGGTGTGTCTATTAATATCTCGTAGAAACACAATTTGCAGCAGTCACTTTCAATGATTGTTTTCTATATGAAGCATTGGGGGGGAAATAATTATTTCTTTTAGCAATTCTACTGCAGTTTTACAGGTGTGTTTGAGATCTTTTTGTCTTGTTGCATGGCCCAGATTTTCAAGTTTAAGCTGTTTAATTAATGGCCTTACTTTTGACTTTAGACTACTTTGATATATGAGGGATTTTATGGGTGACACAGTGACTACAAGTTATCCAGATCTTCAGGTGCAAAACAATCCCAAATCATCAGCCCTTCACCCCACCATACTTGACTTACCCAAGAGTATGGTGTGTTTAGAAGGGGGTACTTTTTTCCCCATGACTAAATGATCCCATGACTAAATGTCTAAATACAGAAGAACTTATATAATGCATAACCAATGTACTGTCTTTCTTTGTAGAGTTTTTCTCTTAAGGGACAGCCAAAGCAACCCCAACACATTTGTCCTCTCCCTGTGTCACACACAGAGAATCAGACACTTTCAGATCATTCCTGTAAGTATTTCAAATGAGCTGTAATGCAACAGTTTTTAAGCTAACTTAAGAAAAAAAATAAACGTTTGCACAGTTTAATGCTCCCATGCCAGAATACTTACTTCCTTGAAATTTCTTTGTACTTATCAAGCGCCAATCGGTCAATACCATCTAAAAAGAAATTTTCATAATAAATTTCCTTTGTGCTTATACATCCTTTCTTTAAAAACTAGGGACTTAAATAACCCTGCATTTAAAAATGGACTGCTGCTTTTTAGATCTGCGCATGCTGCAGTTTTAGTATCCTGGTGAAAATGGGTCCCTTGACTTTACCTTCCTTTGGCATCCTGCCGCTCATCACCACATCAGTCTCAATTCCAACAGACTGCATCCAGTCTGTGTGTGTGCTGCTCTGATTTCACCAGTCCCCTTGGCACTACTCCAGTCTCACTTATCATCCCAAATGGATCTTTGTCTCAGACCTCCATTTGGTATTGACATTTATCTACACCTCCCACTAAATTTACTCTTTTGTGTTTGATGTTGGTGAGCACAAACCCGAAAAGGTGTACATCACCATGGAATACATACCTTTTCAATTTCCTTTTTTGAACCCTCTGCCTAGCATTGAACATGGCAAGTTCTGCCTCTACATCTGCTTACCCCAGAGCAACCCTGACTACCAAGTTCTTTTTCTCACTCGGATATATTCAAGTAAATTACAGCAGATTAGGTTAAACTTTGTCACTGTGCAAAGTACAGAGCCCATAAAATGCAGAAGCATCTAACCACAAGTGTGAGAGAGATTATTTACATATATAGCAGTAAAAGTGCAGAAGTGACAAAATTAATAAATCTGTATATACAAAAAATAATGCTAGCAATTACAGTATTGGTTGCTATATAGATTGTTTTAAAATGTGCTTTGCACTAATTATATTAAATCAATAGACATATTTATTTTTGCATGTGTTTATATGTAAGGTCGAAGATGAGGGGGAGCTCTTCTTCAGTCTGGATGATGGAAACACACGCTTCACCGATCTGCTTCAGCTGGTGGAGTTTTACCAGCTGAACCGGGGTGTGTTGCCCTACAAGCTTAAACACCACTGTGCTAAAACCACCATTTGAACCTTTTAGTTGCTTTGAGACAAATCCACTCCCATGTAACTGCCCTTCGACTCATTTATCAACCCACTCAGCTTAAGCTATCCTGTAAAACTGTAGATTAAAGTAAACTGTCAAACACCTTGATGTATCTTGCAGTTCACCCCAATACACAATCACACATCATTAACCGTGTCACTCTGGACTGCCATTGCAGCTCGTGCCTTGGACTGGAAGCTCAAACGGACAAGTATAGACACTTGTAGAAACACTATGTAGTGTTTCTATACATCCAGGTTTGATTTTAGGGTTATTTGGAAAATAGCATGGGTTTGAATGCTGTTGTTTTTAGAATTTTAGAGTGTTTCCAGCCTTATTTATGATAAAAACAACATTATGCTAATTTGAAAAGACAGATTTACTGTAATGAGTAAGTGGACTAAAGATTTGTCATTGCATCTTGAATAATCTGAATTTACTATCTTTCTGATTATGGGAGAAGTAACAGTAGCATTCTTTTAAGGCATGTGTTCTGTATACTTGCATCATGTGAACTGAACTAGAATTAGCAGATATGGTACAGCCATACTTGCTTATGCAATAAGCTGAACCTGTTGCTTTTGCCAGCAGAAGAAAGACGTTTGGAGGACGTGGACACCCACCAGTCCTTCTACGCTATGGGTAAATGTTTGTATTTTTCTTTTTTAAATCATGATACAAAATAATTCAGGTATTTTTTTTTCATAAAAAGTGTGTGTGTTTATTGGTGGAGAGGTGAGTTTTATCTTGGTGTATAAACAACCACAATTTGTTCAAATGTATTTGCTGGGTACACAGTTCTGTTCTGTTTATTTGTAAAAGCATGGAATGCGCAAGAAATCATGCACACATTCATATACACACATGTAATAAAATATTCACACATTTGCACACAACAACCATAAAATTAGCTTAATTACATCAGTGGTTTACATGATAGATACAAAAATCTAAAACAAATATCATTTATTATTTTACAATTATAATGTAAAAATATATTCTTTCAAAAGCTTAACACTACAGCTTTCATGTTATTATTATTATTATTATTATTATTATTATTATTATTGCTGTTATTATTATTATAACACTATTTCAACAATCATAGTCTAACAGTATGCCGTTTCTGTAAGTTGAAATGTGTTGTTTTACCTGATAAATACATAAGCTCAGCGATTGGAAATCACACACATTTAGCACAATGTACTGTAAAATGATAAACTTGATCAATGTTTGTAATACTGTAAATTTTATTGCATTCTATGTTAAATGCCAGGAATATATATTTCCCTGTCATTCTTTCACGCAAAAAAAAAAAACATTGCACAAATACTTTATGTACTGTAATCTGTTTTGTAAAAAAAAAAGAAAGAAAAGAAAAAAAAAAAAAAAACAATTTTCAGTCTATGTTTATTGCTTAAGTCCTGTTTAGTAATTATTAGTATAGAAATGAACTGAATCTAAATTTCTGAATTGTTTTCTATCTAGTGAATAAACGTTTATCTAAACAAAACCAAAAAAAGATTTGCATTGTCTATTGCACTGTAGTTGATACACTGGTGCACATTTATTTTTTATTGCTATGGGATAACTGACTTTTAAATCATTTTGCCTTTTGTGTACATTTAGAACCTGTGGGATTCACTTACTCATAAATGCTTCGCTGCCAATGTATTCTATGTAAAATAACATTGTTTATATATGTCACCTATAAAACTTGATTTGTTCACCAGCTTCCAAACTGTCTTTATTAACTGTATATGACTTATTTTCTGGTACTTTGTGATGCTGGGTTTTACACTGCATGCTTTTTTTGCATGTGTTTTTATTATACATAGAAGTTGTACTAATCTTTTTCTATAAATCTAGAACTGATTTTAGCAAACTATAAGTTCATTAACTAACTACAAGCATTTTCTGAGTTTGGGGTCAATTATTATTATCATTAGTATTCATAGATTTAATGTATATTATTTTGTTTAATGAAAAAAGTAAGAAATTTAAGCACAAAAACATAAAATGTATCTGGGGTGAAAAAAATATGAACAAATTATCATATGCATCTGCATGTTTGATATGATATCTAGTACCTGAAAATTGTGCATACTTATTCTAACTGGTATTTATGAAGTAGAAATGACCTGAGCTTATTTTTCAGGATGCACCAGGAGATATGCATGTATGTGCCAATAAGAAATCCTTCATAAATTGATACTAATTTCTATTTCAGTAAGTATTAAAATGTATTGGATCTAAAGAAGCTTCTCAAATTATCTGGATTAATATCACTGGCAGGTGAGGTGAATAACACTGACTTCATTATACCTGCCCTAGCCAAATGCTGATATTATGCCGATATCGATGCAGCAAGAGCCATGTCCAGTGAATTGTTTTCTGCTGGCCAGGTGCAAACCCCTAAAAATGCTGCAGGTTAAGTATTCCACAACTTCAAATCGAAGCTTATTAATGGCAGTAGTCTTTATTAACAGGAAAATGTGTCTTTTTTACACTGCAAAGACTTATCCCAGAATGATTTGTTGAACATGTGAGATGTTGACCCAAACTCCAAATTTTAAGATAATGAATTTAATTACAAAATAATTTACTTGAATTTTTTATTTACTTAAGCTGCTGCCAAATTTATTCCAAATATCAAAATGTGTCCTTTTGAAGACTATTGGAGTTCATATCTCATAGTGTTAGAACTGTTAGACAGTATAAGGCAGGTTTTACTGGTGTAAACTTGTAAAAACAAACATTTATATAAGTAACTAACATTTTTATTATTTAAGAAATTATTTTTTTAAATGTAAAGATTTATATATAATTATTTGTTTTAAATTGAAGCTGTCTTACAAGATTTTTTGGTTGTTTTACTTGTCCACTTGTTTAATATTGATAATATGAATAACCGATGCACCGTATTGTGTGAAATGTGTACACACAGACACACAGAGAGAGACGCAATAATAATTTTTGTCAGCACCTGGAAGATCCCTGCAGTGAGACAGACTAAGCACAGTCATTAGTAGAAATAAACATAAAATATTCATACCATGTTGAATAATTAATTTGCAGTGCTACATATGTGGTGTGATAAAATATCCCAGATGCTGTAACACAGCTGAGAGAGCCTACTGTGATATTGAATGAGCTGGGTTTTAAACTCTAGTCAGATGGGTCATAGTTTGTGCATGTAGGAATTTAATTTTGAAGGTGAACTATCTGCATTTTGTTTAATATTGACAATCGCATGAGATGCTGGCCTCCATTTCATTTGCGTTTTGATGTCATTAAGGCTGTGCACTGCTCTTCACTGCTCTTGTTCTGACTCATGTGTCTGGATATGATTATATCAGTGGAGATAATGTATACCTTCAGAGACCACAAATTGTGAAAAGAAAAAAAAAGAAAATATCAATTCCAGTTTTTGAATTCACACTGTGCATAAACTACATCCCATTTTAAGTTGTCCTAAATTACATTACTTCCTAATCTCTATTTTCACTATTTTTTTGGTGTGTGTGTGATAGTGATTAAGTGCTTTATTTTGCCTACTGTGCATACACACAGAGGAATTTGTCCTGTGTACAGTGAAACACACTGACGAAATGAGCACATATGCCCGAAGCGGAGGGCAGCTTTAAATACAGCACCCGGAGAGCAGTTGAGGTCAGGTGCCTTGCCCAAGGGCACTTCAACCATAGTACCTGGTGGAACCGGGAATCGAACCGGAGACCTTCAGGTCACAAGGCTAGTTCCTTAACCACAAGCCCATGACTGCCCCTTAACAAACGTGTGTGTGTGTGTGTGTATGTTTTACCATTTATCCAGAAGAGCTTTTATCAGGTCAGACACATGTTGTAGGGCCTGATTTGGACTTTCTAATCTACTATAGCCCAAGTCATTTAACAAAGGGACTAAATGTCAATGAATTCCATTATTATGTGCATCTTAATATTTGGGCAATATATATGATAAATTTCTAATAATTTTGTGGAAAACTACTAAACTAAAGTATATTTAAAGAGTCTTGGGAGAATCTTAAGAATAGTTGTCCAACATTTTTAAGGTTAATACTTAAGAATTATGTATTTATATAGCAAACCATATTTTTTGAACCAGATAGCGTGTAAAGAAAACAAAAAAAGACATAAAATTAAAATTGTTGCAGTGTATATTCACTATGTATTCTAAATATACCGCAAGTTAGTTTTCCACAACCTTTGCTGTACTCGTCAACATTTTTCTTATTTTAACACTAGATGGCGGTAGGTGATTAGCAAAACAATTGTCTAAATTGGAAAGCTTGCAATGTAAGCGAACTTTTTTTTGTTTTAAACATCAGTTTAATTAAACGTTTTTCAAATTAGTTATAAAGATTTAACTGCAAGTCTTAATCTATGTAAGACTATGCATTTAGTCTCAATCTGTTTCTCAAAAAACATTAAATTAATTAAATTAAATTAATTAAATTTATTTGCCTAGTTAATTAACCAAATTAATATTGCACATGGGTATATGAAAACTCCCAGGCATTTAAACCTGGATCCCAGCGCTGAAAGGCGAACATGCTAAGCACTAAGCAACTGTGCTGGTCCCCCTAAATATTTTAACAGTAGATGAACAGTTTTCTTAAGCAAAAAATTACTTTTGGTACAGCAATAAAATCCTTTGCACTTTAACAGCAATAACAAAACATTTAGAACTTATGACTTTTGACATAAAAAAAATACTTCTCATCACTAAAATGGATGATAGCAGGATACTCATTTATCACACCATGCTTAATGCTTTCTGGATTGCAGAATGGTTTATCTCAGGCCTGCACACAAAACAATGACACACACAAAATAAAGTTAAAGTTTTCACAGCACAGTAATACCTCGACCAAGATTTTGACAGGTATTATATAACTTGCTCACTCACTGAGAGGACTGACAAATTTGGCCTCAAATCCCCCAAAACACATTTCAACTTTATTGCAGCCCTGCCTTAAAAGGACCAGCTAACATCGTTTCAGTGATTGCTCCATTAACACAGGTGTGGGTGTTGATGACGACAGGGATGGAGATTAATCTGTCATGAATAAGTAAGAATGACACCACTGGACACTTTAAAAGGAGGCTGGTGCATGGCATCATTGTTTCCCTTTCTGTTAACCATGGTTATCTCGAAAGAAACGCGTGCAGTCACGTGCAGTCATAATTGCACTGCACAAAAATGGCCTAACAGGGAAGAGTATCGCAGCTAGAAAGATTGCACCTCAGTCAACAATCTATCGCATCATCAAAAACTTCAAGGAGAGAGGTTCCATTGTTTCCAAAAAGGCTACAGGGTAGCTTTGGCAGAGATTTTGGGTCCATGGCCTGGAAACTCCCCAGATCTTAATCCCATTAAGAACTTGTGGTCAATCATCAAGAGACGGGTGGACAAACAAAAAAACCTACACATTCTGACAAAATGCAAGCATTGATTTTGCAAGAATGGACTGCTATCAGTCAGCATTTGGTCCAGAAGTTGATTGAGAGCATGCCAGGTAGAATAGCAGAGGTCCTTAAGAAGAAGGGTCAACACTGCAAATATTGACTTGCTGCATTAACTCATTCTAACTGTCAATAAAAGCTTTTACTCATAATATGATTGCAATTATATTTCTGTATGTGATAACAACATCTGACAAACACACATAAAAAGGGCAGAGCAGATCATGTGAAAATATAATATTTGTGTCATGCTCAAAACTTTTGGCCATGACTATATATATATATATATATATATATATATATATATATATATATATATATATATATATATATATATATATATATATATATATATTGTGTATATATATATATATATATATATATATATATATATATATATATATATATATATATATATATAGTGTGTGGTGTGTGTGTGAGAGAGAGAGTGAGTGAGTGAGTGAGTGAGTGTGAGCCCAGTAATAGAATATTAATCAAAATGTTCTCTCCTGGATGGTCAAGCTGAACGAATGAATATAATAAATAAATTAATATATATAGAACAGGTAGCCCATGATCTTTTTTTATTATTATTTTTTTTTATTTAGAATGGAACTTTATGCAAATAAATTAACAATTAAACTATTATTTTTTACACAGTAACTTAAGATAAGTAATTAAATACGTAATATATATTTATGGGCGGCACGGTGGCTTAGTGGTTAGCACGTTCGCCTCTCAGCGCTAGGGATTCCTGGTTTGAATCCCCATCTGGGTGGAGTTTTCATGTTCTCCCTGTGTCCGCGTGGGTTTCCTCCGGGTTCTCTGGTTTCCTCCCACAGTCCAAAAACATGGTTCAAGTCAATTGAATTCTCCAAATTGCCCCATATAGTGTGTGTGTGTGTGTGTGTGTGTGTGTGTGTGTGTGTGTGTGTGTGAGAGAGAGTGTGTGCCCAGCAATGGATTGGCACCCTGTCCTGGGTCTATCTGCCCAGCGACCAAGACGTTCTCCCCTGGATGGGCATGGGGAACCCCACCGCGACCCTAATAGAGGATAAAGCGGGAGATAATGAATGAATGAATGAATATATATTCATTTTATAATAATTACAATGGTAACATTTTTATTTAAAATTTGTTACAAAAGAAAAACAAACATAGGATGGATTTTGACCATGAGTAAAGACTTGTTTAGGTCTCGGTTCCATACCATTATCATCTGCATACCATTTTTATAAAAACTGTTCTTTATTAGTAATCTATTTGTATAGAACACAACTATATTATTACATAAATATAAATATATAAAGCATGCAAAGTTAATTAAAGCACAAAAGAAACTATTTAAAACACACCAGCCACCACACATCTAGGAAGTCACACTCTCTATGCACTGCAAATATTAAAAAAATTAAGTGTGTAGTTTTTATCATTTACATCATTATCAAAAAAAACAAAAAAAAAAAAACAACATAACATAAGGATGTCAGACTGGTTTAAAATATTGAACCTCAAATTATATAAATGACTGTGATGAACGTGGCTGTGCACAACACTTTTGTATCATAAATTAAACATTGTTCGTATCTTAATCAGCCAGTGGATGTCACTGTTGCAGCAGATAACATCAGGAACTTTCTTCTCTTTAGTTCATTGTGACTACAGTGCTTGCGCTGGGATGGCTTTTTAAAATATACATCCTTAAATCTATTTTAAGTTTTTTTTTAAATGAAGACATATTTCATCTCCTCATTCTATAATGCAATTTATTAGATAAAATATTTAATAATAATAATGAATTCATTAAAAATGTTGAACCTGTTATTGGACACCATATTAGTGACCATGGGGTTTTAATTTAAATTTGTACCAAAAAAGTTGATTCTGAAGTATATTTCATGAAAATTAGTGATTCAATATTTGTTACAATCTTAGCAAAGCATTAAAGAAAAAGAAATTTTAACATGCTAAGGAAATTTGAACCCTTTATCAAAAAAGAACAATAATAATTTGAGTGTTTTTTTTAAATTAAATGTCTTGATTGCACCATATTTACCAAACAGTTACATGAACTTTTAATTTAATTAATTCATTAATTTTGAAATAGAGATGTATGCTATTTTGTTAGCAGACTTAACTATTCATGCTTCATATAAGACATTAGCCGCTCAACTGTCGCAACATTTTCTTCATCTTTATCAAAATGTCCTTTTCTTTATCCACTGTCCCTTGCAGTTAGAGACAGATCTGGACTGCAAACAGGTCAGTTTTGCACAGGGACTCTGTCTGGTAAGCCGTGCTGATTTTTCTGGTGTAAAACAAAGCCTAGTATTGTTTTGCTATAACAATAGACCTTGTGGAAAAAGAAGTCACCTTAATGGCAACATAGGTCTAATTTAAATCCAGATATAGACTTCTGCATAATCTGGAGCATTGTCTACATTATCAATTATTGTTATACTTCAGTGATGTATCACTTCCTCCATATGAGGCAGATCAATTCTGCTCTTGGTTTTTCACTCTAAACCTTTAGAACAGCTTCATGCCAATAGGTGGTCCACCATGCAGACAGATGAATAGGCAGGTAAGCGCTAAGCATAGAGGTACTCTAATCATAAGAGAACTGAACAGGAATCAGCTTTAATGTGTGATAGACTGCTGTTCCAGGTGATCAAACAGGAGAATGAGAAGGAAGCATCAGTGGAAAAGCTTGAGTAAGAGTCATACAAATATTTGTAAAGAGAACACAAGAAAACAGAGTGGAAAAACCAACCAAATCCAAAATGAATTGAGACTGGCACAGACAGTGATAAACACAGTTTTAGTCGTTAACAGCGTAAATATATAATGAGATGTAAAACTAGTAATGTTCAAGTAATGTTTTAAATGCTCTAAATAAATACATTTAAATTTGTCCATTATAGATCCAATCAACCAAAACTGTCATAAAACAACCTTTTACCCCCTAAATAACTTATTCAATAAT
Source organism: Corydoras maculifer (assembly GCA_019802435.1). Classification (NCBI taxonomy): domain Eukaryota; kingdom Metazoa; phylum Chordata; class Actinopteri; order Siluriformes; family Callichthyidae; genus Corydoras; species Corydoras maculifer. Next base: position 195,810 of record JAFMOD010000754.1, read on the forward strand.
GTTGAAATCTTGGTGACTTCTTGTTCAATATAAAGACCTGATTAGTTGTGTGATGTACAAGCAATGTTAATAGATGTCTTAAATTGTTAAGAAAATTAAGCTATTGTCTGTGTTCACTATGAAAAAGTGATTCATTTAATATTTCACTGATTAAGAGATGTTCATGTGTAGCAGCAGAAAGCACACACACACGCTCCTTATGTGCTTGGGGTCTATTTGAGTATTTGTATATGTGTGCGCAGAATGTTGAGAGGCAAAAAGAAGACAGAGGAAGGAAATGGTTCATTTCTCCAAGCACTCAAGAGTGGAAGTAGAGCAGCATATGGTGGGATTTGAATAGTCAATCGATGAATAACCCAAAGCACTGTTTCTTTTTTTCCCTCTCCCTCTCCCTCGTTTTTCTGGACAGGCTAGCGGAACAGCAGCGCTGTGTTGGGAGAGTTGGCCATCCCTAAAGTACCAGGCTGTAGTCAAAAATATTTACAGCGCCAGGAGGTATTTAGAGAAATATTCGAAAAATTCAATACTGTGCTGACCTCTCACTAGGCATTCGCTGCCTCTCACTCACTCCATCTTTTCCTCACTCCATCTTTCTCATTTTCTCTTTGGCTCTCTCTTCCCACCTCTATTAGAAAAAAAGAACTATATCAGTACATGTCTAAACACACAAAGCTAAATCTGTAATCAACTAAAAAGTTTATAATTAGTGTGAACAATCACGTTAAATTGCAATTCTTTTTTTATTTTACTGGCACACTTTTATTTAAATCAATCTTTTAAAAAAATATATAAATATATTTTACCTAGACACATTTCCATATTGACATTCATTATTAATACATAAATGATGAATGGCAAAATATAAAGCATAAAAAAACAGTAGTAGTGAATGAAGTACATTTAAATGATTGTCATATACAAGTGAACTTTACACTGGTTTTGTTGTCCAAATAATATGAAGTTATAACTCATTTGATTTAGTTAACGTTAGGATTACATTTAGGCACTAGAGGGCAGGCCAGATTCAAAGAGAAGATTAATTAAAACTGGACGTTCATCACCTTAAACTTGAATCTGAAAACACACACACTTTTTAAAAACAATAACAGTTTTATTCTCTCAAAAAAAAAAAAAAAAAGACCCAAAAAAACAGACAGTGTTACAGGCAATAGTTTGTTACTTGCTTAAACATAAACCTCTGCCAATAGTAAATTTAGTCTAATGATTAAAAAAATCAAGTTTTTGGTTCGAAATAATTATAAATAATAAAGAAATTCCTTTTATAGCTTATGATTTATGATGTTTAGGTTAAACAAGATCTTTAAAGAAATGTATTTCTGATATTTGTACCAAGGTGAATGACAAAATGACGCAACAGGTAAAAGAAGCAGGTACTATTTTATTTCTGTTTGTGTTAATGCTAAAAGATATTAAACGACTTTAATAGTATTACTAGTTTTAATTAAAACATTTTATTTTAATATAGTTTTACAACTAAGACCTTCTTTCACAATTATACTACAAGCCCGGACTGACGGATTCATCTGGTAAAGCCGTATGTGCAAATGCAAATGTCTTGAGCAGTTGCACTAGACCTTTTGGATCTTATCAGCCCCAAGTATCAGTTCCATCAGCATATTGATTAGGCAGTTCAATAGAATGACAAATTTATAAATTTTAGAGTTTTATCATATCTCTAAAATATGGCTAGCATGAAATATCAAATATCTAAACAAGACATTGAAGAAACAAGGAAATTAAAAATCAACATAATTAAAAAAATACAGGAAGAAGAAACAAACTCATTTGTTTATGACAAAAACAAGTTTCATGACCATGATTTTGTATAAATTTGTCATAAGATGCACTAATGGACGGCAGGGTGGCAAAGTGTTTTGCAAGTCTGCCTCTCAGCACTGGCGATCCAGGTTTAAATACTGATCTGGGTGGGGTTTCCATGTCCTCCCCATGTCTGTGTGTGTTTTTTCCGGGTTTCCTCCCACAGTCCAGAAACATAGACTTTTCAATCCTTTTCTTCATCTAAATTGCCCTTACATAGTGTGTGTCTGGGTGAGTGTGTGTACAGTGAAAGATGGTGCTTTCTGAATAGATGTATAAAAAAACATTTGTGCCTGATAAGGTCATTACATGTTGATTTGTGAGAACAGAATAAGAGATTAAATAAATGGAAATTACATTTAAATACAAAACTTTGCAAATGCTACATACCATTTTAAAGGACATTTCAAATAATGAATCAAATCAAGTGTCATGACAATTATCCTTATATAGCCATCTTTTTGCAAAAAACACAAAAATAATTGCCCTCATTATAAATCCATAAATTATGATTGAGTCTAAAATTACAGGATGAACAAAAGCCATCTACTGTTCTATTTTATTTTATTCTGTTTACTCCAACAAATAAAGACTGAATGAAATAATAAATATATTTCTAATAATATTAAATATTTAAATTAAATATTAAAAGCTCACATCAACTTACAGGAAAGGGGCATGGGTCCTTTCTGTGTGCAGTTTGCATGTTCTCTTCATGTTATGTCTGTACGAGTTCCCTCTTGGCACTAGATTAAAACCACAGTCTAATTCCGGTTAAATTGAAACATTAACCAATACCTGTTAATGCTCTGAATGTGTTTGTGTGTCTGCCCTGCAGTAGCAACCTGTCAAAGGTTTTGCTAAAAAATCAGGGAATAAATGAGTGCCTCTGTTTGCATAGTTTCTAACAATACAAAATCAATAAAGTTATAGAATTCAAAATGTAAAGATGCTAAAAAAATATTTGAATAAAATGTTTTGGTTTGGTAAAAATCTGGGAATCTCTGTAATTCCCTAAAACATATGGTTACATTTTTTCAGCTTAGTAAGCACTGCCTTCTTTTTAAAAATGTATTCTTTAAAAAGAGGTATGTTGGAATATAAAATGTGTTCTAAGTTGTTCTCAGGCATGCTATAAGTGTTAGACTATTAAAAACGCTATATGATTATTTTATACTGGTCTCATGATCATATTTTTAATTTTGTTCCATCTTAATGCCACAGAAAATAACACATGCCAATATCAGGTTTGCCTCATGTTCGTAATTGCCATTATCCTGCATACTTACTTCTGTGTCTGCAAAACATGACAAGTGGTAGGACAATAATGCTAATGTATTCGGTTGTGATGGAAAGATGGGAAAAGATTGTGAAGTGTGCAGTGAAGTGAAACATGAAAGGTTCCAGACAGGATGTGACATGGTGTCTTTCAGTTTTGCACAAATAAAAAGCCCTATCCTTGTCAACCCCCTGCAAGTCTTTCCTCCCTCACGCAGACATCAATCCCAACTATTTACGTTTAAACCTGTGGGTTGACAAGTGTGTTTACAAAGTTAAGAGAGCCAACTGCTTACATGCACATGCAGTCTGTGTCTACTGAATGGCCACTTATAAGAAAATCTTTGCAACACTCATTAAATGCTTCTAGTTTAAACTGTTTCTGATCTTCCTTTCACTTCTCACTTTTTATTTCTCTCTCTCAGTCTCTGCTCTCTTGCTCCGCTTTCCTCACAGGCTCTCATTCTATCTGGCTGGCAGCAGAATGTCCTTCACTTGCGTGATTTATGGTGTAGGTCTCTGACTTGTTAGATCCATCCGCAATAACACAATAAAGGTCCATCCCCAATGTCAGTTTCAGCCGCCGCCTCGGCCGATGCTTAATTTCACTTCTTTGCCGTTATTTTTAAAGTGTGAATGGAATTTCAAAAGCTTTTAGCAAGAGCCTTTAAATTCTTCTGTATTTGTTTACATTACACTTAGCTTAAGCGTGTGGGTTGAATCAAGGCTAACACCAAACATATCTTTACTCCTCAAGCTTATATTGCTAACTCTTTTACTTTGCCCCTTTGAGTTAATTGAATCCGACTTCAATTCGTCTGTCCAGATGCTCCTCGGTGCACGAGCACAAAAGTACTGGAGCAGATGTATCTGCGCTAACATTTCTTTTTCATTTAAGATTTGCTCTGCTCTGGGCAGAGGATGTTTCAACTTGGTAAACATTCTCGGTTTTTCACCTCTGGATATTATTCTGATTGCCATTACATTCAAAAGATTTGTTTCTGACCTTGGTAGATATCAGACTGTTAAGACATCTGAAAGAGGTCCTGTCTAGTGTTTCTCTGGCTTGTGAAAAAGAAAAGCAAGAGGAGAGAGAGAGAGAGAGAGAGAGAGAGAAAGAGAGAGAGAGAGAGAAAATGGAGAGAGATGGAGAAAGGAGGGGTGCTAGGGAAGGAGAAGAAAGAGTGGGGGAGAAGAAAAAAGAGTGGGGAGACAGAATCTGTGGTTTTCTTCTCTGATGTGGACACAGGCAGAATGGCCGTGACCTCGGCAGCCTGCAGCTTTTAGACAGCGTGGTGAGTAAGTCCCCCATCACTGCATACATGAGCACAAAGCATGTTTGGCCTGTCTACTGTGTTGTGCTCAGCTATAGACATGCTGAATTTGTGGCTTTTCTCATAGGGGTAATGGCCACAGTGGCCAGTGCCTCTGAAATGAGCTTTGTAATTACTGTCCTTAGACACGTCAACTAACACAACACCAATGCTGTACATATCCATGCCGCACACACTTCTCTGCTAATCAGTCAGCAAGGGTTGATTTGGCTTTCAGGAGGTGTAAATAACAGTTGTCATTATCAGTTGTGATAACTGTGATTTTATTATTTATTATTAAAAATAAGGCTGTTGGCATTGCACATGTAATTTTGTATGTTATTTGTTAAATCATTATTTGTAAATTTTAAACAAATATATACAGTAATGCTATATGTAAATAATATGTATTATTTGATTTTTCAGATTTTAGGTGGTGTACAGGGGCTTACTGTAATGCAGTAACAACAGTTGTGAGTTTCAATCATTGAATATATAGTACTGAGGTTGTGTAATTGTACCGTTCATTTTACAAAAGGGTTAATATGTTTTGTTTTTAAGTTACTTACACAGTTTAGAGAGTTAGCATCCCAACAGGAACACTCATCAGCTGTAGATGATATAAAGGTATGCTTTTTCATGAGGTTTCATGGTCATCTTTTGTTTATGATTACTCGATTACTGCGTCACACGCGACTCACCAAACATACCATAGCTGAACTGTGTGATCCATGGCAATGAGGGCTAAAGGTCACAAACGCACACATTTAACCCATGACAAAGTATTATTTCTAAAAATAATAAAAAATCATGCCAGACAAGATGAAAATGGACGTCATTACAGCCAACCTCTCTTTCTCCACAGAGACACACTCTGACCTGGCAACGAGTCATTCATTCCAGTGTCTATTCATCAGCCAACCATGCAGTATACAAACAGCAGCAAATCTGGTGTGTCTTTGTTTTCTTTTCTTTTTAACAAATGCTAATTTCCCTTAATAAATAGATTTTTATTTCTTATTTTTATAGGTCTGTAGTTTTCCATATCATACACCTGTAGAAAATAAATTTGGCATAAAAAGCGTACTTGATGAATGCACACACACACACACACACACACACACACATATATATATATATACATATATATATATATATATATATATATATATATATATATATATATATATATATATATTTATTAATTTTTTTCTCTCCCCCTTTTTTCCCCCCATCACACATGCACACATAGGAGGAGCTGGGGTGCCACGGTCAAGTGATAAAACAGATGGTCAAATCTGCAATTGTAAATTTACAAAATTAATCATTATTGATAATAAAGCGGACAGATTAATAATATCCTTTTACACTCTTCTGCACTTTTTTGCTCTGTATATATAATTACACACAACATAACATTAGTTGCTTAGGGATATGTTAAAGGAGTTAAGTTTTTTTAAGATCCAACAATCTTTACTTATTACTGATATCTTAATAAATACGTTGTGACTTCAAGGAAGTCATAGAAGGCATAAAAATTCAAAGCGTGGAAGCCAGTGATAGAAATTCAGCACCATACAGACAAGTGAATAATAACAGTAATGAAATTTTTACACTGACTAAAAGTCAGAGTTCGTCCTTCATTAATTTTAAAGTCAATCTTTCAGACTTGAAAATACGTTCAGACAGGTGGCTCGTTCTTCCATTTCCACATGGCTTTGTGAAATTAAACAGACTAACCTACTTATGCTCTAAAAACAGACAAAGGTTAAAAAAAATCAAGCAACAAATGTTACATTCATCTACAGTTAAAGGTGCTTATTATGTGCTGTACACTGACATGTTTTCAGATTTTTTGAGTAAATTTATATATAAAGGTGCTGGAGCAACAGTCTTGCTAATGCTGAACAACAAAAAAGCTTTGAACCAAACTGTTCCCTCAAAGAAACCTGCAAACATTGTAGAACATTATTAACTTTGTTAATAAACTGGTTTTCTATGATGTAATCTACTCAGGTTTTTAAATTTAGTTTTAAATGCACATATTAATATATAACTTGGTATAACAGCCCTCTGCTTTATTCGCAATAATGCACACCCTTGAGTGCCTTTTTTCTTTAGTGTATAAATGTGCTTAAAAAATGACAAATGCTCGGTTGTGCTCAGAGAACAACATTGATTTTATTGATAATTAATCTAGTTTTGAGGGAAAGGGGTGACATTCATCCTTCGCATGCTGTACTCATGTCAAATATATTGACAATAGGCATTTTTGTGTAGATAGAAATGGAAATCGACAATTCACAGCCAGTCCCAGGCCACAGACAAATTGGCCTAATGAACTTTATCTTTATTAATAAAAGTCATAAGACCTATAGAAATTAGCTTTAGACTCCATCTCTGAGTTCATCGATATGGTTGGTGCAAATATACATTAGACTACATTATGCACATGATTCTGACATAGTAACTTAACTATTGTCTCACAAAGTGAGGTAATCTCAGATCAGTAAACCACAATATAACAAGAAGCGCACTATTAACTTTGCTACTGCTGCATTACTTCAGCAACATTTACTCTACCTAAATTAAATATTAAACCACTATCCGGACACCTTAAATCTATGTTTAGTACGACTTTAAAGAGTATAGCTACAGTTAGACTAAAATGAGTATGAAGTAAAAAAAAAAAGTACAATTACAAATCAGATTCTTTTAAACAAACGATGGAGTCCCAGAAATGAATGTATTCAAATTTGCACTACTTCAGGAAGAGCTAAATACTCTTATGACCACAAACAAATCAGAGCTTTTTTTGTGCCAGTTGTAACTCTGAAATATATATGTTTACATTCATGATCTGATCTAATGTTTTGTCCCATTGACTGTCTCAAAACTCTTTTTTTTTTTAAATCTAAATGATCACTGACTGACTCTTGCTTAGAATTTTTTGGCTTAGTATATATTCTCACTGATTTTCTTGTAAGTCTGAGCATCCTTTATATGTGATCACCTATCTCAAATGCCTTGGGATTAACCCAGCCAGGCCACTGCTTACACTACATCTTGCTGTTATCTTTGTGGTCAATAAAAGACTAACTAGAATTGAATGAAAAGATGGGGGAATCAATCTAGTGGAAGCCACCCCACTGTCTTCTCATCATTTTTGGTGCAATGTGTCATCCACAACTGTAAAAAGCACAAGCTCCGTATGGCGAAAGAGAGTCCCCCCCAATCTGTGTATTATTCAGGGTAAAGAAAAGAAAGGATATAAAGCACGAGGGGATTTTGATCAAGTACCACAAAGATGAGCTATGATTTTTGCTGTGTATATCCATGCACAGAAGGTGGCCATTATGTGTTTTGAGTAGTCACAGCATTTTAAGAACTAAAGAATGAAACACATTTTTTAGCTTGTCTATACAGCCAACTAAATCTGATGAAAGTGGTCTGCAAAGTGGATTGCACTGTCTGGAAGTAAAGGACTAGTAACTATACGCTTAGTTGAATTATTGTAAAAGATGATTTGTTAATCACATTAATACATCTTTAATCATTAATTTTGTAATCTGTGGGATTAAAGGAGCCAATTCTAGCACTTAAAGAGGAAATCCCAGACAGGTTGCTAATTCATCTCATGACAAACACCAGGATCTTCAACCTATGGTCAAGAACACTAACCACTATGCCATAATGCCCCTCCAGAATGTCTTTATACACATTTCATTTTAAATTACAGCATTACATTTTGTAATATGACTCATATTATAACTTGAATACTTTGATTTAAAAAATCTCGATAAAAAAAACAGAACAATAGGGTAAAAAAAAATAATTGTATGTTTATGTGTGTGTGCCCAGTGATGGATTGGCACCCTGTCCTGGGTGTATCTGCCCAGCACCCGAATCGTTAACCCCCCCTCCCCCCAGAAAATCCTAGAGGGAAATTAAGTGGAAGATTAATCAAAAGTTCCATATTAGTGCTAAACTCGCTGGATATATCACTGGACACCAAAGACAATTGACCATGTAAATCACAAACAAATTAGTTTCCAGAGCTGTTGCACTGTTAAGTGCAACAGCTCTGGAAACTAATTTGTTTGTGATTTACAGAGCTGTTGCACTGTTAAGTGTAATAATTTCTTATTCAACACACCAACATACACATGTAATTCAACTCTAAATTTCATCTAAAAAGACTCCATGGTGCTGATAACAAGCAGGCCTTAACTATTGAACAGCAAGGATATTTCGTTATACAATCACATAAAAGCTCTAAACGAAAAGTCATTACTTTAAGCAGTGAAGTGAAATTTTGTAAATTGTTCAAATTAAATGCCTAAATGCTGTATAAATTATTTATAAAAATAGGTGGCTGGCACGTTCTCCTCTCAGCGCTAGGGATTCCCGGTTCGAATCCCAATCTGAGTGGAGTTTCCATGTTCTCCCCGTGTCCGCGTGGGTTTCCTCCGGGTTCACTGGTTTCCTCCCACAGTTTAAAAACATGGATCAAGTCTATTGAATTCTCCAAATTGCCCCATATAGAGAGAGTGTGTGTGTGTGTGTGTGTGTGTGTGTGTGTGTGTGTGTGTGTGAGAGAGAGTGTGTGCCCAGCGATGGATTGGCGCCCTGTCCTGGGTGTATCTGCCCAGCACCCAAAACGTTCTCCCCTGGATGGGCATGGGGAACCCCACCGCAACCCTAATAGAGTATAAAGCGGGAGATAATGGATGGATGGAAGGTTCTATCACACTTGTGGGCATTAAGTAAACCATAAGCATGCCCTGACCTGACTTTGTAATGTTATGTATGTTTGTGGAGATGGCTTATACAGTTTTATTTTCTTTGTGTCATCATGTTACATTTGTTAGTTTTGAGGTTAGTCAGAGATTAATTGGAATTGGCTTTAAACCTAGTGTCTTTACACACACTGCATGTGCATGTGTGTGTGTGTGTGTGTGTGTGTGTGTGTTGGCACATTGCTGTCTATCCATATTTTTTTTTTTATACTTGCATGCTGATGAGTTCTGTCATAGTTGACTGCCTCTCTGTGGATTTGTTTCCCAGACCCTTTAAAGCTCAAAAACGACATAAACAGTTTTGACGGGTTGGAGAAATTTTATCACAGCAGAGAGGGAAAAAAAGATGTCCAAAAAAAAGACAGAAATTTGGTTGACAGTTACAGTTCAGGTGAGTATGTATTGTTCGCAGACATGGCAAGCAGAGAGTACAAATTTGTTTCATTATTTTCTTTCTGTTTTTTTTTCTATGTACATGTCTGTCTTCCTTTCTTTATTTCTGCTTTAAAGATTGTTTTCATTTTACTTTCTGAGGTTTTGGCTACAGGAGTTCTGTCAGAAAGTAAGCCACCGGTCATTATTTAGACGCAAAAGAAGAAAATGCATTGACAGCTTGTTGTTCTTAAAATATTTTTAAATGCATGTAAACAACAATTAGCGTATCATGGATTAAATTTTTTCACCTTAACCCAATTTTGTTATTACCCATTACATCAATATTTAAAAGCCTTGAAAACATTAAGGTCCCTGTTACATGAAATACAGTGATAAAGAGAAGAGCCTACAAGATCCCATGACTATCCTGTAATGAAATTAAAAGGTTGTTGGTAGTTTGGTGGTAAATGGTATTTTTACTGAACCAGTTTATTGTAGGTTTAAAAATAAGTTGTGATACATTGGGTGCATCTGTCCAGCACCTGAAACGTTATCCCCTGGATGAGGGGCAACCCCCCTTTTATGTTTAGATAAGCTTTTTTTCTATATAATATTTCATATTACGTAAACTAACATTATTTATCCATTGGTTGTCATGTTTACTTACCAAATGTTTAAGTACAGTAACAAAGCGATTCTCTGTCCAAGTATCAGGATAAGTATGTGGGTGTTCTTAGTGCTGTCTGGCACAGATCTGAAACACTGTTCTTTTGACGTGACTCTTGCACACATTTTGATAGTGCTCTTTGTCATCCTGACGTGAGTGTGTGCATAACGTGAACAAGGTATTATCTCTGACTCAATAGACATTAAAGTGCTTTTTTTTCTCTCTCTGTATGAGCAAGCAGCCCCTATTATGAGTAGGTTGGTGTGCATATCTCTAATGTAGCACTATTTTATATCAGGGGGATGAAGCTGTCTATTTGGGTGATTGACACAAACCCGTATTAATAGGTGGCTTTGAAAATTAGTCTATGGAGACCTAGTGAAGGTGTGTGGAAAGAGAAGAGTCATCTCCAAGAGGAGCTGTGCCTTTTTAACCCCACTCATTGGTATTCTGAGGTGAGAGCCGGGACTGCTCTCTAAATGGCTGAGGCACGTGGCTTGCCGAGCCCCTTGACACACGCACAGGCTGCCCAAGCCCATGAGAGCCTCAAACAATATGCAGCCCAGAATACAGAAATCAAAATGGGCCCAATTAATAATCACATAGTTAGTTCATATTTTATACACTGTGCAGAGTAGAAACAAGTTCATCTGAGCAGAAAATTTAAATACATTGACACTTTCTGAAAAAAGAAAAATGACTGAAACAGTAAACTGAATAACAGAACATGCCGAAATACAACAGACTTTCTGTTTCTTTCTTTCAGCCTTTTTTTTTTTTTGTAATATCTTCATATCTTTTTATTACTGACACCAGCTGTCTCTTTGTCTTTGTATAACTATTTCACTTTTTTATGATTCTTTTCTATTACTTAACACCTGCATTTTGAATGACTTTTAAAATAACCTTTGTCTTTGTACCACAGAACATTTTGCTATGTCCGTCTCCCGGTCACTGACATTTTTCCTTTAATTGTCTCTTTACTTTATGGCTCCTCTTTTTTCATTTCCTTAATCTCTCTAATCTTATCATACGCTATCTTTCACAAACTTTCTTGCTCTATCTCTGTCTGTTACTGTAGCATTCTTTACCATTCTACATGGCTGTCTTTATTAATTGTTTTACTGCTTACCAAGACTTTTTGTTTTTGCTTACGCCCTTTCTTGGCCTTTTGCTCTCTTTTCTCGATTTATTTTGGTTTACCTGGCATTAGATGCCTCCCTTCCTCTCTTTCTGTTCCTGACTTGCTTGTTGAGTTTCTCTCTACAGCCTTTGTCTTTTTATATTTCTCACTCACCTTCACATTTGGAACTTTTTGTGTGTGTGTTTTTCAGTATGTTACTCATAGGTGGAACGCAGCACCAGTAATGATGTGCTAACAGATTCTATCTAGCTTAGTTTTAAAATCAACTGTCAAAGATATAGAGAAAAGCCAAAAAACAAAGACACAAAAAAACAAACAAAAAAACTAAAAGATATATTTTACTGGTTACAGCTTATGGCAATTTATCTTTAAAAAAATATGCCAATGAGACACTTGAAATATAGAAAAAGCATTTTGTTTGCTCTTGATTAAATAATAACACCCTTCTTTAATGGTTCTTCATCTATATGCAGTATTATTATACACAGATACATGATTCTGGACACGATTTGGTTGGCCCTGACCCTGTTACCTCAGCTAGATCTGAACTGTAGGTATTTTAAAATGTGCCAGCCAGCATTTTTGACACACTCATTTAATTAAATTGAATAACACCTGGTAAATAAGTCTATTTTATAACCATGATATAATTACATAAAAATCGTATTCTAATTTCTCTCTTTTAATATATACACACACAAACGCATACTTTAGATTTTTTTTTATGTGCATCCTCTAAAAGGACTTTTACAATATATAAAATAAACTCCAGATTATTTAAAAAGAATAATTGCTTTTTAAGTAACATGATTTAATGTTTTTTGTAATTAGTTTAAATTTTTTTTTATATTTTCGTTGAAGAAAAATGTTTAGCATGGATTTATTTATAAGGATTTATTCCATTTGGATTTACAAGTTCAAGTGGTTTTATTCGTCATTGCAACAAATAAGTGGTGTACATTATACAGTGGAACAAAACAGCATCCTCCAGGAAGAAGATGAAACTAAACAACCCAACATAAAGTACACATGTGCAAATAGCTTGTGCAGAACAAGAATTACAACGAATACAAGACAATATACAGGACAGTGAACAGTCAAGTAAATGTGAGGGTGCAGATGGTCCACTGGTGCTTTATGTGTAACAATCAAATACATTTTCTTACCTGAGAAGAGAAATGGAATCAATCCAGTGTAATATTATCATCCACTTAATCCTTTACTAGTGTAGCAGGGTGGATGGTGTTCCTCATGCCAATCCAAAAGAGAACATTTTGGGTGCTTTGCAGATACACCCAGGACAGGGTGCCAATCACTGCAAGTGGAAAATTTATTTGCCATATGTTGATGCCTTAAGAGATTGCCAAATGATTCTTATTTATGTCTCATTTAAAGATCAACTAAAATTGCTTATGATAAATAGTGTAACATAGGACACAGACAAGGGAAAGTAGCCAAGTGCTAAAATAGACTAAGCGAACACAAAAATAGACAGACATATTAAATAGACAAACATATTAAAAATAATAACAATGATAATGCTTTGGTTTGAAAATTCTAAACTGTCGCTGGGTTCTTCCTTAACTACTGACTTGTGGTTTTCTCATTTGGAAGTTGCTTTGGATAAAAGCATCTGCTAAATGAAATGGCTAAATGTAAATTTTGTGGAGCAACTTAGAATCAGAAAGCAAAACACAGTCCATGGTCTAAAAATCAGAAGCATATACAATATGTAAAAACTCAGGTTTAGAATTGTAGTGGAAATACAGATATAAGACTTAATACTGAACAAAAGAAAAGCTGCTCCTTAGTTATCTCCCTAGACAAAGGCAAAATGGCGGTCAAGAGAACAGACAAACAATTATAACTGGGGTAAGAGTGACCTCTAAAGGTGTGGAGGGGAATCTCTGGGCACAGATGTGACAAACATAAGACATATTCCTGCAGAAAAGCTGGTTTATACATATAAAATCTTATCTTATCATATTATCTCCCTTATCCTCTACTGTTCACAATGAGTGTTTAGGGCCTTGCTAAACATAGCACATTGATAACTTTGTTAGACTTGAGATTTGAACCCTCAACCTTCACAGTGGCAGCAAACCCCACTAAAGTACCGCAGCCTTGTGTTAGATGTTCAGCAACTAAATTGCCCCTGTGTCTATGTGAGAGAGTGTGTGTCAAGTAGTAAATGAGCCCACGGTACTGGGTGTATATGCCCAGCGCCTGAAACATGCTCCCCTGGATGTGCATGGAAAAGTTATAGGCAGGGGGGGGCATCAACTATAAACCTAATCGCTGTGGCTAATTTATTTCTTTTGTTAAAATATTGCCTATTTTCAATTTTCAAACCTTAAGGTCTGCCGGTTGAAAAGAAGTGGCGGATGAAGAAGCAGAAGCATTTATTCCTGAAAATAGAACTCTGTGTGCAGAATGCAGAAAGTGGACTTATCCTTGTATAGATCGAGAAGTCATAAGAGCAGTTGATGAGTCAGTAAAGACAAGCGACATATAAAGGTGTGGACTACTGATGAATGCAGGCATAGTGGTAGCATGAGAAAAGCATTAGATGGAAGGAAATTTTGCAGAGCAAGGAAAAGAAACAAAATCACAAAATGCAAATAAAAAACAACCAAAGGCAGAAACCATAGCAGACACTTTAATTTTAAAAAATAATAAAGAACATGTGCTTGCATGAAATAACGAATGAGGAGAAAGGGAAAAGCTGCAATTCCAGATTGGTCAACATTATTGGCACCCATGAGAACACTGTGTAAAATATCTTCTGAAATAAAGTGTTTATTGTAACTGTCTCAGGAGTGCATGGTGCATTCTTTCAGTGACTGCATTAGATATGTTTTTATTATAAATTTGTATTGGGTGGTCCTCTCTATGTTTGTCATTGCCTGCTTTAAGTTAATTAGCTTGCATCCTTAGTAATTGATTTTCATTGTGTTATGCACTCATGTGCCTTTGTGTATTTAAGCCGTTCTTCGAGGCTGAGTTATTTAAGAGATCGTCATTTACATTATGTAGGACATGATGCAGAAATAGCGATGTGTAAATAGCCGTGCTGGCAACTTTGTTGCAACGGCCTACGAGCTACTGCTATACACCACCGACTGGTCAAACTGTTACACTAGGAACACCATTTTGTAATTATTAATCTTTATAGGAACCAAAGAAAGGTGTATAAAACTGAAAAAATAAGGCTGTTATTTAAATAACAACTCATTCATTCATTCATTATCTTCCGCTTTATCCAGGGGAGAACGTTTCGGGCACTGGGCAGACACACCCAGGACAGGGCGCCAACCTATCGCTGGGCACACACTCACTCACACACACACACACTCTACATGGGGCAATTTGGAGAACTCAGTTGACTTGATCCATGTTTTTAGACTGTGGGAGGAAACCGGAGAACCCGGAGGAAACCCACGCGGACACGGGGAGAACATGGAAACTTCACCCAGATGGGGATTCGAACCGGGAATTCCTAGCACTGAGAGGTGAAGTGTTAACCACTTAGCCACCGTGCCGCCCTAAATATCAACTGTTTCTGCAAAATATATACATTTAACCATGGCTCTTAGCATTTTTGTTCTTTGGTTTTATTTGTCTCATGTTTATCAGTTTTAGATTTTTTTCTGGTTATTCGTTGAGTGTGATTTAGGAGCTCTCAACAACTAAGCATTTTAATTGTGTAATTCTTTGGATTGTTTGACCTTTTAAACTGCCTGTTATTAAGCATTTTTTTGCATTTTACCCAATTTTTTCTTACCAGGTTTATTAGAATACATTTGTCATATTTTTTTTTTATAAGTATCCCTTGTTCCTTTTTACACAATCTCTTACAGATTACTGGGTGAAGTGGGGGTGTTAATCACAAGCTCTCCTGAGGGTTGAACTTTTTTTTTAATTCTACCCCGCTAATCTTATGTGGATTACATAGTTAAAGTTCTTTGAAATGAGAAAACACAATCTGGTAAAGGTTAATTATAATGACTGCACTTCAACATGTCTATACGGTTGCTATAGAAACCAACTGATGAGTTAATCACAAATGCAGATAGAGTTGTGGACATTTAAGCAGGGAGTAAAATGTTCCCTCATCATCCCTGCAGATCTGTAGTGTTAAAGAATTAAATGTTTTTAGAAGAAGGTTTGTCTTCATAAATTATGTAGAAAGAGCAATCAACATAAAATGTATTTTTGTTTTAAATTAAAAACTTCATTTTAATAAAACATGTTTGTGTTAAATTAACCACATTAAACATTAAGTGCTGAAAATACATGGTCAAAGCTTCGCCATAAAAAAAAAAAAAAACTTTTATCTTTGGCCAGTGAAAAGAAAAAGTAGTTTAATCTGTAACAGTCATGCACATAGCAGCTGCACTGCAGGTTTTACTTGGTGCCTTACTGAATTTATAAAAAATATTAACTGACTAAATGTAAATGAAAAAAAAATTAAGTATATAAGAATGAATAGAAAAAGACCAACATATTAATAAAACAGCACAGTCTACAAAGGCAGTGTTGGTCTATTTAAGATTGTACTGCGTGACTAGACCAACTACATAACAGAAAATAAAAACTAATATCATAAATAGTAATAACTATAAAACTAAGAATTGAACACTTGATCACGAACATAAACCTTTGAACACCACAGTGCAACATATATTTTGTACTTTTGTTCTTTTGTACCCTTTCAGGTATGCCTTGTTGATTGAAAGGCTCTGAAATCTGAAGCTGTTTTGATGGGATTGTATACTGTTTGAAACGGATTTGTTTGGTGTTTCTATGGAACCACAAGGAATTCTATATTTTAAGCTGTTTAACAAAGGCAAATATTACAGAGAACTGATTTTGCTGCTTACAAAATGTAATCCTGACTTAAGCCATCACATAGCTACATCAAATTATTTTCTCTGAACCTCCAGCCTAATTAAAAATCACTGCACTTACTGACACTATAACTTATGCAGTGAAACAATATTTTTTTGAATAAGCTACATGGGTTTTCACCATGGTAGATAAGACACTGGACTTTAGCAATGCAATACAATTGTCATATGTTTTATGTTAACTATAGTGTAGATTAAGAGTGATGCTTTCAATTTCAAAGCCCTGCAAGAGAATAAAAGTGCTGCAACAATTGCAGACCTGATTTTAGTTTTTCTAGACAAAATGCAAAGCTAAATTAATGGTTTGGTGTTACGATGGAACAGTAGTGATGCCTATGGGGCTTAACAGGGTGCAAGGACGAGTGAAGAAGGGCATTGCACACACTCTGGTTTTGCATTGTTGTGCTTACAGTTTGAATCTGGTTATGTCCCAGAGGGTGTCAAAAATGAGTGCATACAAGATATTTGTCTCTTAACTATCTGGCCTTGCAGCTTTTTCGCATGACTTCCAATGAGGAGGCACCTGCTGAATGAGTTATGCAAACTTTGATTATCCCATATTGTGCGAATGCAATTGAACTTTACCTTGAGGCTTGTTTGTTCCCTGGTCTAAAAGATTTTGGTCTACACTTAGATACACTTTTGTGCCAAAAGTTTTCTCACCTAACTTCAGAGTGTTGAGCTTCTTTTGCTTCAATCAAACAATCAAATTTTTGTTTGTGCTGGTGTGCTTTTGCTTCCAAGAAGTAGAAGTGTGATATATTTTTGCTGACATTGTGATGTGCCACAAAAATTCCAACAGCAGATTTGTGAGGCAGCTATCAGAGGCTTCACAACACTATTACTGAAAACAGACATTTACATCCTGATCTGAAGCTTGGATATGATACAGCTAAAGACTAACAGTCCTGTGTTTTATAGAAGATAAGTAAGAATCCCTGTAAAATTGCTGACTTGTCCTGTTGTGTTTCTTACTTTTTTAACTGTCATGGTTTCAGTGTTAATGGCCTTTTTTTATTATAGCTTCCTGGATTTAACAAGAATTAATAAACTATGAAAGAAACACAACAGGACATTTCAGACTATCATCCCTGGCACTCATCAAGGTCAAGAGTGATTTGCTGATAAATCTTTTTTTTAAAAAGCAAATGCATGGCTCTCTCTTGGCTGTTGAATGCTTCATATCTTAAGAAACCAGGAGGGCAGAGCTAGTGCTCCAGTGGGTGTGCTGAAGTAAGTAATGCCTGGGTGGCAATGTTTAATGTGGCGCGAGAATGCTGGAGCACGAATAAAGAACGAGCATCCAGGGAAAATTCTACAAGTTGGCGAGAGGCACCACGCAAGTTGCCTGATGCAAGAGAGAGGAGAAAGCATGGCCGTGGACAAACAAGTTTTGATCAGCATGATTGGAGGCAGGAAAAAAAACAACAGCACTGCAAACCCCATTTCACTTACTCCCTTAGTTCCCCAATCCTGTGTTTTACACAGCCCTGTATGTATGTGTCTGCATTATCTCAACTGTTGCAGGTGAAAGTGACCCTCACTGTACACGCAAGGATGGAGACTGGGCTGATGAGGTCATTTGACAACTTGGAAGGTGGTTTGGAAGGAAGTCACATCACCAACTGCCCCCAAATGAGCCGTGACATACCTGGTAAGTTCCAAGGGGAATACACACTAGGCTTTAATGTACCCGGACTTACTAAAGTCAGGGCTCCCTCTAGGCTTTGTTCAAGGCTCAGCTGAGAGGTGGGAGACATGAGGGTGTACGTAGATATGAGGCATGTGCACCTCTATGCATATGCTTGCCACTGTTGAACACACACAAAAAAATTTTTAAATAAGAAGCAAAGGTTAATGCACACCTCACTCACCTGCTAGTTGGCCAGTGTTACAGCTGCAATTGGAAAGCTAAGTGAAAGAGTGGAGGGCAAATGCTCTGGAGGCTGTAATATTGCTATCAGGTTCGATGTAAGGATGGTAAAAGGCAAGATGCCATGTTAAGGCTACTGGGTGTCATTTGAAGACACCAGCTAATGTTTGCATGTGGAGCTGTGACTAGATTTCCAGCGAAATTTTACAGAATCAACCTGAAAGATGGAAAGAGTGGTATCAAAACATTTCCTCAAATATGGCACTGCATTCAACTGTCCGCTAAACAAAGATTTACATCAAAGATTCTATAAGATTATATACATTAAAAAAGTGTACTTTCACTCTTTTAGCCTTTTGTCACTAAGAGATGCTGCATATTTTATGTGCAGTTTAAATATTTGGTAATTTATTACTGTGCTTCATTCATTGTGCTAATTTATTTTATTTTAGATTATTCCATAATGTTTTGTAATGACAGCCATCCATTCTCATAATATTTTTCATAAAGAAATAAATTAGGAAATTAATCTTAAGTTGTTAATGTGGTTTTTAAAATTTGTATTACAAAGAGAAAGAACAATTGAGAGAACACGAGTATAAAATAGAGGGGGTAGGCTGTATGTTTGATAAAAAAAAAAAAAAAAATCTAAGAGCTTAAGGGTATATAATTAACCAACTTCCCCATTGTAAGAGAATTCCCAGAAGAGACTGAGAGACTTATGTGTGTGCGTGGGGTGTATTAAGAGAGGCATGAAGTGGAACAAGCAAGGTTAATGAGTGAAAGTAAGAAGAGCAGAAATGACAACTGTTAAGAAACACAAAACAACTATGAGAGAATTGATTGTTCTAGTCCTGTCACATTTGAAAAAGGTGCTACTCAGTCTTTTTAACTCCACACCAGCATGACACAATCGTGTGATGTCTTACTATATTAGGCCACAAAGACATTCTTCTCTTCTGATGCTGTAGTTCATGTAGTTTTCTATATATTCTGCTTTGAGATAATGCACTGTTGTAAACAAATCTATATAAGTGAATGAAACTGAATTTAAATACATTTTGTCAAACTACATGCTAAAGGCATAGCATGTTAGTAAAAGTGGACATGCCAGACCTAACCACATGAAACAGAAAAGGACAAGTAAGAAGTAATAGTTAAAAAAAACAACAACATTTATTTAAATAAACTTAAATACATTTATTTTAGGGGGCAAACGCACATCCTACATACCACGCATAGCTATAAATGATTCCTCGGATGCTTGTGTGACCCCTACAAACCAAACCATATATCAGTGGCATACTATTATTAGTACTGCACATACTCAAAAACATTTAACACAATGAGCATGTGTACCCACAACAAAATAAATGCATACTGATCTGGTCCTGATGCTGTTCCCTGACTGTGCTGAAAAGCTGGATGCTTGCCTAAGTGACAAAAGGTGTGTTGATTCAGATGCATTTGCAGTTGGAGAACCTGATCACTGTGGCAAAGAACATCACCCCACTACTACATTGTTCATGGTCAGAAAAAATCTCCTAGTCATGAATGTCATGTCACAAATGTATAAGCAATATAAAGTTGTGAAAGAAATGTGGCATGGTTGCTTAGTGGTTAGCACATCTGCCTTTCCAGGTTCGAATCTCAGTTTCTTAGTCTGAGTTTCCATGTTACATTACAATTGTTTCTATTGACTGGCACTGTGCCTTGAGTGTCTCTGCCAGCGCCTGAACGTCTTTCCTTGGATGAGCATGGGGATCCCCCCACCCCTGTGACCCATTTGATGGTTTAATGTATTAATATTAATTATGCATTCAGACAGCGAATAACATTCAGGTTTGATGAATTTACAGTATAGTTGGTTTTCTTCATAGCTTCTGACTTGTGGTGTTCTCATTTGTAAGTCGCTTTGGATAAAAGCGTCTGCTAAATGACTAAATGTAAATGTAAATGTAAATGTAATATCAGCATCTTATAATTATTATTGTTATTTCATAATGGTTTATTTTTAGGTTTTCATTGGCTACAGTCCACCATTTATTACAATATATAAATAATCAAGTAATTTAATGTTATGTGTAATATTCGTATTTTATGTAAAGATTTTGTAACAAATTTTACAAAAAGCAACTCGATTACATTGTTGGGGACTTTATGTGTCAAACTGCATTTTAAACATGAGTAAAAAAGTGGCATTTTACTTTAAAGTTCTGCTAGAGAAGAACTAAAATCTGAAAGTTACTGGGAAATAATAAAATTCTAGACAATATAGCATGGATGGAGATTGGTATTCCACAAGATTGCATTGAGGTACCTAATCCCACCTGGCAGCAGCCTCAACTAACCGCACACACACACACACACACACACACACACACACACACACACACACACACACACACACACACACCCACACACATTTTTGTGCACTTTCTCTCTCGTTCTCTCATATTGACTCTTTCTCTTCATAGCCATAGGGTGTCAGGTGACTGTAGAGAAGACAGAGCATCTTACCTGCAGAGTGCTATAAATATAAGGAAAGATACAAACTACCCCTGCAATAAGCAATAAGCTTGTGTAAAAATGTAGAATAGCCTTCATCAAAGAGCATGTTCAAGTCAGAGTCAGTTTTTATGTTAAATGATTCAAAAACTTTCTTGTAAATGTATATGTATTACCTATAAGTCAGGTTAAAAAGCACATAATTGCACAGAAACATACAACATACAAAGAGATTATTTCTTCTCATCTGATATTATGATATGATATGTGCTAATATATACATTTATTTTAAACATTACTGTGAAATTAAAAGGGTAGATCTGGGCTCTGACCACTCAAGGAAACAGAGGACAATTAATATATTCAGTATGGGCAATGGCAGGTTGATTCTCTAATCACTCTACTTTAAAACTGTGCCATGTTCTTTTTTCTCAGACTGCCCAGCCTCAGACAATATGTCTGAATTATTTTTTTTACATATTTAGACTGTAAGACCAAAGAAAACCTTGACTTAACTGCCAAGTATTCAGAATAAATCTACTTAAACTACAATTTGTCCAAATTAAAGTCTACTCATTTAATCTCTCAAATGCCATCTTTTTCTTTCCCACTTAGTCTTGCCCTACTTGGTCTCACCTAATATTCAAGCATCAAGTTGCTTAGGCTGTAATGTTTAGTGTTCTATATATTGGAAGCTAATATTGGCTTTGGCTGGCAATGATTGACCTGCATACTGGACTGGTCCCTCTTTGAGCAGTCCCACCTGGGGTAGGCTGCTGTCAGGGTGGATGGTGGCCATGCTGGATTGATGACAGCTATTCACAAATGAAGCTGTATTTATCATTTCTGTCCAGGGCTACACTGGCCAGATGGAGCATGACCATCAATCCACTGTCCGGGACACATCTGTTCATGCTGATGCTTAGAGTACTAACAAGTTGCTTACTCCCGGATAGCCAGCCGGTGTCAGTCACAGAGACAAAAAGAAAGAATATGGTATAAAAACTGTTAAACCTCTATATTACATGCAAACCATATACTTTAACAAGCCATCGATCAGTTATGAAAAATATAACACACTTTTAAAAATGGCTTGAATGGAAGTGAATAAAGCAAATAAAATCAGCTGGCAAATAAAATCAGAGTAGTGTGATTTCAGCTGATGTTGCAACAAATGATGAAATTATAAACGAATGCAGGTCCCAAATTTTCTTAAGATTGAATTTTGATTTACTGTAGTTACATATTGAATTTAGATGTTTTAGAAATTATCAAACTGGAGTGTAGTTAATTTAATTGAACACATCTTATTTCAATGAACAAAGCAGATTTTATTTTATACAAAATATATTATCTTCACACATGGAGCAGAATTTACTTTTATTATTTTTCATGTTACATATTATATTTAAAAAAAAAAATCCTTGTACAAACTGCTCAAAACAGAAAGCCATTTATCCAATCAGGCCATATAATGATATAATGCATAATGTGCATAAATACAGGTGTTTTTTCAAGAGTGTTAAAATATTAATAAATAAAGAAAGCTGGTGTGTGCAAGCATCAGTCTCTCCTCCGGGTTCCACCCTCAGTCTCTCGACATTCTGAGCGGGTCGACCAGGACCTGGAAAGGACGCTGAGTTGCTTGGATTATGGTCTAAATATCTGTCAGGAATCCACCCAAGAACATGTAAAGCTGTAAAATTCTGGATAGTCCTACTTCATCTTTTTTCTCAACACCTATTTCACAGCAGTCTTGTGGCATCGGTTCAGATGATCAGATGCCAACTTTCGACGTAATGATGAAGCCGAGGAAGTGAGGAACATCATTGACACATTTGCTGTACTGTAGGTTCTACTAATAGTCTGTGTGCAGCTAAGAGAGAGACAAGACACGGTAGGGTTTTGGTGGGTGTATTCACTATTAAATTAAGAGCTTTGCCTTCTGGCTTATCTTCCACTTAACTACAAAGCAGACCCAAGCAGAGTCCGCACCACTGCAGGTGTTGCATCGATCCGTTGGTCAACCTCCAGCTTCTTCTTTTCTTTTTTTGTCACTGGCGAACAACATCCCAATATACTTAAACTGATCTACATGAGGCAGGAACGTTTTTCTTCATCTCCCTGCATATATTCAAAAAGCCAAAAGCATGGGAACAGTCAGGTAATCCCCAGAACAACCACCCTCTCCTTCATCCATAAGAACATTAACTTTAATATATAAACATTATTGAATACTATTAAACATATAATAATATTTTTCTACTCTGAAAAAGTGGTGCTGACTGGAATACACAACAATATTATCATAATAAACTTTTTGTGAGTTTAATGGCAGGAGTCTGTTACCATATACACCTAACAATGTGAATGTGTGTCATTTGAATCTACACTAATGAGGAATGTCTCAGACTACTGAGAGGCTCACAGGTTAGATCTGCAGCTAGGACCTCTTTATTTTTATTTAATTATATAATCTCCACCTGTGCTTGATGAGGTTTTGGAAACCTCTTGTTATATATGGACTGTTGAGTTTTCCCCAGAATTTATTTCCCTGATTTTACCAGAGAAAGATACTCCATTCATTATTTAAACCTGATTTACATGCATACCTTTACATTCACTATGCAACCTGAAGTCAAAAAGGAATAAAGAAATGCAGAAACCTCCAACAAAAAAAGCCCATCTTTAGTGCTGCAGCGGTTCCGCCTGAGTCAAAGTTTAGTAAACGTATCTAAAATTATCCTATTGATTGAAAGTAAGATGTTTTCTTCAGTGAGACATTCGAACATTATCACATATGTTGAACTGATGTAAACATATGCAGGTGTGAGAAACATATGCCAACAGAACAGTAAAATTAATTAAAAAAACAATGAGTTCCTCTTCCACCTAAAGCCAACAGAAATATTGATTAAAATATTAATAAACAACTCTGACTACTCTTAATATCTTAAAATATAATTCATACTTATTGCATGTTACAATAAACATCTTTGAGTGTGGTTATTAACACTATGAGCATTATGAATACTTTATTAAACTTCATGAATGCACTTAAAATGCATTATGTATACATACATTTACAATCGAAAGCGACTCACAAATGAGAGGACATACCAGATCCAAAGTAAACTGCGTGAAGAATCATCAGAGTCTGTACATAGCCCTCACTGCTGTGTAAATGGTAGTTATTGGTCACAGACTGAAATACAGACTGAATTTTTTTACTTAGACTGTCAGGGGTTCTGCAGGCTGTAAAAGTGCAGTCGAGATATTAAACGTCTTAAAGTCTCCATTCTAATTATTTTAGTTTACACTGTCAGAAAAAAAACAACACAGCCTGATTTAGATTATTATTATATCTATCAATCTTACTTTGTGTCTCTTTTTCCCACATTAGGGAAGTACAGTTACACCTCTTGTTATTTTGAATGATCTTTTCATTTGTCTGAATCGTCCAGTCAGATATTAATGCGGTGATGAAGAGACTTTGACAAGGCTATGTGTTGTCTTAGTCCTCTTGCCACAGACCTTTATCCGTGCCCCTCTTTCTTCTCTTTGTCCACTGGGAATGAAACTGCTGAGTCAAGGCATTGTGCTTGATAGTTTTGACTTGGAAGGACAGGGTGAAACCCCATAACTAAGTTGACTTTCAGATTCTGTGTGTGTGCGAATGCATGCATCCTGCTGCGCTGCATCGGCAGGATTGCTGTCACCTTCATGAATGGCATGAGGCCAAGGCTGAGGGAGAAGGACTATGCTGCTTCTGGTGACTTGAACTTGTTAATCTCTAGATAATGACACTCAAATTTCACAACATGTCGTTTCCCAAGCACAGGCTTGATTGATCCGCTGTGCCTTTAGTCTGCTCAGATACAGTGGGTTGCAAAAGTATTCATACCCCTTGAACTTTTCCATATTTTGTCACATTACAACCACAAACATAAATATATTTCACTGGAATTTAATGTGAAAGACCAACACAAAGTGGTATACAATTGTGAAGTGGAATGAAAGTTATACATGAATCAACAATTTTTTTACAAATAAAAAACTGAAAAGTGCGATGTGCAAAATTATTCAGCCCCCTTTTCCCTGAGTGCAACC
>JAFMOD010000754.1:220633-267463 GCA_019802435.1 Corydoras maculifer
GGGGCTGAATAATTTTGCACATCGCACTTTTCAGTTTTTTATTTGTAAAAAAATTGTTGATTCATGTATAACTTTCATTCCACTTCACAATTGTATACCACTTTGTGTTGGTCTTTCACATTAAATTCCAGTGAAATATATTTATGTTTGTGGTTGTAATGTGACAAAATATGGAAAAGTTCAAGGGGTATGAATACTTTTGCAACCCACTGTATATGTAGCTGACTTCTTGCACTTTAAGACACTCAATGTTTTGATTTTTTTTATTGTTATATAAATGTTAAATCCAAAAGTCAAAGTTCAGCCTCTGATTTTATGACATCTTATTTGTTTGCATTACAAATATTTAGAAACAATATTCAATCTATGCCACTTTGTAATATTACCACTCTAAACTTCTGACATTAAGAAATAATAAAAAAGGAAATTGTAATCAATGTAGTTAGTCATGATAGATTTTCTTAAAAAGTTGTGTGATGGCATGGACTTTCATTTTGTTCTTCTGCTGTGTTCCACTTCTTGCAGTGGCCATTTTGTCTCTTCCTGGTTATGCTCTGCCACAGTTTCCCCCTTCCTGTACTGGTTAATTAACAAAATAGGTTCTTCCATGCTCTGATTGGTTCAGGACCTGTAGATCAGCCCCTTTGCTTCTCTTTAAAAAGTAGATTATGGACATGCACTCCTGCTCTTCAATTGATTTGCCTCTCTAGCTGCTGCTGGAAGCTCCTGCTTAGAATAGAAGGGAACATGTTTTTTTTTTTAATTTTTTTATTTTTAAAGCTAGTCTTTATTTGTGTCAGTATTTCTTACTTTGCTTGTTTAATAAATTATGTTAGGATTGAATCCTGATTATTGCCATGATCTTGTATATGGTAGGCCCAGTTGTTCTGCTTTAAGGTAAAAACTAGTTCTTGTTTGTTTATAAGATATTGTAAGTTTGTAAGAGAGAAGTTTAATTAATAAACATAATTGAACCTTGCTTACCTGGAGAAAGAATACAAAGAGCTTAATGCAGAGAAAAGTAGTACATAGACAAAACTGACAACAACCGAGATGCAACAACTTAAGCTGCAAATGCATAGGGACATGACATAAAAACATCAGTCAAAGGTAGAGGCATTTACAAAAGGAGGACGTGATCATAGAAACAAGTCGATTATCATTAACATAATGCAAAAACAAATAAGGGGAAAAAAAATCAATATCAAAATAGTAAGGAAAGAAAGAAAGAAATCAGTCTTTAACATGCTATTATTCCTGTTCCAATCCATTGTATACAGTCCTTTGTTAATTAATTGTTTATGATTTCTTTATAATTTCCTCCGGTGGCATTGGTGTGGTGATCTAGTGCACTATGAAACTAAGGAGCAGGCTTAAATAGAAGCAGGAGACACATTGTAAAGTGTGGCATCAATACACATGAACAAATTATAATTAACCCCACAATAAATAGAACTAAAACAATTCCCCAATTGATACAGACCAAGAACAAAAACCACAAAACACATCTCCAAAATAGGATTGCAACCGCCTTCCTAAGAATTTTGTTCCTCCTTAGTTTATTGGTCATCTTATGTTTTATGTATAATGTCATGTTATATAATTCAGTTATGCTCCAGCTTGTTATGGTTATGGTTTTTATTAATTTTTTATCCAAAGCACCTTACAAATATCCCAACTTAATGGTTGGGGTGTAAACACAGGGTTGATACAGCATGATACCCCTGTAGAAATAAGGATTAAGGACCTTGCTTAAGGACCCATATTCAGGTTTGGTAATCCTACAGTGTAGCTGTATTTTCTATAACTACAGACTTGTTATTTGTTCTTATTTGTAAGTTGATTTGGATAGTAGCATCTGCTAAATGGAATGTAAATTGTAACTATTTAGACCTTGGATTTGAACCCACAAACTTCAGATTGTTAGTTCAACATCCTACCCACTGAGCTACCGCTCAAATGTATCAAAGTGGTAAATTTGTCACATTATTTCGGTGCTGTTTGCGCTTTCCATTAGAATTATTTAGTCTCGTTTTTTTTGGTTGGTTTCCGACTCCCCAGCATGTGACAATAAGGCTATTTGGGTTACAATAAATCAGAACCATTAATAGCCTTAAATTAATAAAGCAATAAAACCTCGTTATATTACTATTGTTTTATACAACTCTTGAACTAATAATGGTTTGGTATTGCATTCACCTAACAGCAAAGTAGGCATCAGGTTCAATTTCTTGGCAGCTGCACAAGATACTTTCTGTGTACAATTTAGATTTCCCCATCTGAGTGGGGTATTTCCATGAGCAATGAATCCAAAGTCATGCAAATCAGGTTATATTAGGACACTACTTTGCCTCTAGTAGTCTATGTGAATGTTTGGGTGTTCACTGGTTTTCAAGTTATAAGCTTTAGCATAGTCCATTGTTTCCTCCTCTTTGAAAAACATTGTTTCCTTGATTGAAATAATTTGTTTAAAAAACATTTAATTTAATTTATATTAGCATAAGGATGAAAAGGGCATTTTAAAGTAAAATAACTAGAAAAAAAATAAGTAACCTGCAAATTTTCTGCAGCAGTATGTAATTCATAATTTTAAATAAGTATTTATTAATAAGCACATATTCTCCAAAAACACATTGCCTTACCTTGACAATCCACAACAAAACCCAGAAACACTACTTGCAATGGCAAGTTATTCTCCTGAAACAATAACGATTTTACATTTAAAAGCTGTATCTGCCGTGTTGATAGTAAAGCGTGGGTAAAAGCCCTCAGCCCTCTTAATCTTATTCTTCTTTGAAAGGCACCAAAGCTTGAACATTTACATGCAAAAATTTCTAGCTTTTAATTTGCACACTACATTTCAGATCTGCTCTCCTTGACCTATTTTCGCTATGGTTTGAAAAAATTGAGAGTAACAGGTTGCTACATAAAGAGGGCAATAAATGGCAGGTCAGTTGGGTTCACCTTAAGAAAAACCTGTTACAGCTGTATACCAGAGAGCTCTACTTAAAGTGAATTTACTCTTCATGTGATTATTTAGTGATGTTTGAGCCCACAGCTTTAACATTAATCACTGGAACGTAGACATGAGTGTCAGCACTTAATGCCTGACCTCATAAAAATGTACATTCACAAATCTTGTTATTAATGTAAGTCTGTAAAAATCACAAGGCATTGTTCTACTGTGCTCCTGGAAATTGCAGCAGAATTTTTTAATGCATATAGGCATACATATTTATAATAAAGCTTCGGATGCAAATTCATAACCATAATATTAATCAACTAAAACCACTAAACCATTCACCCCTGATTTTTATCTTAATAATAAGTGAAAATTCCCAACTCTAATTGTCCTTTTAAGTTTCCGGTCCTAACGTTTCGGTACTGTGCAGTGGCATACTACTATTTATAGGCTCTATGCTTTAGAGAGTAAAGGAGGAGTGATGAAGCCTGGAGGGGAAGAGGAAGAGAAGACATGGCAGGAACAAGAACGACATCACCTGTGGAATGAGGATGACTGAACGAGATCCTGAGAAGTGAAGAAGTGCCAAGGAATGTCCCAAACAGAGTAAGGAGGCATCGGCAGTGTCCATAGCAGAAAGGAATGAGGAATACACATTTTTGCCCAGCCGGCAAGATCCACATCGGCGATAGCTTGACGAATCACCGTGAGCCATCAGCACATGTAATAAGAAGGTAAGTCTAATCCGAAGACGTAGGAGGGTAGGACGCCAAGTCCAAATTCATGGAAAAAAAACCTGGTGCCCTGGGGCTTCTACAGATCTTCATGGTCTGAACATTCTGTTATGTAATGCTGCCTTGAGTCCAAGGCTGGAGATAAGATAAGAAATAGTATTTAATGCAGAAGATACCAGGGTAAAACAGTCATAGCACATACACATGACATAACCGTAACTAAGATGAAATTAATTACAATATTCCAAAATCTGACACAAGGAAAGGAAGGTATCAAGGTGAAGTCATGACATCGTTGTGGCACCTAGTGCTAGGTAGTGACTGTTTTTCTGCTTTTACTTTTGTGTTTTAGGTCAGCTAGGTGGCGGTGGTTGCGTTTCCCGTTTTTTCTCACTTGTTTGTTATCCGGTCGAGTTTGCGCAGCATGTTTAGGTTTTCTTTCTTTGTGGTTAGACATTTTTTTTATTGCACTGGTCAAGGTCTGTGGTTTAGCACAGTCTGTGCGGGACAATATAATATAAAGATTGGCATTAATAGTTTACACAATACACAACATCGCTGTGACCTAAGTTTAAAACTCAATGAAGTCAACGATTTTTTTCTTCATCTTTTAATAACCTTAACCCAGTGTTGCGAAAACATTTAGCTTGTATTGTTTGAGGTCACCGACAGACTTCTAAGGATAAGATTTTTTAAGGATCAGTTTCTTCTGCTGTGTTCACTCAGGTCCTGCTCATTAGCAATCTCTCAATTGTATTCCTAGCACTAAATAATTATAAATATTTGTTTAACATTAAGAAAACATGCACTGGAAGCACATCACTTGGTGATTTGTCCGTGGCTTTGAAATATTCAACCATAGACACCAATATTGTCTTAAGTGGTTCAGAAAAGCTATGTACTATTAAATGTACCTTATTTGCGTTATACATTTCATCTAACTAATGTTTTAAAAAATAGCATTGTATCCTTATTACTGTTCTTTACTTGGAGCACAATTTTTATTTTTATTTATTTATTTTTTTTAGTTTTCTCCAATTTCATAAAATTTGCACCAGCTCGTGAAACATGTAATTTTGAAAAATGAACAAAGTTAGGATTAACTTTTGTGGAAGGATTTTAGGAAATTTGTAAAGAGTCAAGAGGCTCTTAAGTCCTGTGTTTCACCCTTTAAAACAATTATGATGGACTTTTAATAAAAATGAAGCCTGCTTGCATTGATACTAAATATAGTTTCCGTGCACACATCATGCCCCTACAGATTTATAGGACACACTGAGGAGACAAAAAAATTCATATTAAACTATTTTTCCCTTTTCATTTTCACAAAAAATTGTTTTTTTACAGTAATATGTGATGTATCAAATAAATACACATGTATTTTTGAATTGTAAATGTGGATTAAATTTATTTTCCTTAATAAGTAAAATAACATGGGGTAAATTTATGTAGGTGTCTTACTCACAAAAGCTTTTTATAGCTTCACTGTGTGTAAAGGTACTTCTCTTTAGTTTCTACAGTTCCCTTCTGGCTCCAATCCTCTGAGCTCAGTTACTGCTGATGCTTCTTTACAATATAATATCCACCCCAGTTACCATTCTTTCCACACTAAAAACATGTTTCTTAGTTCACTGACTCACACCATTTCAGACAGTTGCAACACTCTGTTCAGTTCTCTTTTCCTATTGCGGCATCATTGACAACATAGTTTCGGTAGCTTGATGCACACTCCTTTAAATAGTCAAACTAATTAATCATTTGTTTAACCATATTTGTTTTGTCAGCATTCAATCCAATCTTCAATCCAAGCTTTTCCTCAGATGGGCTTTTCGTATGATTTCCCCCTACAGGTCATTAGGCAGGTCCAATCCACAAGAGGCTTTGTAGACTTCAGTCAATCTGTTCAAATAATCATCCTTCTGCTAACACACTGCAGCGTCACTGTATAAACTTCATTCCCAGTGAAAAGGCAGTCCTACCATGCTTCCTAAATCTGAACTATACACAATAGTCTCTATAAGAATCAGTTCAAGCAGGAGATTTTGGAGGGTATGTCAGTCTCTAGAGACCTTTGACAAGACCTAGCCGCTGCCGATCCAGCAGTAGTGAGTAATGCACGCTGATTAGTCAGGAGGTGCAAAATACATAAACCCTCTTTATTACATTCTCAGAAAAAAACCCACCACAACAGGAACAATGAATTACTCAATATTGATGCTCATGCACCGAAGGATAGTGAAAACAGAGCATTAAAAAAAAAAAAAAAAAATCAAATGCACGAACAAATGGACCAATAAAAACGCTCAGCTAATTAATTTAAACAGGGAACATAAACAAGACAGTAAGTTAATTAACTGAAAACAGACAATGGATGAAGAAAAGCATGAAATGAAAGTGACACTCCTTACACTTGGTACTTTGCATTTTAGTTTTAGAACATGAATGTTGATATTTTGTACCTTAATGTACCTTGTTTGTTGTTTTAGGTGACTTGTGGGCAGGTCAGGGCTTTAATGCCTTAAACCATACTTCTATAACCATACGCTATGCTAAAAGCATTACATTGTTTTTCAGTTTAGTATATATATATATATATATATATATATATATATATATATATATATATATATATATATATATATTTAGTATTTGAACAGCATTGAGATTATGGATAAGGTAATAATAGTTGTAGTATGTTGATTTAAATCTCCATGAATTGGAAAAAGTTCATGTAATTTCCTGTGTGTGTGTGTTTGTCTGCACTTTGACTCGATAGTAATGGGTTCATAAGATCTGTGTGATTTATTTTCGTTCTTTTAATGGATGGTTGAGTTACCGAGTTCGAGCCTCAATATCCATGCATAACGAACAAGGGAGCCAATTAGTTTGTTTATATGTAAGAGAAAAAAAATACCTACAAATAATACCTACAGATATGTTTGATTATTTTGCATGAGGTTTCTAGATTATGTTTTCTTTGCCAATGGCTTAATTATGAAAGAATTGTAGCATTACAACCCCTTTGAGAGCTACTTGGTAGAAATCAGCTGGTAGCAAGAAAAGAATGGTTCTCTTGTGCATGTGTGTGTGTCAGTGTTGAAACAATTTGAATTTTTAGTCGTCTAGGTATTACCAGCAGCATGTAATTAAAGAGTTAATTTTTTCCTTTTTTTATTGAAGAGTAGACAACATTTCTTTTTGTAAAGAAAGTCTTTAATGGATAGCATTATAATGGATAGCATTTCTTAGAGGATCAGACATTAGATATGTTTTCACATATTATAGTGATTAAGGAAGACAACAAAATAGATTCTCTTCAAGTTAACATACTAAGATCTACTAGCTGAAACAATTTTCTTAAAGATTACTGGTTCAGTCATAAACTTGTTTGCATTTTTAATAATAGGTAATCTATAGAATTAAATATGCTCTTTGAGATGATAAATTTACATTCTGGTTCATTAATGAAGTCAACAGAATGAAGAGCACTGTCCAAATGAGTATTCTTGAATTAAGTAATGTAATTTCCTAAGCATCAAAATAAACATGTATTTCCCCCCTAACTGACATTCGTTGTATTGACTGTCTGAAAGTGCTGCTTGTCAGAGTACTAGTTCACTGTTTTCTCTCTCTCCAGCAGTAGGACTTGCACTGGAGTAGCAGTAAAGCTATTTTATTTGCGGTTAGAAGCCTCGTCAATAAGTGCCACACTCTGTCGTTTTCTTTGCATCTGCCTTTGTGCTACTCTTTGGTTATGAGCTCTTTACCTATGGGTGCTTCTGTTCTCATTTGCCCCTTTGACTATGTGTTTACTCCTCCCTGCAGGGTTATTATTAAATACAGTCTTTTATGCAGTTTACCTGTAACCTTGAGGGCGCCAATCTATCGCTGGGCATATATATATATATATATATATATATATATATATATATATATATATATATATATATATATATTGGATCTAAAGTAAAATTTCTAGGAAAAATGTGTGACAGAGATATTAAGGTCATCTATCTTGCTAATTAAATCACGTTATCATACCATTGTAAAATTTATTATTAAATTTAAATTTTAAATGCACTGTGATGTGCTGTAAAACCATATTGTAGTAGTGGATTAATTTAATTTGGAATCTTGCTGTTATATGTTTTTAAAAGTTTCAAATATTTTGCTTGCATTGCTGATCTGAAAATAGTAACCATAGTATTTGACATTTTTAAAACCATATTATTTTTATTTTTAACATTTTCAACACTTTTAGAGAACAATCAAACAGTAAGTGATCACAGGCTTCAGGCTAGATTTTGTGTTGTGCTGCAGGGTTTACCCCCACCTCTCTCTGTTCTCCTACTGTCCTCTGTTCTTTATTCTAGATTAGTGAGTGTGGTGTCTGGCATAGCCTCTGTATTGTGTCAGCTTTCTTTGATGACAGTTCTGTTAGCTTTCCCTCAGGCAGAGTACTGGTGTGTCAGAGCAGGTACCTGCTACATTCGGAGTGTATATACACACACATACACGCATGCACACACACACACAAACACAAACAGAAATTGTGATCCTTAGTCACAGCAAAATGCCCCATGCCGTTCTGCAAAACACCATATGGGATTCTAAGTGTATCTGACAGAGCAGTTTTGTTCTGCCAGATGTTGAATATGTAGGAAGTTGACATTGGACTGATGTATTAATCAGCTTTTGTGAAAAAATGTTCATATTTGTTAATAAAATGCTTCTTAATTCTAAATTTTGAATAACTCCATCGTTATTATTATCCAATCTCATAATCAATCAGTACAAAAACTTTACATAACAAATGTTAACAATAATATGTTTAAATGTTGGTTGCAAATTATTAGATCATTCTCATTAACATCAGCTTTTGTACAATAAATTATTAATAATAATAGATATTGGGTATAACCCCTGTTGTCTGAGTGCTTAATTAATGAGATTGGCTCATTGAGCTTTTGCACTATTTTAGTTACTTATTTGCTTTAAAGTGATTATATTGTACTGTAATGATGATTGATTGCACTTCAGAATGTGTTACAAAATTTCAATTTTAAGTGTTAAATCAAAGGAATGTATAACATATTTGCTGGTAAAATGGAAAGTATGAATGAATCCAACTCAGTGACATTCTAACTCAGTAACAAGTTAGTTTACTGTTGGCACCAAAAAAAATGGCTCTTTTTAATGTTCTCTGATACGTTATATAGTATTTAGCCCCACCTTCAGCAAGACCACATTTATACTCAACCTCCATCCAATGCCAATTTCCAATTAAACTTGGTAGAGTGTGCTTTAATTAGATTAAGTAATTAGTACTAAGGTGCACAAGGTGAGGTAGGTAGAGAAACAGTTGTGACACTACAGCATTCTCCTTTCAAGAGAGGTAGAAGAAGCAGAATAAAAATACTCCTAGGGCAATCAGGGTGCAGAGTACAAAAATTGTCAATGAGCTGATGGTACAGAATGTCTTGTGCGCCAATCCACTTGATTGGCGATAGCAACTTGGGTCCTGATACTGGCGACATGGTACTGTAAGTGAGCGTGCGAGCTTCTGGCAAGGCGTGTAGGAACCTGAATTGACCTGCCGCCATGCATTACCACTAGGGAATAAGCTCAGGACACTAAGCAATGACAGTGTGCATGCTGGGGTTGTATATATTTTTTAAAAATTCTTTCCCTCTGCTATTTGCAAAAGTGTATATGGACACGCAACAAGATTATTGGAACAATGTTTTGTGGACAAAATTGTTCTATTTGTAATTGATAGGCATTATTCAAAATAAATACATACATCATAATGGTAGTATCATGGTTTGAGCCTGTTTTGCTGCATCAGGGCCTTGCCTACCTGTCATCTTTGATGAATTCTAAATTGTATCAGCAAATTCCAAAGAAAAATGTTGAGACATCTGTTCATAAGCTGCATTTCCAGAGAACATGGGTTATGCAGCAAGACAATTACTCTGAGCACATTCTACCAAAAAGTGTCAGAGAAATTTCAGCTAAGCATTCTGGAAATATGTCAAGTCTTCACCTTAAGTCTTCACCTTACATCACTAGTAGTGTTGAGGATAAAGTTGAGACAAGCGATTTATAATAAATACCTAGAAAATAACAGAATTATATTAGTTTAAAAAAGCATAGGCTAATCCTTCTCTAATCCACTGTGCAGGACAGTATCAACAATTACCAGAAATTTTCAGTTGCAGTTATTGTTGCAGACTTTGGGTTACATCAGGTACTGAAAGCAAAGGTTCACATATTTTAGTCATTCAGTGTTGTGTTTATTCTTTTTTTTCAATATTTAAAAAGTTCTAATATTTTTATCCCATTTGTTTAAATTGTTTTCAAGCAAAAAAACTTTCAAGCACACCTGTATTTGTTCAGATAAGCATCCACCATTTTCACACATCAAAGTATTTATGTCCATCAAAGTGAGTGAATTTTGTTTGTGAAAGACAGGAGGCAAGTGAGAAAATAAAAAGAGAGTAAGGAGTCAGTGACAGTGTGAGACGCATGTGGTGAAGAATGCATCTCTCACTATAAGCATGCACAAGTTCTCTGGGAGACAGCAGGGATGATAATGGAAGCAGTGGGCGTATTGATTGCTCAGGCCACTAGTTTATTGTTCTAAAGAGTGACCAGCAACAGCCCACAGGGTTAGAAACTCCTCAGGCCTCCAGTGGTGTGTCTGCATGCTGTCAGTTCTCACGAACCCAGCATGTAATTGTTTGTGGTGCTGGTCGGGAAGATGCTGGAACCCCACAGGGAGACGAGTTGCTTCAGCCTCTGACCTTTTCAGATTCTAGGTCTACAGATTGAGAAGAGAACATATCAATGTAGCTCTGTCAGTCTTCTCTCCAATTAACAAACACACAAACAAACAAACACAGAAACAAAACAAAAAAATTTTTAGAGGCATGGCAAATATATCATTAACTAGTTTTTGTCATTGTTGGTAGGGAATCAGTGATGTATGCAGGTGTGTTTTTACTATTCAGTAATGCATTTAAGCAGGAAATTTAAACTAAAGAAATATTTAAAGACATTTCTTATATATGTTTCAAATAAATATGACTGCATTAATTATGTATAATGTATATGATAAAATAGCTGTGAAGAACAAAATTCTAATTCTACATGAAAATATATATTATTGCTAGAATACTGATCATTAATAATTAATATAGTTTATCTGGTGTGTATGTGAGAGAATGTGAGAGAGAGAGAGTGAGAGAGAAAAGTGTGTAAGGACCAAAACCTATTTAGATTGCCATAATGTAGTAAGTTGAGGAAACAATTACTACTCTAGTTATGGTTAAAAATTGTAATCTCTCAGCAATAAACAATGACAGTATGTGTGTGCATTTTTGAGTTCATAACTTAAATGTGTGTAGATCCTGGATCTCACGCTTACTGTTCAGTAATTTGAACTTGAATTCCAAATCATTCATAAATGAACAATGACAATTACACAAATACTATAAAATACGATTGAGTGCTTTTGGCTGTGCAGTTCTCCTGCATCACTTCCCAGAGGCCTCTCCCCCAGGTCTTCCAAGGAGCCCAGGGGTTCCACTCTTTTCTAACACACATTATCTGTGAGCGACCAAACTCTATTTGGGAATTGGTAAAGCACGCACAGAAAGAAATGGACTCAGAATAGAACAGAGCAGCAAATTCCATTTCACATCTTAAGTGCCAGTGCTGCAGAGAGATCATTTGGTTTAGAGTGAGTAAACACACAGGACTTCACTGCCTGCAATGTGTGAATGTGTGTGTGTGAGAGAGAAAGAGAGAGAGAGAGAGAGAAAGAGAGAGAGAGAGAGTAACAGATAGACAGGGAATAAGTAAGACAGATGAAAGACAGATGAGAGCTTCAGTGCGATTGAAAACAAAAACCTCTTTTTCATGTTATCCATATTTTAAACATGTATTTACTAAATAAATCAGAAAAAACTGCCATAAAATGATTGTTGCAAGACAGAAGGGCAAACAGTATGTAAAAGAGATTTATTTTTAGATCTATAAATGCAAAAATCTGCTGAAGGAATTTGTCCACTTTTCAATGCACAGTATCTATTAGGTCTGGCATGAGCTCAGTATTCAATATATTAATCAGATAAATGTATGTACATTAAATACATGTATGTGTATTAAAGTTAATAAATCATGATTTTACATGTTTTTATCTTTAGTTGTGAACGAACAGCTTTATGGAACATCAATTAGTGCTTTGCTAACCTCAGCATAGTAAATAAAATAAAAACAGATTATTACATTAGGTGCAACAATAGAAAAAAATTTCAAAACTCAGTTTCAGTATGCAAGAATTTTTAATGATAGAAAAAAACATTTCTTCATGAAAACAGGGTCATCTGGGCGAGAAAACATCATGATTTTACTCTGTAGTCCCTGAAAAAAAATAACACAGGTGAGTTTCACTAGCAGGATTTGAGGGTGCAGTGAGCAGACATGCTTTCCCTGCACTAAGCCTGCTATGAAGGGTCATGTGTATGGGCTGATATTAATCCTTACTAGACCAAAAGATAATAATATAAAAAAATCGGATTCCTTGCTAAAATATCAGAATACAATTAAACATAATTATATTGTATACAAACTAAAGAAGATGCCAAACTACAGAAGCATTTACAATAACAAAAATAATCTGTGCAGCCCTAAATGCTGAGAAAAAAAGGAACTCTCTCACTCACTACAGGGATTTAATCATGCACACTTATACTCAGTCCCCCAAGCAATTTTTAGCTTGCGCTCACAAATGAGAGCAGGTCTCGGTGCTGTCTGCCACGCACTCTACACTCTGTATTCTCAGAGAAAGCTGATCTCATTTCGCAGACATGCAAACACACTACATTAATCTTATTTGGCTTGACGTCTATGTGTTAGTAAGACCGGTAAGAAAATTAAGAATTTGGCATCACCCCAGAGAAGAAATCTCCAGCAACCGATACCGACAGGAAAGCAGAAAAAGCAGGTAATGTAGTCTCCCTACAAGGAGTTAGTTAAACATACTTTAAGGAGGAGGAGTTAAACATTAGTTTAGTTCTGGAATTTCCCCAATCAGAAGGTTGAATTAGCAGTGTGGTCCCAGACAATTTATAAGCAATTAAGTCAACCAAGATGCTAATTTCCCTTACCTGCCTTTTAGGTCAGTAATATTCAATGCAGATATTTCCAGCCCCTTATTTTCTCCTAGGCTGATCCTGTAAAGAGACTTGAGTCTCCCCTGTTTAGCATATTATGTGCTTTTTCTTCTTTCTGGTCCTTTGTTTGTCTGTGTCGATTTGGCAGTGGAGACATCACCGTTTTTATCAGCTAATGAACTGGATCCAGCTCATCAGCACACATCTACAGCACACATCATAGATTTGAAACCATTGGCCTGCTTTCAAGTAAACACAACCTATGCTCTGAGACAAGTTTGATTTTGCTCTTTTTTCAAATCTGCTTCTGTGTCCTAAGTTAAACATCTCTAATGAAAAAATGTCATTCAGAAATTGACTTATGCCTTGAGCTCATGCTCCCGGATCATTGCTCATCTTCCACTGCAGGAACACTAAGGAGCAAACTTTTTTTTGCACAACCTGCATTACATATCGTGTGATTTTTTTTTTTTACTTTTATCATCCTTCTGGTCTCTTGTGTGTACCTCTGCATTTTGATTTGAAGACTTGCGCATATAAAACATCCTAAACCATCAGAGTGCACATTGAAACCAATGTGCATTGAGTGGGCTTAGAAATCTTCAGGGTCTACTGGTTCAGACTCTTCTAGTCTTTACAAGCCCATGATTATGATCAACATGATTGGCAGTTAAGAGCACTCATAAAAATCAAAGTTTGGCCAGCGAGAAGTTTCCAAACTGCCCAATCAAAAAAAGGGTTCCAAACTCCCAAGCCAGCAAAAGTCTTCCAAACCAGTGAACAACTTACAAACTGCTGAACTGGAGAACGGCATCCAAGCGGACAAACCAGAGAGCGGCTTCCAAAACAAATATGGCTCCCTTGCCGCCAACAACTCCCTTGCTGCCAAACCACTAACGTTTCCATGCGCTCATCGCTGTTATCACTGTGATCACGATTTGTGAGATGATTATTATTATTATTATTATTATTATTATTACCAACCTTGTTGATAAATTAGGTTTTGACACTTTTTGACAGAGAGAGAAATTGTAATTGAATGACCTGGACATAAGCAGTTTCTCACAGTACGATTCTAAATCCTAAACAAACAAGTTGTAAGAAAAGTTGTGATTTATTGGCCACTTTAAAATTTTATGCCTCAACCATTTCCTCTTAACACTTGGTGTTGCTGAAAATAACACATTCCTGTCAATAATTGTGACCTTATTTAGGGAGTTTCTGTTACTATAATGGTATTTTCAATACATAAAACTGACCGCTACATGCAGCTGTGTGGACCACTCTCAGCTGACCAAAACTGTCTTTTCGAACCATAACAAATAAGGTTTTAAAAAATGAAATCTTTTACAACAAATTAGAAAATTCATACATTTTTACAATACATATAATTTCTGGTGACAATCTATTATTAATGAAAAAACACAAATGCTTAATCTGAAAGGATGAGAAAGGTGAGACGTTTTTGCAATTTTCTTAATTACTCCAAGCTATTCAGCATAGCTCAGTGTTTGTACCATCTACACTGCTAGTCTGTTTGTTTTCATATCCTCTCTCTGTCAGCCCATTAAATAAATAATGATGTGCCTGTCTGCATTCCTGGTGTGTGCTTTTCTGAACACCTTTGGGGCTGTATATCTCTGAGATATAGGATATATATTTTTTTTCCAAGATTAAGAGATGAGCTGGGGAAAAAGGGAAGGTGGCAGGAAAGAGAGAAGGAAAGGGTGAAACCCTGGCTCCTGCTGTCCAACAGAACGGAGCTAAAATGGCAGATTCATCAAAGCAGCAGATCCTGTCTTACCTGGGGTGGGCTAATGCACAACCCACCAAGGGTATGAGAGAGAGGGAAAGAGCATAAGAGAGAGAGAAAGCGATATATATAGAGAAAATAAGTTAGACAAAATATACA
Source organism: Corydoras maculifer (assembly GCA_019802435.1). NCBI lineage: Eukaryota > Metazoa > Chordata > Actinopteri > Siluriformes > Callichthyidae > Corydoras > Corydoras maculifer. The sequence continues at coordinate 235,421 of JAFMOD010000754.1, forward strand.
TATAAAATGTATTAATGCAAATTTCATTCATTGTTGCAAATAAGTGAGTGATTTAAGAAAAAGGGCAAGAGAATTTATTGTCCACCGCAATACTGTCAGATTACCTTCAACACTAACACATTGTCCACTGGAATACTGCCAGATTACCTTCAACACTGTTGTCCTTCCCCGTCTCTGCTTCCCCATCTGCAGCCTGACATGTAATTGCAATAACTTTTACACTGACCCCTTCAAACATTTCTCAATTACAAACACTTTTCTCCAGCCTGTGAAGGACACTGAAAACTAGACTATTGTCTCAAACCTTATACTGAAGTTCAGCCTACTTTATGGGCATTCAGTACTTTTCATTTTAAAACTCAGCATTGTGCTTAGTCGACACACACCGCTTTTGTGTTTTAGTTTCTATTAGATTCATTTGTAAAGATTTGTTTTTATTCATTCCGTAAAGCTTTAAAAATGAATGTACTCTTTTCACACTAATCCAGAGCCAAAGGTTGCACAAGTGTTCAACTGAAAAATTTAACCTCGTACTGTAGTAAAGACTACTAAATATGATTGACAAGGTTTTCACTTTTTAATATTGTTTGTGTTTTTTTTAAATTGAAATAAACATTAGAAATATTTAGTCTTCTACATTTTAAAATCTGAGTGTGAAAAAGTAATCACAACTGTATACATAATCTAATAGTTGCAATAGATTTGTAAAAAATTGTGAAACTTGCATTACATAAAAACAGAAGTGATTTGATAGTGGTGGTCAGTGGACTCCAAATAATATACTCCAGCATCTCTAGTATCCATTAAAGTTTTATGGGTTTAATATTTACTTTCGTTTGCAAAACTAGTTCAACAAATTTGAGAAATGTCACTGAGCACGGCACGTTGGTAAATGTGGGCATGCTGGGCCGAACCAGCAAAAAAAAAACAAGGTAAAAATAATGGTTTGAAAGGTTTGAAATAAGCATAATTAAAGCAAGATAAAATACCTCATTACATGAACATCCTAAATACTGAGCATGATGTTAAACAATTCCTCGGATACATTCGTGCAAAGATGTTTATCTGTGACAGCATGCGAAACCTGCACAAACATAAATCGTACCAAGATGCTGTGGGGAGCCTTTGTCCTTCCTAGCCGCTCAGAAAGAGCACTGCTTAAGGGGCAAAAGCTGGATTTCTCAAGCCAGCGGGGAGCAAGCATCATGGACTGCCCTCAGCTTCTGCCTAAGGCCAGCAGGGGGTTAGCCGTTTACTGCTTGCTTGTTTTTCATTTCAAGGAGATCGGCAAGACTGACAGCTGCTGCTGGACAGTGGATTGGATATACAATATGCGCATGTGACACTGTCCAAAAACTTAGAAACAGATTCTTGAGGTTAACGCTACACATTTGTTTTTTATATATTACGCCAAAATTCTATGTGTGTTCTGTACAATTCTGTGGCTCTATGAAAGGCCTGGATGTTAAACTGGTTCCCTTTAAGACAGGTTTAAATACATTTGCATATCTAAACTCATTTCTATAATCATGACCACATATCTGTTCAATTTTGTTGGGAAAAGTGGAGTCTACAGCACTATAGTCTATAGCTAGTATGAAAAAAATGCATCTGCTTAAGTTAATTCTTAGGTGGGTGTAAAATAAAAAAATTGTAAAAGTGTAAAACAACTACACAGAACACACACACATACACATACATACAAACACAATTACAAATATTCAGCTGTATTTAACATTCATACACACTGCTGTGGGAAAGTGACAATTGCTTATCTCCATGGTGATCAATAATGGCTATGGGACTGGGAGTGGAGAGCATACGACTCTAATGCAGATAGGATGTCATTATTATTTTCTTCCGCCTAATGATGGTCATTATGCACGGCCACTGATTGAATTCCATTTGTTACCTGCATTTGAGCCGAAGTAGAATAATTACCATTTAAGTGTCTCCATTAAAATTCATACACGAATTTCATGGCCAGACCTCCTGTTAAAAATAACCAAAGTATTTTTTTTTTTTCATGGAAATGTGTTGACCTGAGTCTGATTTAAATACTTGATTAAAGAATAACCTGTCCAAACCGATTATGATTTCTGAGGAGACGCTTGATGAGCCACTGAAAACAACTTGTAGCTCTCTTGTCCCCACATTCTTATTTAATATTTAATTAAAATTGATCTGCTGGTAAAATGCAATCAATATCTAGCTTTTGGTCTAAATTGCATTTCCAACCTCCTGTGCCTCATACAAAATAAACATCGCTATTTTATTATGACCAACAGAAGTCTTGTTCACTTCATGGTCATTGCTTTGTGCTGTTTAAATATTATATATATATATATATATATATATATATATATATATATATATATATATATATATATATATATATATATATATAATGTATGATGCCAGGCAAATGAGGTGTTTATTAAGTAGCAACTTTAAATACAATTTACATGAAATAAACCACATTTTTAAATCTGATATAGACTTAAATAATAGCATAGCACTGAGTTTAAACTGATCCTAAAAACACGTTCATATGTGAATCTAAACTCAATAGAGGAAGAGAAATGATGTAGTACTGAAACAAGGCAGCATGCCCATGGACAAATTTAATATCTCTTCTCTATGTGGGCTGACTAAAACTCAGGGAATACTTCTCCTTTACAAACCGCATCCTTTTTCAGCTTTGTGAATCACCACATTTTAATACATATGCTGGATGCATTTAACAGCAACAAGAACATGTCACTTCTTGTTTCTCATTTTATTGATGTCTGCCACTACTGGTGTCCACCCAAGTGGAATTAAGTGTGGATGTGTTGCAGGTAAATAAGCTGTGCAGGTCCCTAATACAGTCAGGAACCCAGCTGTAGCTGAGCTTTCAGTCCAGCACAACAAGGACGAGTGAGTAGGAGCTATAGTGAGAGCTAATCAATCAATGCCAGATTATAGCTAAAGCCACTTCCATACCCATTAAAGGAGGACAAATGCAGAATTGCAACTGAACAACTTCTAGTTTCGAGCCAACAGTGGGACTTCCTGGTTATTTATCAAAGTCATTGCCGGTGAGCCAGGTAGCCCGGCTGTGCGATTGTTGTACTCAGCAGAGAATGCGGAGCAATAGAGCTATGCTGAAAGTCCTGTTCATGCCCTCAGCCCTGCCATTGTCAGCCAGCTGGAATTTACTGTAAATCACATTGCTTTTATTGCAAGATTTAGTAGCTTATCCTCGGTGGGCTCCATTCACTTCGAGGTTGTCCCCATTAGGATGTTAGCCTTAGACCATAAAGGGATTCAGCTACATATCATCTTACAATGTGATAGCAAACCTTTCACCCCTCCCCCACTCTAAATCTCTTCTATTGTTGCTTGTCTCTTTTTTTTGTTGTTGTTTTAAAATCCTATTCTTTAATAATTGTAAGTTATTATATTCAGATTTCGAGATATTGCAACACCCTATTTGTGAATTATCACTATCAGCATATATCAGACTTTGTGGTATTTATACAGATGTGTTAGAACAACTAACTGGGTTGTTTATGTCAAATTTAACACCAGCAGATGTGCCATCTTGCCAATAACTGAAATTTGCTCTTTTGTAAAAAAACTACACAAAAAAATATTCTATAAAAAATGCACAACGTTGCTTTGAATACCACAACATTTGTCATACTTACTCTTTGAGACCCTGCAAAGGTTTAAAAACTTAGTAAATTTAGAGCAGTTTTGCTAGAGTTTTAACTGTGAGAACCACGTAGTAGGTGTGGGCATGGTTATATGAGTGGGTGTGGTAGCTCAGTAGTTAATCTAAAGGTTGTGGATTCAAATTTCAGGTTCAGTGAAGTTAAAATATGGGTCCTTGAGCAAGGCCCTTAACTTTCATTGTTACAGGCATGCTGTAGCCAACCCTATGCTTGCTTTGTAAGTCACTTTGGGTAAAAGCGTCTGCTAAATGACCAAATGTAAATATTTTATTAGAAATACCTTTTGTATTACATTTACCAGCTCATCTGCTGCACAATCTTTCATCACTTCTCAAAGACGGCTGCTTATGAGATGGTGACTGGACACTTTTGGTTTTCTGAAACCAGAAATTTCAGTGTGGTGTTGAATGTTAAATTTTATTTATATATACCACTTCATAAATAGGTGCTTTGTCTAAATCTAAAGCCCCATATGTCAATAAAGCAAGCCAAAGAGACAAAAAATAATACACAGATTAAATCTAAGCGTTTAGTACAACAGCAGGGTCTTAAGGTCGTATAAAAGTCCTTGTTGGTCCACAGTGAAGACTGGCTGAGCCCCGAGGTCAGTACTGTAGCGTCCTGGCAGCGTTGCGGATGAGAAGGTTTCCATAAATTGTGCCAATGTAAAGGAATACATAGGAAGTAGTCTGAAATATTGACATCAATATTAAGAAACAGTCAAAAAGCAGTGACTCTTAAGATAATGAAGATGTACCTTATAAAGTAAAGACCACCTGTCCCAGCTCATGTGGACGAAAAACATTAATTTTCAGAGAGAGCTTAGAGACAACTGACTTTTAAAGCAGTTTGGAATTGTTGGGCTATTTTAGAGCATATCAGTACAGACCTTTACATTTGTGACCATACATACTAAATATTATGGTAATGCTGTTTTTATCTGACTAAAACTAGCAGTGCAAACCTTTGGAAATCACACAAAATATGTTGTATTTTAAATTTTTTAGTTTTTATTTTGAATAAATTGGATTAATTTATATCTAGACTTGAAAAACAGATTGGATAATTATCAGGTTGATAATACTACAGTGGAGTTGGTTTCTACAGACTTGAGTTTACTTGTTTGTAAAGTCTCTTTGGATAAAAGTGTCTGTTAAATGACCAAATGTAGATATAAATATGTAAATGTTAATAAAAATGTCAATTAAAAGGTTGAAATTGTGTAAGAAATCAAATAATTTACCATCAGTAATTATTCTCTATTCTTATAATAGCAGACAGCAAAAGTAAAAAAATAAAAAAAATAAATCTAAGCCAGGATGAAGTGATGGGAGATGACAGAAGAGTCTGCAGGCAGAAGGTTAAAAAACAGCATGTCATGTGACTGGATAAACTCCTAACCTTGTTCCTGAGGAAACGGACAGTTTCAACATAGGGGGTGGAGTGGGTATCTGGGAGAAGAACCATGGCAACACATTCCTATCAAATTAGAGCCTGCTGCAGAATGTACACAGATCTGGTCATTACTGGTAAATCAGTTGAAATCCATTTAGATAAATGCTGTTCTTAATCACAGTGTTAGAGTTTGGCATGTGATTCAGGAGCGAAAAGCCAGTGTTTGACATCTTACTTTTGCAATCTTATCAGATTTCAGTATGTAATATGAAATTATGTAGGTTTAAAAGGGTTAATTCTTATTGTTTTAAATACTGCCGCTCATTATCCCGTCCTTTGCCTTTCCATGCCATTTTCTTTCCTCTATGAATACAAATATTTTTTTCGACAAAAGAAACAGCTTGCATCAAAATAAACAGTTTGCATGTGTCTAAGTGAAGGCTTGTGCTGGACAACAGGACAAACCAGACATACACGCGCGCACACACAAGCACGCATAAATACATGCACTGTGCCTAAATATGATTGTGTGGGTGTGTGTGTTTGGATGATGTGTGTGTTGACGTGCCGTAGCAAGAGTTCAGGGAGGCAGCTGAGCAAAATAATTTAGAATGTCCTGCCTGCTGACACAAGGACAAAAGGCTCAGGGAGAACTTTCTCATATGTGGCTGCGAGACAATGGCGAGGGTTTGGGCAGCACACTCCACAGCGGTTGTTTTCTTGCTGACCTCTCGTCCTCAGAGTGATGGTTGGAGACAGCAGACAACCTGCCACTCCTACATTTCTTCAGCCCTGTGCAGGTAAAGCAATTCCTGCTCTGATGAGCTAAATTTTCCTTTACTGCCAACATCTTAAACATGGAAAATAACATCTTTTTGATTGTAACTGCTATAGTGGATGTCCTGGATTAATATTTCCTGCATTCTATTTTTCCTTGTGTGAAACACTATTGCACTATCACACTATAATATCACACTATTGCTTTGAATACCAAGAAATGTGACATACTCTTAGTGACACTGCAGGGGTTTACAAACTCTTTACAACCACCAAGAAGCAGCTCAAGGGGCATTACTTTAGTAAAATTTAAATTTAATTCAAGCACTATGCAGCTTGAATTAGGACGTCAGTGTGTCTTTGCTCTCGTGACCGCATGATGCATGGGTGTTTTTTAAGTGTCAACTGCAATAAAACAACGAGCGTGTTATTAGCCATTCATTCGCGTGTCAGAGCTTGGTTTGATCTGACTTTGGTCGAGTTCTATATCAACGCTGCAGTGCGACCAATTACTAAAAAATTACCCTTTACACTGTTTGCAGGAAGCATCATCACAAGCCTGGACAAATCCAGGCCTCGTGGTATCTTTATTATTAATAATAAATAACATTTATCAAAACATTGATTTCTTTGGCAATCCAAACAATTCATAACCGAACTACATGTGTTTTAACGTGCATCAACCAGGGTTGATCTAATGTCATTAACCATTCAATTGTACTGAGAAACCAGCTTTTTAGAATCAACATTAAGGGGAAGATCTTTAGAAAAGAGCCAAACACACTAGACCTGAGGAAAAGTATGACCGAAGCTGCTATGAACTGATGATACTTAATATTAGCAAGGATTTAATATAACATTAGTAGGGAATTTCTCTAAAGGTCTTGTTTGATGCCAATTAAAATTGTGGGTCGGGATTTGATACGAAGACAGGATGGAACATTGCGAATTTTGATTCCATGTTGTAGTAAAGGTAGACAGTCTCCTTGGCAGATGACAGCTTGGTTAATGGGATACACATGCACATCTTGAAAAAACAACCAACGAGGACTTAAATTGTTGAATAACCATCAGAGCCTTGTAGCCCAGGTAAATGTACTGCCATGTGTTTGCTGAAGACTTTACTCATGCACATGAGCTACACCTGGAGGGGACGTAGTTTTGGGACTTAAAATGCCAAGAGTGGATGAAAGTTTAAAGAAAAAAAAAAACTCCTGCACAGGGGCCCTTATGGTAAAATAACCTAAGCCGTGAGTTAGCAAGAGGTTGTGCATTTCATGTAGGTTATAAAGAAGCCATGGATACTCTAAAATAATGCTGATACCAGGAGTACAGAACAGAAAATTTAAGGATGTTTGTGACTTTTGAAGTACATGGGCCACTGTCAGTCTATGCCCTGTGGTAGAACACTGGTTAATGTCTCCTGATTCTATTTCTTCCAGCAAAAATGTCTTTCTATTAACCAATGCTCTTCACTGGGAGTCAGAGTGTGACTAGGCTGACCGCAATACCTTCTCTAGGCCTTATCTCCCATTCCTCTTAGGAGAGTCTGGTGCATCCTATTTGAATGGGTTAAGCCTCTCATATAGGTCTTGTAAAGGCAGTCCTTGGCCTGGAGGAGAAATGAGTATTTTTGGGTATAGTGCTTTTTAGTTAGTGGGACTGATCATGTCATGTTTTTGCCTGAATTTGTTATTTAGGCCAGTAGTGGATTGAGGCTATGAGCTGATTCAAGAATGTGTGGAGCTCCTAAAAAAACTATTCTTTTCTTGAGGAACTCAACCAAGGCTTTCATAAAGGTAAAAATAAAGGGTAGCTCCTACCAATTTGGCAACAAAAGTGAGGTTCAGGAAACTAAATATCAAAAATATATATTATATATACAATCTCAGCCAGTTTTAGAGGCAGTAAGAACACCTGCAACCCAGGTTTGATTCCCTGTGGGTGCAGGGATAGTCAGTGTAACTAATTACTATCATTTTTGCTCTATTGGTTACACACACATACTGTATATATGGCTCCTACCTTTCCCCATGAAACAGTATGTGACAGGAAAATACATTTGTGTTAATTTAAAAAATAATGGCTACACATCCAACTGGCAACACATCACACTCAACTCTTTCTAACGTAGCTTGTCTAAAAATCTCTTGAGAATGCAACATCATCTATTAGTATAATTATTAATTATTAGTTATACTAATTATAAAAAGTTATAATAAGAATAAATTCATAAAAATGTATGTTATAATTTATGTTTTTAATGTAATTGGCAGTAATCTGACACATGCCAGGACACAATGAGGACTGGAGACAGGATTTTTCAAGCAGAGCAATCAACTTTATTCACAAAATACACAGAATAATCAACATACAGGCATTTGAATTAACGTCCTTCTTTTTTCACCCTTCTTTCCTGTTGCCGCTGGAAACCAGGTTTGGTAAAGATTTGTCTTCTGTATTCCTTTCCATTTTTCATAGACAGTAAGTTGCATGAATATTTGGACAGAAACAGCTTAATGCAAGTCTAATCTATGGTTAACACTAATTCCCTAAACCTGTGGATGAATCTTAAGCCAATGATTAGTCTAATGATTATTTATTGCGTTCTAGCTCCACCCAGGGTCTCTGCACAGTCATTTAATCACATCAGATCATTAAACACCATTTTGTGCTTTGTTACTTTTATTCATTTTGAGTCGGCTTTGCTTGTGCAGTGGTAAGAGGAGCATGCCTCCTGACAAATACTTTGGTTTGAAGAGGCTATGTGTGCGTCTGAGGTATGGGTTTGATTGGCATGTGTAATGTGCGTGTTCCTTAAAATATTTAGTTTTATTTTATCATTTTTTATTTTAATAAACTTTTCAAACTGTTATTTTTCTCTTGTGGTTCTGTATAATGTGGCTTTGGCATGCCCTGTGTTTGTCAGTGCAAAATTAAAGAATAAAAATATATTTAAAATAAAAATTCTGAGCTACCATGCCCTTTTTAAAAAAAATCGATCACTATAACAAAATGAAATGAATGAGTGAGTATTTTTTTAAATTAGAAACTTTTTTTTCACTTGAGAAAGGCTAAAGTAGAGAAAGACTGAGACGCTTAGTCAGCAGTTAATAGCCGGGTCCACTACAGTGATTATTACCTTGGATTGAGGCAGGTACTCATTTGTTAGAAAGACTAAGTGGATTTGAGCTGGGTACCTGGGAGCCTCCAAAGAGCTGAAGGCTGAGTTCAAAATATCTGGTGAATTCACACATGGAGTGTTCAGGGCCAAATCAATGCATCACTCTATGGCCTCGTACATTGAGGAACAGAAACTTGAGGGAAAATGTGATACTTGTCACAGAATATTTTTTGGTAGCAACTGTTCGGTGAACATAATAATTTAGATTATTTTAAAATGAAATAAATTAGCTTAAATGAAAAGTTTGCAGAGGTAAAGCTGGTATTAAATGGTATTATAATCTAAACTTTTACAAATTTATATAAAGTAAATGCTTCCACTTATTCAGTGCGCAAAAAGTTCTGCATCATAATAGTGTTGACACAAAATGTATAGGGCCTGATATGATCTGATTTATAGGTTTACATCTATCATCTCTGGTTGGCAAAATAAAACTTCTTGGCATGATAGACTATTAGAGTTTGTGATTAGAAGTCAAAGTGAGAATGAATGGAATATCATGAAAGGGTCAACTACACTGATTACTGTAGTCAAGAAATACGGGAGGCTTCAATATTCTCTACAGAGCGCAGGAGTGGCTGTCACAAGCTTTGACAGATTTACTGCAAATCAGTTCATAAAAGTGCATGTTATCATAAACATGTAGGAATTATATGATTACAGTATAGTGAGGTTGTCCCTGCACAAACAGTAGTACTGAGATGCTACAGTACCATTCAGAATTATTGGCACCCATGGCAAATATTTGTCAAAAACAAATATTTTTCCAGTTAATAAACACAGGAGGAAACTGAAGAAAATGGGCAATGGAAATGGTCCAACCTGCAAATCGGACAACAACAATAAAAGACAGCTGAAGCCGAATTAATGAAGAATACTGCTTGTCGTTGGTCAAGTCCATGCCTGAAATGTTCTTGTTTTTTCTCATGATTCCATATTTTGTTTTAGAATTAAGTGATACAATTTTTTTTCTACTTGATCTTAAACAGTAGAATCAGTAGGTAACAGGGGTAACACATGGGTGTGTTAGTGTTATAGAGCCTTTAATGGATGTAATAAATCCACATTTTAGTCTTGCTTTGTGTTCCTCAAAATCTAAAATGTGTGGCAATTAAACTATTACATGAAAAACATGTATCCTGAAATACTGTCTAACTAAAGAACAATATCTAATTATCTCTGTCTTTGTTTAGCACATGAATCATCATCTTTAAGCCAATAATACTTATGAAGATTATCAGTCAGTTTTTAGGTCTCACTGTAGCACAGAGACAACATTAACAACAGTGAACTAATGATTTACTAAAGTCCCTTGATAATAAGATTGAATGTAGCATTTAACACTATATATCATTCCTCTTACAGAATAAATTACAAAACATGTTGTGCATTGAATCCCTGGTTTAAGTTCTATTTGACAGAACACTATTGATTTACCTTTGTAAATAATGAATGTTCTGACAGTGCAAACTATGCTTTTCCACAACAAGCAGTGCTAGGACCACTTGTGTATGCCCCATACCTGCTTTTATTGGGATAATTATTTGCAAACATTAAATTACTATTCACTCCTAAGCAAATGACTCACAATGGTATATTTATGCTAAACCTAATGAATTTTATTTACTCAGTAGGCTTGCGGACTGAATTAAAGTGATGAACAAGTGGATGTTAAGGAGTTTACACATGCTTTGCAGACCACTGCCGTATGTGCCTAAGTGCTCAGATTCTAATGCATCCTCATCGTGTTCTTTTTTCATTACCGCCTACAACTAATATGTTTACTTGTGATCAGATCTTTTGACCGAGTTCATAAAGTCAAATCTAAATTAAGTCAGAAGGTTTTAATGTGCATGCAGACTATTAAAAATAAAGACAGACAACATTCACTTAATGGAGATGACATGCCATCTTTGCCTTAATCATGCATTCCTTGTAATCTATAGTGTTACTTCTATGTATTCAAAGTTAAATAGAATGATATTATAATGCTTTATAGCAAAGAGTTGATTTTTATTTTATATATCGACTACATAATTTTGTATATTAAAGTTGCATCCTGTAACATTTGGTATGCTAGAAAATTGGAGCCTCCCAAATAATGTTAATAAGGTTAGGTTTATTTCCCTATATGGCGGCTGGCACTGTGGCGTAGTGGTTAGCGCGTCGCCTCTCAATGCTGGCAATCCAGGTCCGAATCCCAATCTGGGTGGAGTTTCCATGTTTTTCCTGTGTCTGTGTGGGTTTCCACTGGGTTTTCCGGTTTCCTCCCACAGTTCGAAAACTTGGATTCAAGGTGAACTGAATGCTCTAAATTGCCCCATAAAGTGTGTGATTGAGTGTGCCCAGCGATAGATAGGCACCATGTCCTGGGTGTACCTGCCCAGCACCTGAAATGCCCCCCCCACCCACTAGACGATTAAGTGGAAGATAATGAATGAAAAGTACATAGTACACTGCAGTGTACATGATCACACAAGAGCTTTTATACACACTAAATTAATAAATATTAATGGAGACTATGCAGATTCTCAGGATGTGCAACTACAATTTTTACCTGAATTTACAAAAATAAAAGTTCCTATTGTGTTTATTCATTCATTCATTATCTTCCGCTTTATCCTATATTAGGGTCCCGGTGAGGTTCCCCATGCCCATCCAGGGGAGAGCGTTTTTGGCACTGGGCAGATAGACCCAGGACAGGGCACCAATCTATCTCTGGGCACACACGCACTCACACAGACACACACATACACACTCTGTATGGGGCAATTTGGAGAACTAATTTGACTTGATACATGTTTTTGGACTGTGGGAAACCCACGCAGACACAGGGAGAACATGGAAACTCCACCCAGATTTGGATTTGAACCGGGAATCCTAGTGCTGAGAGGAGAACATGCTAACCATTAAGCCACCGCGCCGCCCCTATTGTGTTTAATGCAACGGAATGTGACAAATAGCCGATAGGTACAAGGCATGCTGTTTTTTTAATATACAAAAAACATGAAAGATTAAAATGAAAAGTTGTTATGATTTGCATTGCATTGGGTTTTGGTGTTAGCACCTGTGATGAAAATGAGATTAAACTGAGCTCACTTACTATTTACTAGTAACTTACTATTACTATAATACTTAAATATACATGATTAAACATGCAACGAATATACGAATTGAGCAGAACACTACGATGGAAACGTAAATGAGTTTGTAAGAATACTTTAGACTATAGTGAAACAACGGAGGACAACAACCCGCGGCCCTGCTTTGATTATGGCACTGGCGGCAGAGCGCATGCGTCGTGCGCGGCGTGCTGGGCTGCTGCACGGCGCAGCTGTTTAGGATTTAAAATTCCAACATGGCAGAGGCAGTGGTCAGTCCTACCTTTCACTAACTTGGAATGGTTTCAGATGGCCAGCGCCTGGGCTGATTCCGAGACACTGGTGCGCAGTGTCAGATCGATGTCGCGCTGACCTCCGCCGTTCCCCTGTTAGAGCCGCAGGTAAGACCCGAATCATTCTGCCGCTTAAGCAGCGCGTTGGAGCGCTGGAGAGTGCCCAGCTACCCGCTGGATCTCTCCCCTGCATTCTCATGCTTCCAGCCATCATCAACACCACCACCATCATCATCATCATCATCTTGAATGACATGCTGAACCTGCAGAGGAGTCTCGCAAGACTCATTTAGTCCAAAGTGCAGGTTCCACAATGCGAGCGAAGTTCGGTATCACTGTTGCATTAATCACAGCATTGATGAGAGTTAGGTTACAACAGATGATGTTGCACCCACAGGCAGTAACCCCCCCCCCCTCCCCATCCACGCTCTTTGGGGATGGGGGGGGGGGGGCAGGTTTATCCTCTTAAAAAGTTTCGGCGAGGTCGTGCGCATTCGTTGCGCATTGTCTTCGGATGTAACGCCAGCAGCGCAGGTGGCAACACTGCAAGGAAAAGGTGTAAATAGCATTAGAATAAAGTCAGGATTAAATTATTGACTCGGGGAAAAAGCATGCCATGAGCTTCGTGGTCACTCTCTCTCTGTGTCTCTCTCGCTCCCTCTCTCGCTCTCTGTCTTGCACACACACACAAACACACACACACACACACACACACACACACGCGCGCGTTCGTGGATCTCTCCCCCGAAAGCTTTTTCTTTCTTGCGCTTGCCGCTACTTCACTTATGCGTGTGAGTTAAATGAGTAGTCTACCTGATGACAGAAAGCCCCGGCGTACCCATCCCGGCAGCAGGGTGATGGAAACCCTGTAACAGAGAGACGAAGTGACCGCGGCGGCGCCGAGCCAGCAGCGTGTGGAATTCCTCTGCGTCTCGGCTTTTTCTCTGCTCACTTTTCGCAGCTTCATTCCGGCAGAGATGATCAGTAGCAGCGCGCTGGATGGTACGTGTTTCTCTTCCTCTCTCGCCCCCGTCTCCCTCTAAAGACATGGCAGATTTATTAAGCATTTCGGTGTTATGGTTTTAAAGGCAGATAAGCTACCTGTCCGCCTGCGTTACCTTTCAAAATGCCTTTCATGCATTTTGCAGCATTTTCATTTTAGTTTTAGCTTTATAGTTCACTTAACTTGTGTGCATGACTACTTAAAAATCTATCTATCTATCTATCTATCTATCTATCTATCTATCTATCTATCTATCTATCTATCTATCTATCTATCTATCTATCTATCTATCTATCTATCTATCTATTAAATTAAAAGAAGCCCACTGTTTCCTTTATTTTCATACTGTAAACAACATGCTTTGTAATATGAAACAACTGATATGCGACAATGTTTGTGCCATAACTCTGGGACATATTCGTAGCATTTTTATTTTAAATATAGGACCAATATATTCAACTCAAATCACAGTTCTAGTATTCAAGTTACAGTGTTGCAGAATAGGAAAAGTAATCACAGATGCATTAAAGATAAAAAAAGCATAATTTTTGCACCAGTTGCCTTTGCACAGCTAAGTAGAGTGTGTATGCCTGACACTTCTTTCATTAAGCAGAAAGAAGCAAATCCAGCTACTGAAATTTCTTACTTGAACCTGATCATAGTATATCACTAATGAGTGGCCCCTCAAAAAGATGCCATAGGTATTTTTGTTTTATTTAAAAAGGCAATACAAGTGATTTATAAAACTATTTCACTATTAATAAGTGCATGCTTACAAACACCTGTTAACGTATTTGCCTATAAGATCTTTAGTTCTTAGTTATAAAAGTTTTAAAACACATTAAGACATATCCAATCTTACGTCTTATGTCATATTTATAAAATAAGTTCTGTTTTTTGAATAAATTAAATTAGATTTCTTGCTTTATTTTGTCTAGAATCAGTTTAACAGTTTTTAGTAAGAGGTCCAATACTCATTCATTAATTAAGATGCTTAATAAGGAATGTGTAATTTAATTTACATAACATTTGATACAATCCTTAAAATGTTAAAATTTTCCAAAGGAAGCTATATTGATATAATACATGTTCATTTACGGTAGTCTGTACATGAGTAGTGTACACAGCATTTGTTCAGAGCAACAGTGGCCTGTTGTAGGCATTTGCTGTCCATCCTCAATTAGCGTTTAACTAATTGGGAGATATTCTTCACTGCTTTTAATTTTTCTGGTGTGACAGTCAGCATTTTGATTTTTATGCTGAATGTTTATTTTAGTTGTTGAAGCTCTGAAGTGTGTGTGTGTGTGTGTGTGTGTGTGTGTGTGTGTGTGTGTGTGTGTGTGTGTGTGTGTGTGTGTGTGTGTGTTAACCTCTTGTTCAGTTTTGTGGTGCACTTGATAGATGTGACCCCTCATAGTTCCCACTTTGCATGCATCTACCGAGGTCATGCTTGAGCAGGCAATGACTGTACTGTAGGAATGCACTTACCAAAAATAAAATAAAATTTTAAAGTAGTTAAAAAAAACAATAAAATCATCCTAAAATATATTGTTTATTTGTTAGTACTAAGTTGTGCTATATAAAAAGTGTCGAGCAAGAGAAACTGCTATATAGTAATAGCCTAATGAAAGCAGCGTTCTTTTCATTTTACATATTTTATATTTGATTTTAAAAGATTAATGGCTGAATGTTAAAACAAAGTTTAAATCAAATTAAACTAAAATAAGTGCTAATGTAATTCTGCATATTATATATATATATATATATATATATATATATATATATATATATATATATATATATATATATATATATATATATATATATATATATATATATATATATGTTTACATTTTGATCCTGGTCTTTTTCATGCTTTTTTACTAGAACTTAAAATAGAAAATGCTCACAGTTATTTTATTAAGTTTTTAGTGTTGCATCATAATGACATTTTAAATTTGTTCGACCTTCAATGGGCAGTAAGTTTTTTATGATTGCTGGTCATAGTATTCACATTTTATTTTTGTGGTCTAATAATTATTAATATTGTAATTTTGAGCACATTTTGGATTTAGACTTTACGTTATCCAGTAAATAAATAAAAGGTTAATGTTGCATTATTAAAATGAAAAAAAAAAAAACTCTTATTAATAATTTATTGTATATAGTTAATGACAACGTTTTGTGTTTTTTGCTGTTTTATTTTGCATGCCAGGCCTTTACATATGACAGTTTATATGTAATTAGTTTTTTAAAATTAACCTGCTGCTAGATTTACCATCAAGTAAAACATAATAAATGACATAAGAAGTCTGACTAAACATTAGTATGATGTTAAGTTTTGGGTGGCTTACTTGTCTAGTTGACATTGTTTGAATGAATGACACTGACAGCGCATTTTTATCACCATAATTGTAATAGTTAAAGGAACCAGAAGCCAAAGTCAGCTTACTTCAAGACGGGCATCTTGGGAGATCTCTTGCCTAGTTTCACACTTAAACACTGTACAGATGAAACATCAGTCAGTCAAAACCTATTTTCCCCCAACTTTTCTGTAGATAAAAGCCATGAGATTTGAGTAAAATTAGTGGCGGGTTGTCATCTTTTAGAAAATATTTTAAATGCTGTCCTGTAAATGTTCTTTTAGGAAATAGGGATCCCCAGAGATAGATATGCAAATAAGCATAACATTTTTACAAAGTTGTGCCCTCTGTTTTTTTCTTGCTTGTTCTCTCTCTCTCCCTCCATCTCTCTGTTCCTCTATTTCTCTCTCTCTTTCATGGCAGCTGGCTGTGTTATCTTTGTGCGTTTGGAGTGTGCTGTCAGTTCTCTTGATGATCTAAGTTGGGGCGCATTAGAAAGTGGTTGCAGCTGTCAGTTGTTATACTGTGGGTTATGTATACTGTGCTGCAGAAATAAAGAACCTCAAATCCCGCTCCATATGTCTTTTACCCAAAACATACTTAAATACACGCACAATTAATTATTATTATTATTATTATTATTATTATTATTATTATTATTATTATTATTATTATTATTATTATAGTAATATTATTTTTAGTAATAGATGTACTGTAGCAGTAGTATGGTTTTCGCCACTTTATTTGATTAACAGCAAAAGGTATCATCCACTATCTCATATGAGCTTTCTGACAACTGCTTGTGTTTTTCCCTTTTCTGTTGTGGAACCAGTGAGGAAATGTTATTTTTTTAAAAATGTGCTCCTGCTTGAAATGAGTTAGAACACATTACTGAATCAACCCCCCTTTTTTTTAACTGTTATGTCAGCGTGGCATGAAATGCTCTAAAATCCGCCGCAGTAACAATGATTGACAGATTGGTGTAAATGTGTTGTAGAGTATACTTGACTGCCATTTATTACAAAACATTGCCAAGGAAACCCAGGCTGACAGCATCATAACCTCAATGATCTGGCTGAGCTTGCATCAGGATTTAAGCTGTTCACATTCCATTGTGGGATCTTTTGCCATTAATATTGTGTCACATGAAATAGTATCAAATCAAGTATCAAATCAAATCAATTTTCCTTTAAGCACACATCATGACTGACATCATGTCATTGATGACATTATGTCATTTTAAAGTTTGTAAACAATGGATATGGGAAATGCATATTTATAATGCAGTGCATGTTTATGACATGACAACTGTAGTAAACTATGAGTAAACACAATTAGTTGCACCATTATTTATTTGTGTACTTTACCAATTACCAGTAACCCTGAACTAACCTTCACTAGAGCTCACTGTTTGACTGTAAAACTAAAAATTCACATTAGAAAAGTCAATTCTCAGGTGGAGTCACTCAGGTGGAGTTTCAGTGGTAAGACTTCTTAACTAGCTCTGTAGTTATTTTTGTGTTTGCCAATTCATATGAGCAGTCAGTATACCCCAGTGACAGGAATGTAGGCAATTCAATTCACTGACATCTTCGTATCACTGTTTAGATTTTAATTAGACGTGATAAAACTCATTCCTAATGGCTTCCATTAAGGGGGAATTTTATGCACTTCAGTTCAAGGGCAAATAGGCAAAAAAACAAACAAACATAGAATCAGTAAAAGCATTACTGTCAGGAATTATTGACCTGCGTTAAAGAATGGTTACTTTAAATATTCTTTTTAATGCATAAAAAAAAATCCTATACACATTCCTTTGATAACATTTTAATTAGAAACATATTAGACTGAAAGCTTTGCTCATAAACATCTGTAATATTTTGTTTCTAGCAGTTTGTGAAACATATTATACTTCTGTTGCTATATGCTTTTCTTTGAATCAGAAGCTTGAATGACTCGCGAGTTCTTCTTCATTGAGGTGCTGCAGTTTCGAAAGAGAGTTCCAAATAGACTGCCTGTAGTCATCTCATGCTGCACCAAGAGTTGTTAAAGAGCTATTAGAGAGCAACCTTGAAAACTGAGATATGCATTTTCAATACTCATTTAAGGAGTTTTACTGGACAAATACAGATGTCAATGACATCTAACATGATTGGAAACATACATTGAGAATGTACAAAATAAATTCAATTTAATAATAACTTTTTACTTACTGTTTTCTTCCGTTTTCTCAACTTAAATTTTTATATATTTCTATGGGGACTGTAGATCCTCTTATCATTCAAATAATACTGCTGGGGCCTGAAGTTTCTGCAGTGTTGTATGTCCTTGATATATAAAGACATGGAGGGTTTTAATTGTGTAACATTGTAAATTAGTTCTTGGCTCTTTCTGTTTAAAGGGTGCAGTTCAAAAAGTCACCTGTTTCCTTCCAGCAAGAGGCTCTTGCCATTATTACAGGGTGCTAAAAACCCGTCTCTTCTATTCATATGTTTGATGTTTCTTGACATTTAAATTCATTGGGAGCCTTGTAAATTATGCGAAACTGAAATAAAAAGTGTGGCTTCAGAAGATTATAGTCATTCCAGGCTCCATGCTGAAAGCAAATTATATAATCTAATGAGAACATAAAATTGTAATTAATGCTTTGAAATTAGCCATCAAAAAAAGCATGACAGGAACCGCTGATAGGCTTGAATGTGAGCACCAATATTTTCTGCAAATGCCACCCCCACCCCAGGCTGCTGGCAAAAAAAAAAAAGGAAATGTAATCCATCAGGAATGATGAATTGAGTCATCACATTCAGGAGCTAATTGTCTTAAATTGATATTTTGATGTACTACTAAAGATCACATAAAAGCAGTTGGATCTTAATTAGTATGATGATCATAGGGAGATGTGTGTGATTGGCGCAGCTCTCAGCTAACTTCCCCATGCTTCATTCATCCTCGGCGGGGGCCTGGAGAGCTGTCAGTTTGGCACAGTGCCACGGATTGACGGAGAGAAGCTAGGCTGCGATGGAGAGTTGCCGTATGAGGACTGTCTGGAGGACTAAAACCCAGGAACACCCTGGTCTCACAAAAATGAGTGAGGATGAGAGAAGAGAGAAGATGTTGGTATGATGCCATGAAGGTTTGTGGTGTCAGGCCTATGAGGGGGATGTGCATGAAGCTTCTGAAGCCTCACAGGGAGGTTAGTGGTTGGCATGCTGCTCAAATGCTTCAAGCTAGTGCTATTTGGCTAGAGCTCCAGGGCAATGAGATGACCTTTAGACAAGGCTATGCCAGCTTTTGAAAGATACACAGGACTGCAAAGTATTTAAATGTGTAAGGCATTTTTCTGGAAGCCACATGGTGTGATGTCTGGTTGTGAATCTGTGAATATTTAACTGGATTGAAATACATGTTTGATTGATAATAGCTGTAGGAGTTGTAGGACAAAGGTGCTGCAGAGCTTAGTGGAAAGCTTGGACCATGGTATTAACATTTTATTTGGCTCTCAGCGCTGGCTGCAGACGACTCACCTCAAATGGTAGTAATAGGAGAACCGGTCATTGTTAATGATGTCGTAATGTAATTATCTCACCTCAGCTGTCTGTGCAGAGGCACTTTTCAGCTACAGTAGTCAACGACACACTAGTGACCCTAACTCACCCCTGCTTTTTACTGCTACTCTGCTCTTTTACTAGTAGTCACCATAATTTTGCTAGAAATTATGCTTTTTGGGTCTAGGAGGTATGTTTTTGCTGCTTAAAAAAAGATACACTATGAGACAATTAAATAAGATATAGTAGGTAATGCTTGATAAGTTTGTATTTATTATTTTGAGTTTAACTACAAATATGCCAAAACTAAATATCTGAATCGGACTCTGCCTGGCATTTCAATACCTTATGAATTTGATTAAAATTATTTTTAGTTAATCTCTAGAGAACCTCTTTTTTTAATTGTTTTAATAAACATTTATTTATGTTAATAATTGAATATCTCAGGAATTGTGAATGTTTTTTTTTTTATCTATTTTTAATTAGCATCATAGAAGGTTGATAGAACGTTAGCTGGGACTTTAAAAACACCTTTGAAATTTGACCCAATATTTTAAATTCTGTAAAGAGGTATTTACCTAACTATGGAAGTAAGGAATGTGTTAGCAGTATTGAATTATTTTTAATTAGTGCTGCTTTAGTCTGCTAAAATTATCATTACTTATTAATGGGAATCTGCATAAAAGAATGCCACATAAGCTGTCTTTCTGCCAGTGCTTGAGAAGTGTCCTTCATCTGTGTCCTTCAGCTAAAGTAATTAGAAAGTAAATGTGCATTTGATAGATTTAATTGCTACAACTACATTGTGTGCATTTTTATACATGTACCGATATTAATTTACCATAAGGTTTAAAACATTTTTTCTTTTTTGCAGACTGCATTCTCCGTGCAATGGATTAGCTGCATTATTGCAAGCTGTTAATTTCTTTTTTTGTATTTGTACATATACACTCATTAATTGTAAGTAAAGTGTTTGCGAGTCAGTTGATTAATATAGCCAACATCTACAGCTTAGAGGCATGGGCAAGAAAGGCTACAATGATTGTTCCTCCAGGGACATGGATGTGTTTTTATTTTTTGGGGGATGTCAGAACATCTACCACACCCAGCCCTCCCCTACACAACCATCACCACCACCATTTCTCATGCTTTCTCTCTTCCTAGCTCTCTTTCCCTCTTTCTCTCCCTGTCTCTATTTTGCTTTCTCTATGTGCATCAGTTCGTGTGCACTGTTAACAACCCTTCTGTTTTTTTTTTTTTGCTATTTATTTTACCTTTTTTTTCTCTTTGCAATAAATGAATAAAACACAAATTAATATAATTACTAATTAAAGTCAAATTAGTTTACTGAAATTGTTTATTTATCAAGGTTCTGTTATAAAATAATAAAAATGCATATTTATTTATTTAAATTATAATTATATTCATATTGATGAAAATATAAATAATTTAGGAAGCACTATAATCATTCATTTCAAAAGGCTAATGCACATTTTGGTTAGTCAATTCAATATTTGATAATCAACAGTTAAGCATATAGAAATCTTAGCAATTACATATTTTTAAAACTCAAATCTGCCCATTAAGTTTGTGTCGGATTGTGAGGGGAACCATAGAGAGTGTCACCGCTGTAAAATAGGTCTTTGCTAAGTTTGTTATTCAAAATGTTTTCAAAAGTTAATTGGCAAAGAATGACATTCATCTAAGCTTAATATAATGTATCAATCTGCTATAGGTAAAAACTTTAGAATATAGAAACACAAAACACCAGACTTTTTAAAATTTTAAATGTTATAGGCTGCTATACCAAATGACTTCGTCCTGGCTGCTGCTGCACTGCTTTGTACATTTTAAGCCTTAAACAGCCATTATGCAGAATTATTTTTAGGCCGCTAAATTTTCTGACACAGCAGTTATTAAGTATTAGATTAAATTATTTCTAATTACTTTGTACTGATCTAATGTCAGTTAGTCAAATAATTCTGTTTGTGGTTTCAAAATGTCTTGATTTCTAAATAAATGCATAGATAATCTGTATATTACTATTTTTTGTCACTGTTAATATTGCCCAGCTGCTCAAGGAGAATTAGTCCCCAATAAGCCTTTGTTCTCATATGGCTGCTTTTTAAAGACAAAGAAATATTAGGGATTTTTTTTCTTTGGCTTGCTCTTTGGGGGTTCAGGCTTAGAAAACTATAGCTGCTTCAAGAGAATGCACTGCTATAAAAATTTGTTTTCTCCAAGAGCATTGGATTCTTCTTACAATATGCCGTTAGTAAAATGAAAAATATTAAATTACTCAGTGTCTGTGTCATCTAAAACCATTCCTGTTAGAAAAAAAGCTGTTCAGATATCGAAGGTCAGTACAGTAAACAGTTTGGCTAATGCTTAATACAAGACAAACAGAGAAGAGCTTTTTCCTAACAAAGCTGAATGCATACATGTGTTCAAAATAGAAGGCAGGGTGCTTGATAACACACACTGTCAATTGTATACACCTTTAGGAACACCTGTGGGCATGGATGAAGAATAAGAGGATAAAAAACAAACTTTGCAGCAAAACAAATCCTGAATGTGAATTAAAAAAAAAAACAAATCAGACAAAATAGTAGAACTTGCGGAAAATAATAATCTAATATTACAATTCTGTTAGTGGCAATAGTATGTGAATCTCTGCTTTTATTACTTTCAGTGACTTAATGTTTCTGGTAGGTGTTGATGAGGCCTTCACTTCAGCTTGAAGCGATTTCAGCCTGTTTCTCTGTACAAAACAGCTTTAACTGTTCAGATGGTAGGTTTCCACCCAGAAAAAGATTTGGATTTGATTTGGTTTCGTAACCAATTCAAATAACATATTTGTCATTCCATTCATGGAAAATACCCGATATACACAAAAATTATCTGCTAATCCTTAAGAACAGCCCCGAGACTTTGAAGCATGTTCTCCACTAGCCACTGAAGATGTGCTGTGGTATATGGCACCAAGATATTTAATACTAAACTTTTGAGTTGATCTTAGTGGATTGGACTCTTTTGTCCAACACATTCCACAGAAGCTCGATTAGATTGAGATTGCAAAAGTTTGTCCGAATCTGTAATTTTTGCTCATAATTAATAAATGTAGGTTATAATTGACATCTTTGTTTAATTATGTTCTCTTTTTCTAATTTTAGAACATTCACTGTGTAATTAATTAGGTAAACCTGTTTACAGGGCTGCAATTTAATGCGTTTAGGCATGTAGACGTGGTCAAGATTTTTTGTGAAGTGCAAACCAGACATCAGAATGTGAAAGATAACACCCCCTGGATGTTTGTTTTTTTTTGCACCATGTCACAAAGCTCATTTCATCTCAAACTCGTTTCTTCAACATGACAATGAGTTCACTGTACTCCAATGGCCTTCAAAGTCACCTGATCTTCAATAGAACACCTTTGGTATGCGGTGGAATGGGAAATTTGCATCATAGATATTCAGCAAACAAATCTGCAGCAGTTGCATGATGCTTTTATATCAATATCTCAATATATCTTTATATCAAAATCTCTGAGTAATGTTTCCAACACATTGACGAAGGTATGCTACAAAGCATTAAGGCAGTTATGAAGTCCAACAAATTTACTAGCAAGGGGTAACTAATTAAGTGGCTGGTGAGTGTATATATGTTCAGAAAACGTTTTAATATTATTTGCATTAAGTCTTTCTGTAGGATATTTTTCTAATGAAACAAATTTTAATAATATTTTATTTCATATTGTTCTTAGTTGTTTTACTCTGACCAGAAAAACCTTTGTCTTTTTTTGTTGAAATTCATCTTTACAAAGCCAGGGAACGATAAAAATCTTGTTTAGAATGTGGCCTACTTGACAGGCCCTTTAAGTGTCCATGTGGAATTAGATTAATTTAAAAGCGAAATAGAGAATGAAAACTACAAGGTAAAGCAAGAAGTTCAGCATCGTTCTCAAGGTTTATGAGGACTGACGCCTCCTTTGTGCTCATTATCAGCAGAACACCTCAGGGAGTACTGTTGACTTTACACCACCCAAAATAGCAGCTCCAGGAGCGCATGACGCGCTGTGGCTCCATGTTCACCTGCACCTTTCTGCCCCTGAGAACCACTGGGAGGGCTGCAGGTGAGAGTCATTGCTTTTAAATATATCTCTTATAATAGATGAGGTAAAGAAATTAGGTTCTTTATTAGGGGATTTTTGACAAATTATTTCTGTTCCAGCATTAGTTGCAGCAGTTGTGGGTGCAGCAGCGGGTATTGTTGGTGGGTGTTTTTGCCACATGGTTCCAAGTCTCTGGTTTACTTTTTATGTATAGAAAACTGCTCTCTTCATGTTCATATGTTATTTTTTTCTGGCTTTTAGATTAGATTTCTTCCCATCTGAAAACATACAAATAGGTAATTTATTGAAGATAAGTTTCCCGCTAAGGACTGAGGTTGTGTTTGTGAGAAGGTAGGTAGAGTGTATGCAGTCCCATTTGGGGTGAATATTTGCCTTGACCACTTATGAGCTCTGGTTTACAGAAATACTTGTAATTCATCTGCAGCATAGTTTCCAATACTTTTGTTTTTCTTGTATTTATATTCATTGTCATTATTTACTTTAATTATTATTGCTATATAATTCTTTCACTGTTCATTTATCTATAAGGCTTGGAGTGGGTGGTAAGAGTAACAAACTGTGCTGAACTTAAGCTGAGCTGTAAATAGGGATGAGATGATTAATAATTTTGCAATTAATCATAATTAAAATTGTTACAATGAATTAATCGTAAGACTGCCTTGAAGTCATAATGATGACATTTATTAGAAAAAAAGATATAGATCAAGTGGCTCAATTTGCATGGAACAAGAATAAAGTTGCACTTTGCAGCAAAGTCTGTTTACTTACAGGAAAATTTTTAGTTTTTAATTAAATAGATATGAATATGTATTTTAAAGGACACATTTTTTAACTTTATTTTCACAAAGCAATTTAATATTTTGTGTTAATGTTCAACAAAACTCCTGCTCTGTCTTTTTTATCATTGGATTATAATTGTATAATCATGATTATTTCTTAGAAAATAATCGTACCATCAAAATCTGTAATCATCTCACCCCCAGCGGTAGATATTGCTGTGGTGAAACTAAGCACATTGTGCACATTGTGTGTGTGTGTGATGGGGTGGGGGGTGTGCTGTCATACTGCCACGCAAATCCTAATAGTTCTCCCGAGGGACACCTGGAGTAGTCCAGGCAGGTTGGCTTTAGTGAGGTGCCGCAGTGACACTGGCTTCCCAGGGAAACTTGAGGTGTCACTGCATGTATGTAAACAAGTGACAGATGAGTGCAGAAAACACTCGGTACCAAGGGAAACTCTGCTTTTCTTCTGCCTTTGCTTACAACTAGAGCACTGACAGAGCGAGACAAAACTGTCGAGGCCTAGGTATTTTTTATACACACAAACACACACACACAATGCATGGCTTTAATGCATTGTGGGACTTTACAGTTTCATTACTTAAATAAAACCTTAACAATTATTTCTAGATTAGACCTGAGCCTAACCCTACACTTAACCTATTTTTAAAACTTTCTGATTCATAAGGCATAGAAAATAAAAATAGGAAAAAAATTAATGAATTTAAATATGAAAAAAACGATCTATGAAAAATACTATCTGTTACATAGCGCCGTCCATCCCCTTGTAGTGCTGCACATAACCACACAGAGTGAGGCGCCCAAATGCAAAGTAGTGAGCCAGGTGACCAGGTTAGCATGCAGGTGTGTTTATTAAAGGAAATAGGTACACAAAACCAAAGGAACGGGCAACGAAGCGTAACGAAAGTAAATGCTGGTCAGGTGAGAGAAGAAACACATGAGGTATAAATTAAGAACCGAAACCAAACACGTGACCAGACCGAAACCAATCCCCAACCATAGTTAATTAACTGAACCAAGAAAACCAAACACGGGACAAAAAGCAAATAAACCGAAATGAAAAACATGTGAGGAGTGGCCTGACACTCCTAACACTATCTGCTAAAATCAAATGTTTTAACAAGGATTTTGACTCGTAATTTTTGGCAACGGTCTTCCTTGCTTGCAACCATGGTGGTAATAGAAGAACATGTGTAGGCTCATGCAAATGGTCAGCAATTCACACATGGGCTATAGCTTGCAGCATGGCCTTGATTAAAAGCCATTTTTGACTGAATTCTTGTTCACCGGTTTTAAGATTTTGGCAGAGCTATCTCATGAGAAAAGGGCCTAGCGGTAATTGCAAACGAATGAGGATTTGGTGAGTAAGAGCCTTGGGCAGTGTTCCTGGTCAGAGGTCACAGGAGTCAGTGTTACACTCTCAACAGCCTCACTTCAGCCGCTCCTCACTAGAAATAGAAACTGCGGCGTCATATTGCTGCCAGCATAACTGAATACACACACCATACTCCTAATTCTGTTGTGGGTGCAGTCTTAAACAGCAGTAAACTAAAACTTAAAGTTTAATAGTATGTCTAATCTAAATCAGGTAGGAGAGAAGGCTTATGCTATATTAAAATATACTTGCCAACAACTTAGTTCAATTGAAAAAAAATGTGGAATTAAGCTGACGCATATACCATACGTAATATGATATAGCAAAAATATCACAATTTCATTTTTCATTCATTCATTCATTATCTCCCGCTTATCCTCTATTAGGGTCGCGGTGGGGTTCCCAATGGCCATCCAGGGGAGAACGTCTCGGGCGCTGGGCAGATAGACCCAGGACAGGGCGCCAATCCATCGCTGGGCACACACTCACTTACACAGACAAACACTATTGGGGGGAATTTTGAGAATTCAATTAACTTGTTCCATGTTTTTGGACTGTGGGAGGAAACCGGAGAACCCGGATGAAACCCACGCAGACACGGGAAGAACATGGAAACTCCACCCAGATGGGGATTCGAACCGGGAATCCCTAGCGCTGAGAGGCGAACGTGCTAACCACTAAGCCCCCGTGCCGCCCCAATTTCATTTTCATTTCATTTATTTTTCTTGTTGATTTTTTAAAATGATTTTCAAGTGGAGTTGGCATTTGTCATATACTTAGGATGCAAGCAAATAATTAAACAAAACAATATTCTGCCAAGGCCAAAGCCTAACACAACAACACATTGTGGCATGAAGAGAAAACCCCTAATTAAAATTTAAAGCACATTGCAGTCATTTATAAAAGTGTATTAGAGCCATGAATGCAAAATAGTGTGTTAAATAATATACCCTGGATAAAAACATAGGACAAAATGTAATTGAAATCTTTATTTTTTATTTAAATAAAATAAACATACAAAAAATGCTATATTTCACTGGCGAATATTTCACTGGCTGTTTTTTCATTTGTAAGCCACTTTCAATAAGGCATCTGCTAAGTCACTAAATGTTAATATAACTCAAATTAAACATCCTTTTTTGTACTTCAGTTTATATTATATTATATCAGTATGTTATATATTTTGACTAAAAACAATATCAGCTTTCAAATTTAACCCACAAATATTCTACTTGATAAAAAACTATTAACTCAGTTGCTGAAATTTAAACTCTATTATTTAGCAGGTCAAATGTGTGAGGTGTGAGAAAAATACTACATTAAGCATTAGTAATAAATTTTTGGTGATTTTCTGGTTTATTGGTCTGTATGTATTATATTTGTGGAATACAGTAACATTGATCTTTGTGGTGTATAATGCAGAATGAGGATCAGGTTGCTGCCGGATCAGTAGGTATGTGTTTAATGCTAATATAGATGAGTGATCTTCAATTAAGCCATCGGAACTCTTCAAGAGTTCACAACAGGACTTTACAAAAGGATGAATCCTATGTCTCAATTGTAGCGTAAGAGATGGTGAAAACTAAATCAATGCAAAAAACACAGTTTATGGTGACTGTAGATGAAATGCAAAAAAAAATAATTTTCAGACATTTTGCTACTATAAAAATTCTGGTCAAACATTTTATTAGACTCAAACAGATCAATTCTGAAAGAAAAAGGATGTGTGGTCATCCTCTGTTATGGCAGATATGTCAAGACTAAAATCAGGCTTGCAGAGTTGGAATACACCGTAGACACATTTATTTGTTAGAGTAACAAGATTTGTTAGGTTTTCAGGATTCTCTACCTTCCTTGTTAATCCTTGAAGACCATGTCTGTGTAGATGCTATGCACTACCCACCCTCTCATAATTCTCTTGCTCTTTTGGTGCTTACCAAGCAAGACTTGCTTTCAAATGAACCAAAAGGAGGAAATATCAGACATGCTGTCGACCCCAAATGAGGGTGTCTAGTTAGCAGAGCAAAAAACTAATTTTGCATGTCTAAGACTTCCCAGCAACATGCTTGACTATTTTTTCAAGTTTAATAGGCAGGATCTTTTGTGTCTTTGGGTGAAGAAGGTTAGAAAAATACAAATGTAAATAAGCGTGAGTTTTATTAATTAATTTATGAAATAATAATATAAAATTTATTATGATTGTGATTTTAAGTTATGAATTTAAACTCAAATGTACATTGGTGTCCAAAGCTGAACTATAGCCCTTTCTCAAGGAAAAGCTACAGTGTATACTAAACAATGCAAAAAAAAAAAAAAAAAGACCGACATAATGAAAACGTACATTAACAGAAACAACTAATCAAATAAACAAAAGAGAGCAGAAAATAAGGAGTATGTAACCTATTTTTGTAACAACAAAAAAATACATGTGGAAAAAAAACTAAAACATACTAAAATAAAACACAGAAGCAGGGAGTTGGTGAATATCACGTTTGTCAATAATTTGTGAATATGTAGTTATTGAGTGGATACTGGAAAATAGTACATCTCATCCTTATCACCCTTATAAGCAATTCTATTAAATTTCCACGACTGACCTTCTGTTTCTTGTGTGCTCAAAATTGTAAATACGTATTGGCATGTTCGAAATCAGCACATAGACAGACCCATTGTACAGTGATAAACACAAAGTTTTGAATCTTTCTGGCTTTTCTCACTCTAATTGCCACTGTTGAAGGAAGGACAAAAACAGGTTGAGAGCAATACATCCCGTTGTCTATTCAAAAAAGTGGTAACTCAGTAAACACTGTTCAAGGACAACATGTCCACTTTTATAAATTCACTGAAAGCAAGCATAATTAGAAGTATTTAAGGTATTCACTGGGAAACAGGCCACTTCACAATTTCACCAATGGCAAACACTATCACAGTCTGCAAGTGTACATAAAAAAAAAAAAAGTTAAATATTAATCTTCTCTCTTTAGTCTAGTATGCATCATAATAGAGTTTATTTCATTAACATTATGCTTAATATTGATAAAAAATAATGTAATGTACTAAGTTAAATTTTAAAAACATGCTTAATATGAACTAGACAAATAGATTACATGCTTCTTCAAGCATAAAAATGTTCTTTTCCCTTATTTTTATAAATACTCTAATATTGTATTTTAAAATTACACCACAGAAGATTAATATATTTGTTCATCTAGGTTATAACAGTTGTGTAATATTACTTCAATATCTCTTTGCTAGATCAGTCCATCTACAACTTCTTTCTTTATTATCCAATTAATAATATGGATTCCAATCAAATACCATATAAACAAGCAACATTTTAACAATACATTTTCTACCTTTTTTTTTCAATCAATGCTGTGCACTTGTATATAATAAGTCATCTGCAGCGTTTTATAGAAACATGCTCTAGTGTGCTATATTTAGTGGCGTGGAGTGTAGGAAACCAATTCTCATTTGAGCAGATGCTGACCCGAGGCTGTGTATATTGATGAGTGGGATTTGTTCCTTAATAGAATTCTATCTAATTAATTAGCTTTTAATTGGGAGAATGCAGAACATGCAAATGCACACTCACATTTAGTCATTACTTACTGTATAAATAATTGTACATTTGTTTTCTCTTAATGAAAGGTGGCTGTTCTTGGGGCCTTTACAGGTTTGAATTAATGATCAATGTGTCTGTGTGTGTGTGTGTTTGTGTCTGTGTGTATATGTGTATGTGTGTTTAAGACTCACTTTGCCCAAGATAGACACATTATGTTAAAAATAAATACCCACTTATTATATTTTGTAAAAAATATATTTATACAACGCAAAGAAAGTTTCTCCTTTTTCGAAAAAAATGTATTATTACCAATATAGTAGTTAGCTAGGTGTTTCAGAGTATTATTTACTACAACAATTATTAAATATTCCTGCAGAATAAATGTACAATTAATTGTAAATATTTCACAAAGGGATGAACAATTGTCAATCTAATGTAGGTTCATATACTTACATTTTGTAAGTTTCATGTGAGTCAGCAATTGAGATAAATTATTTGTTAGTTAGGGTGGCATATTTGTGCAAGAGCTAGCCCTGACACCTTAGCAGAAGTGAGCCAGAGTCTATTCTGCATGAATTTTGCATGCTCACTGAGTGTTTCACTGTGTGGGTTTCTTTTGGAACTCAGGTTTCTCCGACAGTACAAATACATTACACAAATTTACCTAATTGTCCTTAGATGTGTGCATGACAATATTTGTCAATTTGTCTGCCCTGTGGTAGCCTGGCAACCTCCACAGAATGTTTATTTGATGGTTGCCATATGTGGTTTGAGATTCTAGCAGCCCTGTGTGACTTTTATTAAGCCAGATAGCTTAGAAATTTTTAAATATATATATATATATATTTTCAGTGATAATTTTGATAATTCTAAAATACTTGGTGTATATATATAGCTTAACCCTATAATGTTTTTAAATGTTTATATGGCAGTCTTTTATAATTTAACTGCAATTTACCCTTTAACCATGTAACATACACCTTTTCCAAAATCTCTGATGGTTAGGTCATAAATAAAATATGTGATAAACTTGTTTCAGGGTCCAAACTGTAGAAATTTGGCAACTGGATCCCTACGATCAACAGTTGTATCTTAATCAAGTCCTAGATACTGCAGACAGGTGATGGTTAAGCACCTGTTGTAGTCATTATTCCGTTTTCTTGTTTGATTCAAGCCAAGTTAACAATCTGATTTTATCGTTCACAACCATGTTTCTGCATCAGAGAGTTTCCTCTACTTCCTTCTCTTTCTCGCTCTCACTGTCCTTCAGGCCTCACTTTCACTAATGTTTTCAATTTACTGCCATTAAGATGACCAGTAAACTGCCATAGCTTTCCATAAAAATCCTTTATGTCCTTCAGTTACTGTGCTTGGTAAAGACCAACAAGACTAAGTGTCAAGTGCTTTTATTTGCATTTCTCATGTAGGAAACGATATGGTGCTTGATCAGAGGAGAGCACAAATTGTCAGTTCAGTATTTATCCACTTAGAAGAGCAGTGGTGCAATCATTGCGAGTTTTTGCCTGGTGGCATGAATGTTATTATGGTAGTGAATGGCCTTTATGACTCTTAAATAGAGCTCAAAGTGGTGTGCAATGAACGCTATTAATATTTATTAACACTCTGGATCATAAGGTTAAAAGCAGCAGTTTTGCTTGGTTGTTTGATTTATTGTGCTGTTTGGGAGCCACACAGCTGTGATCTTGAAGGTTAGATTCACCTGTCCCAACATGAGGATTTGTAAATGTATACTTTTATGCAAACTTATAAATCCAACTAAAGAACTAAAACTGATTTCACTGTTGTCAATTCTGAATTTTTTCTGTTTGGTAAATTTGGTGACTTTGGAAGAAAGACTAAAGACTGAAATAGCGGTTCCAATAAATATGTTCTGATTGGTTTTAGAATTAGTACTGTAACTGGTGAGGTCAAGAGGTTCAGTTTTTTTGCAGGCAACGATAGACCATGGGTTACAATGTTACTTACCACAAGATGTCTAACATGTTTCAACATAATAATATCACTATCACTTTATAATATCACTATGCCTAGATCAGAATTCACCCTTCCACATTATTCATTATTATTCAGCTGAAGGATATTTAGTATTTTTAATTTACAAATGATTTGGAAGCTACTTCCTAATAACTGCTTTATCATTTTTGGTAATAATAATTGCCATGATTTAAAAATGAAAAGAATTGTTACTGCAAATTCTACCCAATAGATGTATCACTGTGTTTATAGGTAAACAAAACGGCTTCATTTTTAGAAAAAATAAAAACTCTGTGACCGTTATTGTTTAGCAAAAATGCAAAATATTTTTTCATTTTTAAAAAAATTAATTTTCAAAGCACATCTTACACACCTGCTCAAACAGCTGAAGTCTCCTAAAGGCCATTCAAGTAAAATTTATTACATTACATTTTATAGCATTAATCGCCTATCCAGAATGTTAAGTGTACGTCTCATTTGAATTTAGCTTTTTTAATATATTGTATATTTAACACTATACCTTTATTGTTTAAGTGATTATTAGTCTTTACACCTGCATTTTATATACAGTGGGTTGCAAAAGTATTCATACCCCTTGAACTTTTCCATATTTTGTCACATTACAACCACAAACATAAATATATTTCACTGGAATTTAATGTGAAAGACCAACACAAAGTGGTATACAATTGTGAAGTGGAATGAAAGTTATACATGAATCAACAATTTTTTTACAAATAAAAAACTGAAAAGTGCGATGTGCAAAATTATTCAGCCCCCCTGAGTCAATACTTTG
>JAFMOD010000754.1:267510-379556 GCA_019802435.1 Corydoras maculifer
CTGAATAATTTTGCACATCGCACTTTTCAGTTTTTTATTTGTAAAAAAATTGTTGATTCATGTATAACTTTCATTCCACTTCACAATTGTATACCACTTTGTGTTGGTCTTTCACATTAAATTCCAGTGAAATATATTTATGTTTGTGGTTGTAATGTGACAAAATATGGAAAAGTTCAAGGGGTATGAATACTTTTGCAACCCACTGTATATGATTTTTAAATCGATGTAGCTGTTACAGACAAACACTGACTGTAAGATATTACTCTGGAAAAAAAAGGGTAAAAGAAATGAATCAGTGTGCTAGAAACTTGTCACTTTCTCAGGTAGAGAAAGATGAATGAGTCCAGCAGATCTGTTTTTCTAGAACATACTGATCTGAAAGAGACTCAAGGAAACCAGTAGCAAAGACCCTTTAATTTTGAGATAGTTTAGATCAACTTCTTTTGAACAGTGACCTCTGTTAAGAGAATTACTTAAATAAAAAAAGAACATTAGTATATACTGTACATAAAACTTGCATGAACTAGTAATTCACATTAACTCAAAAATATAACTTCAATATTATATTGTTAGCAGCTTCTTCTTGGCCTGCGCTTCTGATGATGTTTTTTGCAAGTGGTGTAAACTATAATTTGTGCATAATTGGTCACTGCTTGTTAACCAACAAAAAAAAACACAAAACATCCACATCGCGTAAATATAAGTTTCCACTGCACACAGTAGCGATAACAATTCTTGGTCACCAATTACTGGTGTTGCTCTTTTAAACATGTAAATGTGGTGAGACATCTGTAGCCACTTCTTGGTGGTTGTATAGGATTTGTATAGGACATACACACACATATTAAACTTTATCCTTTTTATAAGAAGATATGCTCACATGATCTAATTTTTATCAGTTCGTAAAGATGGACTTTGTATTTCTACATTTAAAGACTGTAGTACATCTGTTTGTTTGTTGATTCACTCTGTAGTTCATCACTGCAAGATGGAACCATCTTCCCAACTCTGTCCATAAGAGCATTTTTAAGAAACATCTTAAACCTTCCCCAAGCACTTGCTTTGAAAAAATAAAAAATAGAAGCCAGATTGCACAATGATCAGGTTTGAATATTCTACATTGTAGCTGTTTTTTATTTTTTTTCAATCTACTGACTATCGTTCTGTCGTTTGTAAGATAAAAGCATCTGCTAAATGAGCAAATATAAATGTAATGTGTTAGTCCCCACTACTAAAGGTTAATATAAATTTGACCAGGGATGAGTATTTAAATAAGACTGTATTTGGCGAGTATATAACACCCTGTCAGACAGTATATTACTTATCATTAGAAAACACTGGAAAATGAGTAGTACCAGATAAAAATGTCTATGACTTAAAATAGTTTATGTAAATACTGCAATACTAAATACTACAATGAAAAACATTAATACCAAGTACAGATATAAACATTTTACCAGTTTGCCCACGTGTTTGTTTGTTTTTTTCAAATATTATGCTTAATAAGTATAATTAATAATACTAAAATAATCCCAAAAATTGTGTGTGATGTTCAAAGCTGGATGGTTCCTCTGAGTTTAGATCAGTATTCTATGATGTGTGCAGCATAATCTTCTATGTGTGTCATGTTGAATGGTGGTAGTGGGTGAGCCAATTTCCCACAACACTCCTTCCACTCAGGATAAGTTCCCCATGTAGCAGGGCCACCTCACTCCAGTAACTTCGGCTCTGTATAGTCCAGAGATTTCTATTTCATATTGACCAAAGATTGCTTCAGTTGCCTTATTCCACATTTTGAGTGGATCGTGTTCTGCGACTGACCTTCTACTGCCACTGCAGTCAATAGTGACCGCTGTGTGCCATTGGCTTTAGATGAAGCAACACTATTTACAGCCTACCATACTGTCTCTTTTGTATACTGCTTTTGAATCCTAACATTTAGTTAAATAACTATTGAAACTCTTAATTGAGGTTTATTGGTATAGTACCATAAAACAATACCCAGGTTCCAGACTTTTTATTTTACCAGGTTTTTATTGTGTTTTCTTTTTTGCTTTTGCTTTGGCTGTTAATTGTTGTCATTTTGGTCTGTGCCTTTAAAGCTGTTATATCCGGTTCAATTACATTTACAAAAATGCAAGACAAACCAATCATTTCTGCGAGACAAGATGTGTTTGTTGCTTCACTGCAAGTAGTTATAAAAAACACCATGTCATTTTGATATATGATCTATGGCAGTAATTTTATTCTGCAGCCATGTATCTTTTCATGAAAAAGCATTCTCTGGCAGGCACTTTCAAGAGCTCTGTTTATATGTGTGACAGTACAGTGCTTTAAACGCCTACCTGTATATAGTGAAGAGCCTGAATAGAAGCCTGATGTGTGCTAAGCTGAATATCCTCTAGATGTAAGCATACTTTAAAATTGTAAAACATGTAAATGAGCTATTTGATTTGCATATATTGATCCTCCATACTGTCATTTCTCCCACAGCTTGGTTGAAGTGAAACTTAATGTACTGGAATCTGGTTAAGTCAGAGCTGGATTTAAGGCAGGTTGTGTTTTAAACATGGGATTGTTTCCAAGAGACACAGTGAACTGTGCTTAAAGAATCCAGTTAGAAAATAATTAATATTATAATACGCCATGTGACACTGGGCAGAATTCTGCTTATGCATTACTGTTAAATATTTCACAATCAAATTAGCTTATATAGAAATAAAAGAAAAGATATGGGTTACCAATAATTGAGTCAGGTGTGTTGCTTTTTTATTTACAGTGTTTATTTTTCTTTTCTGATTACATTTAAGTTCAAATTTAGATGTCCTTTTGTTTTCAGTGTAAGATTAAAGGTAAAGTTAAAGGTAAATTTACTAAAACCAATTTCCTCCAGCTTCAGCTGTACTTATATTTTCTTGATCACACGTTACGTTACACCTGCAGATTAGTTGCAAAAATAGGGTTGTCTTTAAAAATGTATGGATACTAGTTAAAATTCATTTTGATATCAGAAATACAAAGAAATGAGAGTTGAGACGTGAGCATTTTGTTGTTTTACTTGTTTTTTTTGTTCTAAGTTGCTTTAGAGGGCGGCACGGTGGCTTAGTGTTTAGCACGTTCGCCTCTCAGCACTAGGGGTTCCTGGTTCGAATCCCCATCTGGGTGGAGTTTCCATGTTCTCCCCGTGTCCACGTGGGTTTCCTCCGGGTTCTCCGGTTTCTTACCACAGTCCAAAAACATGGATCAAGTCAATTGAATTCTCCAAATTGCCCCATATAGTGTGTCTGTGTGAGTGAGTGTATGCCCAGTGATGGATTTGGATTTCTCCAAATTGCCCCATATAGTGTGTCTGTGTGAGTGAGTGTGTGCCCAGCGATGGATTGGCACCCTGTCCTGGGTCTATCTGCCCAGCGCCCGAAACGTTCTCCCCGGGATGGGTATGGGGAACCCCACTGCCACCATAATAGAGGATAAAGCGGGAGATAATGAATGAATGAATGAATGAATAAATGAAAGTTGCTTTAGTAAAGCATCATTGTAGTCATGACTCTGACCACAACAAGGTTTTTACTAAACCATATAAATTCTAAAAGGTAATAGCTTGCTGCTTGTTTTCCTTATGGTTACAGGCTTAGCAAGTCATATACCAAGAAATATTTAAGATAGAAAGCTTTAAATGAGCTTTCCCATGGCTTTTTATCTGCTGTTGCTTCTTAATGCAGAGGGAACGCTTCGTGTTTTTGTGCTTTCAGAATGAACAGCATAGCATTGCTTCAATGACTTTATTAATTACATGGATAACATGTTAACAAGAACTGCATTATTCAGCTTAAGGTTTATTTTTCATTTTACAATCACTTTCCTTGTGTAGTGTGTAATGAAGGGTAAGTGTGAAGTAATCACATGCCTGAACCAGACCACTGAACAAGGTAATGTGCTCATTTGCAATAAACCAGGTCTATGGACTCTAATTCTGATGTTGGCCGGAAAATAGTGGCAACAAACACACTTGTGCTTTCTTGTCTCATCTGTTTGTTTGCAAAGACAAGGAAACTTAGAGTTAAAAATCTATGTTCAGCATATTTTTTCATATCATTTCATATCTAAGATTCTGACACTTAAATTCCTTTGTATCTTGTCACATTTATTATGCTTGTAAATTCATAAAAAAATCATGTAATTTGAAATTGAATGTTACAGGGTGATGCCTGGAAATTTTGTAAACCCTTTATGGTTTTAAACTAGCAACTGATTTGGTCCTTCACTGGAAGTGACATCTTACTGTTAGTGCTACCCACTTAAGACCTCTCAAGGCCTTTATAACCCAATTGTTGCAAAACACACTGATGGAATTGAGTACAGATGTATTAAACTTCTTGATGTTCCATTGAGCACCATAGGAGCCATTATCCAGATGTTGAAAGAACATAATTTCACCATAAATTTGCCATGACCAGGTGCTCCTTTTAAGCTTTCTGCCAGAAATGTCAAAGGATTAATCAGAAGCATCATATCCATCTTATTAACAGTCATTATTGAATTAGTAAGTTAAGCTAGTTAGTGGTGGCGCTGGGGATAGGAGGAGAGGCAGAGCTGATGCGCTGATCAGGGAGATTGATTACACACCTGATCCAGCTCCATCTGATGACGTGTTCAGCTTTATAAGCTGGCATATCATGTGCCGCCAGGAGAGAGAATTCCATGGACCCGATGGGAGCGAGACTTCGGACACCATATAGCACATTTATAATTTAAATGTTATTTTAAATGCAGTGTGTAAAAAAGCCCGTTCCTGTCGGGAGAGATCCTGTCTCTGGTCCTCATTCGTGTCCACACTGTAACTATATAGGGCAATGTGGTCAGAAAAAGAGGACTGATAATCAGTGTTTTAGGTTGGCGTTACAGAAATGTAGAAAACTCTAATGGGTTCTCAATCCGCCAAGCACCACTTTATAAACTACTGTGCAAAAGCTCTGAGCACATGTGCTATGTGCTAAATCCATGGCATTAATAGTTTTTATCTCACTAGAAAGTAGTTAACATTTCCCAGAATAAATTATTCTAGATTTGATGGAGTATACAGGTATGTCGGCTTATTTTGAAATTTCTATTAGTATAAAAATCATTTAGGTACTACTGTTTACGGTTTTGCATAGAAGTACATTTTCTGCTTGTTGTGGGTACATCAGTGAAGTAGAATATGAAATGTTTTCTAAAGCATGCAGGGTGTTGTCTAGAACAAGTTTTTAGTGTGGTTCTAGATTAAGATTAAGGAGCTTTGTATGTTGT
Organism: Corydoras maculifer; assembly: GCA_019802435.1. Lineage (NCBI taxonomy): Eukaryota > Metazoa > Chordata > Actinopteri > Siluriformes > Callichthyidae > Corydoras > Corydoras maculifer. Next base: position 272,803 of record JAFMOD010000754.1, read on the forward strand.
CCCTTTATCAGGACAGGGGTAGGTATTACAATGTGATACTCTGACAGTGAATTTAATGTTGAAGAAAAACAGAAATTAAGGAAAATATTTAGTCAATTAGATTTTTTGTTTATTGTACAGTATTTATATAGAAGTTGTATTCATAACACTGGCAAACTTGATGTTAGTTATTAGGTATAATAAACTGCCCGGATGCTGTCAAATGTATAAATTGAATTTTCTGACACACAGCAAAGGGGTCCATTCGGTGTGGACTTTACATATTCTCCCTTGGGTTTTCCCTTGGGTTTTTTTTACATATTCTCCAGCATGGGTTTTCCTAATAGTGAAAAAAAAAATGTGTTAGTAGGTAAATTGGCAGATTTGCAAAAGTGTGAATGTGCTTGTTCATAAGTCTTATTTGTCTAAGGTGTTTTCTCATGTGCTGGAATAGGCTTAAGCATTTGTGTGACCCCGATGAAATGGTAGGTGTAATATAAGAAATGTTTTTTAAAAACAATTTGTTTATCGATTCTCAAATAGAGTAACTTTATTATTAGTTAAATCTTTTTTTGGGCCATATCTGTACTCTGGTTCATCTTAGTTTTTTGAGCTTTTGACATATTTGACAAGTCACCCGAATAAAACTTTCCCATATTTCTTTGTTAAAAGGCCAAGAAAATAATTGTGCTTCTGTTTTTTGTTGAACTCATGCAGTTCTTTTCAGTGACTGTTAATGTGTTTATCATGCTTTAGAAAATTTTAGTGGATTGTTAGTTTTTGGCCTCTGGTGTCATGCCTTAATGATCGTCACTTGGAGAGAACAATAGCAAATGCATATGCCTGAAAATCCTTCATCAAGCATTAGAAGGCTGTGATGCCAACACAAGTACCTTATTGTAACTAAAATCATCTGTCCGGACAATCATGTAAAAATGAACGATTTTAATGTCTATATAAATAATGACATAGAACAAAACATCTATATTATAGGATGTTTGTTTAACACTAGACAATTTTGTGTTGGGAAGGTTTGCAGTGTGTGATCATGTCCAGATTTTGGCAACCGGTGAATTTTGCTAATGCATTCTACAGAAGAAAGTTCAACTTGAAGTTTAGACTTAAGAAACTTAATAGACTCAGCAATATTCTGTATACATATTACAGTATTGCTTATTTTTTAAAAAGTATGAATTATAATATAGTATAAAAAATATATATATAAAAAGTGTGATATTATTTTAACAACTAATTCGTTGGGTTAATAATTAATTCACTTGGGTTTCAGCATTTTTAAAATAACCTTTAGTGTGATAAAAATAACACTTTGGTTACAGTTGAAAAATGAAAGAATAGTAAAATGAAAAATAGACATATGAAATCGATGCAACTAAATGCTTTAAAACTACTTCAGATTTCAAATTAGTCTAACACTTACTTTCTTGGTTTAGTGGACATCGATTTTCACCGGCTGTACCGTAAAACATTGGGTTCCTTTTTATGTATGTGTGGGTGTGGGTGTGTGTGTGTGTGAATGCTTGTGTAGTAGTAGTAGATTTTATGTATCATAACTGTATTCAATTGAGCATAAACATTTAAATCTGGCTAGGAAAAGGCTGCAGAAGCCCTTATGACACCATGAGATACATTATTCAACACATTGACTGCAGGAGAAGTTTGAGTCCAGGCCAGCTCACTTTCATATGCACCAGTGGAACACGAGATGCCCGCTCTGATCTGCAGGAAAACTACAGCCAGTGCTGGACGCTTGTTGCCAAAAACTTTAGTATCTAGCAATTCATACTGATGGATTACTTTCACACTCACCCCTCATGCACAAGGACAAATTGAGTCTGTGTGCCTTTGCCGTCAGTGAGGCTTTAACATCTCACATTATTTAAAGATGTAGCCAAGTGTCCTTAAAATTCTTTTTTAGTAACAGGACGAAATGCCCTTTAATATCATGGGGATTTGGTATAATTACTGTTAAAATAATATTATCAATTTATTTGTAAACTGTTTCATTTGTTACCAATTAAAAGTTGTTGACTTAAAAACTGTTCAAATCTCAGCTAAATAATCAAGTTCTCGACAAAATAGATGTTCTGTTAACATACAGGTTCATTTACAATTAACACACACACGCACACATATATACACAGTTGCATCTGATTTGGCAGATCTGGCAGGTGTACATCGACAGTATTATGCAGATCTCCTGATCCACCACATCCCAAATGTGCTCTGTTTGAGATTTGGTGACTGTGACGGCCATTGGAGTACAGTGAAGTACAGCCGTATTAACCACCTCTTCATGCCTAAATGCATTGAAGTGCAGCCATGTGATTGGCTGATTAGCTATTTGTGCTAACAAGCAATTGAAAATGAATTATATTCATATCTAGAGGGGGGGATTTATATTTCATAAGGGTTGTTTAGATTAATACTAAGAATATAAGACCATTAGTCGTTGTCAGAAACTACTCCTCTGCAACAGTTTTGTGTTGGAATGAGTTAACTTAACAAAAGAGAAAGCACTGGAATGACTAAATTACTTTTTCTACTCATATTCCACTTGAGTATTCGCCTTACAAGGCCTTGTTAAACATTTAAACAGCTATCAGTCATTATCAGGAAGGCCTTTATTTCTGGCTCTTTGTTATTTAAATGTTTTAGCAGCAGTCGATCAACATAGAAAAGATGTAGCTTTGCCTTTGTCTGCTGCCTCTGCTTCTTTTTCTCTTCAGAGGACCAACTAGAGAGTTTTTTTTTTAATTCAGAGTGCCACTACCATTATCTGTCCTTGGAACAGGCTTCTTCACTTCAGCATTTCTGATTCCTCTATTGAAATTAAATTACCAAGGTTTGGACTTTAGGTAATAAAGCATCAAATTTATTCACTAAATTCACAGTTTGATAAATCGTTAAAAGGAACATTGTGCCCATATTCATGTTTTGTTTTATTTTTATTGCAATTACAGAACACTTTGTCATAAACAAGGTCAAGTGCTCATCACAGTAACATTATTTTACAACATCTTGGTCATGTACCAAGAGGAATACTTATATGAGTGAATTTCTAGTGTTAATTTAGAGTTTTTAATAAAGTTTTTTTTTTCATTTCATAACATGAAAACTAAGTTTGCATGTTAAAAGTTTCCTCCCAAAAAACATTATTTTCAATACCACATTTTATATATCTTATAAGGTTTGTCTCAGTCTGCCTAATTCCTCTTTACAAAGTCTCTACAGGATGTCCAAGATATTGGGTCCTATCTTATACTTCCCACAGATTTTCTATTGTTTTAGTCTAGAGGATGACAATGTTCATAGCAGAAAATGTTTGTTTGAAGTTTTATTGTTAAATAGAGTTAGGATGCCATGTACCTGATGAGGTTCCCATTGCCTTTAAAAGCAAGTTTTATTTTTCCTAGCATACCGTGCAAATAATCCAGCATGGACATAGCATTTAATGCTGGTTTTGGACTTTTATGACCCTAATATTCCCTTTTATTTTATAGAAAATGTATGGACAAAGACTGATTTTTTAAAAAAAAATCAAATCGTATTGTTATAATCATTTAAAATTATTTTTATTTGGATTTTTTTTATATTATGCATATATTTTAAAATTAAGGCTGTTTGCCAAAAAGGTACCTATTGTTCACACTTAGCAGCATCTGATGAGACAACACAAATGAGAATGTAACTTTGCTTTTGTATTTTTTTTTCTTTCTGCAGAGGATCTTAGATTTTTTTTTTTCATTTAGATGTGCCAATATTTGTCGCAAAAGTTATTTTGTTAAAATTTCATTTTCTTCGAGATGTTTTTTTATTTTTCAAAGAAAAAAAATATTAATCAAAGGTTACATCTTTTTTGTAAGTGTTTTTGATGATCTTTACCAGGGGTTTAAATAATTGTGGGTGGTTTTGTAAAATATAATATTAGACTGTACCTAGTAGTCCTTTGTGAGTAGACACAAAAATAAAGGGGGAGTGAGAAAGGAAATCACTGTTACCTTCCTTCAGCTATTGACCTTTAAAGATCCATTTTGGATTACGTAGGAAAGCCTTTGTACTAAGCATCTGATGGACCCTTCACAAAACGAGAGCAATGAAAATTATTATTGCAAGTAATATAAGATAATGGATAGTCATTATTCTCCCTGCTGTCATGTTCACATATGTTGTCTGCTCTTGAAATATGATGCATCCACTGTACTTACCAGGCACTTAATATCAAAAAGCCTAGCATCTGTAATGATTTACAATTATGATGGTGTAGGGTGTGCTCTGGCATGGTCATTGGCTAAATAATTAGCTCATTGGTATAAAACTGATGAAAAACAGAAGAGTAACAGAGGAGCTGTGTTTCAAGCAGACAGCTGTTAAAGTGGATTATACTTCTGGGCAGAACAATAGGCCAATCCAAAAACTGTAAAATAAAAAGGTTTTACTGCTCTTAAGAGCAAACAACTGGTCCGATTTTCAGAGTAATTAAACAAATAAAGAAGCCTAATGTGGAGTATAGCCTAGGGCCAAAGAATTGCTCATGTCCATTCTCAAAACTTTATACTAATATACTGGCTTAGGTGCCTCCTCAGGGCCACAAGCACGTTTGGGTGCACCTCAGGACCACATAGTTGTTTGGGTGTACCCTTTAGGTGACTGACTTTGTTGGTCTCTGTCCTTTTCTGTGTGGAATGGACCAGAGATCCCCAACAAAGTACAGAAGCTTCATGTGCAGAACTTAGCTGACATGCCCCTTATGAACTTGGTGGAGGTAAGATGTGTGCTGTGGAATTGGTGGATGCAGAGATGTACACTGTATAATGTTTATACATCCACGAGTTGTGGAGGTTTTTTTTTATTTTTTATTGAGGATCTTCAGCACGGCATGGTGGCTTAGTGGTTAGCACGTTCGCCTCTCAGCAATAGGGATTCCTTATCTGGGTGGAGTTTCCATGTTCTCCCCGTGTCCGTGTGGGTTTCCTCCGGGTTTTCCGGTTTCCCACAGTCCAAAAACATGGATCAAGTCAATTGAGTTCTCCAAATTGCCCTCTATAGAGGGTGTTTGTGTGAGTGAGTGTATGCCCAGCGATAGATTGGCGCCCTTTCCTGGGTGTATCTGCCCAGCGCCCGAGATGTTCTCCCTTGGATGGGCATGGGGAACCCCACCGCGACCCTAATAGAGGATAAAGTGGAAGATAATGAATGAATGAATGGATCTTCAGCTTAAGTTGGAGGGAAGATCACTTCTCTTTCAGTGACGTTGACATACATGATGAAACCAAAGGAGGGTGTGTTAACCTATGATAAACGTAGAGGAATACATATTTCACAGCAAAATACTTTCTGCAGTTGACAGGGATATGCAGTGATGTTAATAAGTTGCAGTTACACTGAGGTGGTATATTGTGAGACCTCAAAAATAAAAACTATTATAGTAGAGTACTATAAAAAATATATATTGTTTAGATTTTTAAAGTTTGACACATTAGAAAGAAAACCTGATACAAAGACAAGAATTTGAATAGGAAGAAAAGAGGAGGAAAAAGGATGTGGAAACAAAAGAGATGAGAGCATCATATCAGTGAAGGTGCAAGAGGCATAATCAGTGTTTAGCAGATTGAAATGATTACAGCCCTGTCATAGCAAGATTCAAGTGTCAGAAATAGAGTAAAGACTAACAAAGACCGTACTCTTCAGAAACTGACTGCTGAACTGACACACTGGATACAATAATAAGTATAAAATAATAAGTGCCCAGTAAAAATTCATCCCCTTCTCTTGGCATCCCAGCTGGCTTTTAGCCTTACCTTCTCTGACTGCCAAATGTTTCTCAGCCCAGTGTGTGTTCATCCTCAGAGAGTAACTGTAAGCAATAACCAAGATGCTTTATCACAGACGTGGCCTCTGCAAGATGGAAGCATGCATATGGAGAGTTAAGTTGTAGCATGCTGACAGTGCCACAGAGACAAAAGCAGATGGCACATTAGAAGTAAATCACCTTATTAACCTTCTTCAGTCTATCTTTTCTTGTACACTACCATGTGGATGTGTCTGACAGCTTACATTGACTGCAATTTAAGCAAGTTGTTGAAGTTGAAAATGTTACCAGATATTAAAAAAGATTGCTGTTAAAGTCCAGAGATCAATGACTGTGACTGATATGGGAATCTATCAGTTTAAATATGATATGACTAAAGCCTAAAAGACACATCTTTATAATGACAGTTGTTTTTTTATCTGAAGCTTGTTAGAGTGCTTACTTTGGAGAGCTTACAGTTCAAACAAACATTCAAGGTTAAAACGAATCCAGAGGCATTGTAGATATGATCAACCTCTGTGCTCTTGCCAATCCTGAATTATACAGTCCATCTCAGCACAGATACTTATTACTATTACTGTATTCAGTATTACCATCCACCCTCCTAAAAATAATGTCTTTATATTATTGGCTTTACATGTCTTTCATGAGAATTTTTGGGAACATTGGGACAAAAATGTACGTAATTATATGGGAATCATAACTAAATGGTTACACTCACAAAACAAAATGTTGGGCTTAAACAGCATCTTTGTGTTGGTGACTAGACTTAAGACTCATCTCATTTTTCTTACTATCTCATTGTCTTCTGCTTAATCCTCTACTAGGGATTAGGCTCGTGGGGGGGGGGGGCACGTTGATGCAGCCCTAGTTTTTAACCCTTGTTTTATATATATATATATATATATCATACAGCATTAACGCTTTGGGCGTAAAGAAAGCAAGAAGGTTCATGCAAGATAATCTGAACAGGCTGTAGTATATTGAATCACTCAAGCAAAAGTGAACAGAGAAACTGTAAACAGGCCTCTAAAATTATGGTGGCGTAACCAAAACCAAAAATGCTGCCAAGTGGAGAAAATAGACACTGGAGAATAAAACGAACAGCATGAAATGAGCCACAGAAGTTTTCAGCATGGCGCTGACCACTGAGAGGGAATGGCCGCATGAGCCTGGATATCTGTGTTAAAAACAATACACAAAAACAAACTGAAGGATCTAAAACCATTGTCAAATAGAGTAGTGAGAGTAAATACAACACAAAGAGATACTGAGAACGTGACTACGAATAAGAGTGGTGAGTGGATGCAGCTGAGAGTAATAGGTGAATTAATTAGGAAATGGGGAGCAGGAGTTTTAGTTTACAAAGGAAGTGAAAGGATTAGTTCAAGTTGACTGAAAAAAACTGGTACACCTTCCCTATTAAACTGGGATTTCTGAGTTAAAGAAATTTTCCCAGTGTTTGTGGGAATGAGGCTCATACAGAGGGGAGTAAAATGCTGATGTACGCTTTGTGTGTTATATACAATTTACACAATTTGCATTTTTTAAAAACCGTTCCTTTTAGTTACAGTTCTATGAAGTTTGTATAATATATTTGACTTAACTTCAGTACAATAACAATTTTTACGATTTACTAACTCAAATTTGGATCAAGTCTAAAAAGAAATCTAAAAATAAGAGTATTTCTAAATAAATTTAACATTTATCATAAAATTGGCATTTCAGAAATAACTGCCCAATCCATAATGTAGTTCTCTAGGCATATGAGCTGTGACAATATTGCCTGAAACTCAATGGGAGGATTGCTAATTTTACTGGCAAAGCATTTTTTTATGCTAATTATTTGGACAGACAGCTGAACAAGGCCACTTAACCAATGCACACCATAAACAGACTAAAGCTGGAACAGTTGAACTGCAAATTATTTCCATTGACCAATTTCCTGTGTAATCACTGTAATCATATGTTTTTAAGTAGGTAGGCTGAACAAATAAAGCTGGCACACTGTGGAAAAGTTAGTTCCAATTCACCGGTCAATGTACATAGTTTGTTTACAAATCTGCATGATCAAATCAGTAGTGATTTGATTAATGCTTCAGTAATTTCAAATGATTCTACACACTCAATTTGCAGGGACGTTGGGAGATTTTGTAAAAAGAAAAAAAAAACATTTAAAAATATGAAATTTGTTAATGTACATAAACACACAGTTAACAAATAAAATATTTTCAGTGTCTTAAATTCTAAACGTAATTCTATTTATTGGATAGAGTATAAAAAAAATTTAATACATAATGTCTGCAGTGCACTCAATTGGGACCGAGGCCAAATAAAATGGTATTAGAAACACTCCTCTGTAAGGTTCCACAATAAGCAGTTTAACTGGTAACAAGTAAGGTCATAAAGATATCAGTATAAAATGAATCAACCAAAGGTTTAGTCTTTACATGCAAGGATGATGTGAGCATTTGAAAGCAGTTTAAAATCATTGTTCCTCCATTTATGATGGCAAAGTATTGAGGTCTTTCAACCACTACAGTTCCTAATAACATAAAAAAGATTCTGAAATTCAAATGCGTGAGATATCAGGGTGTAAAGACAAGGACCCCAATCCGCTATTAAATGTGCATGACCTTGGACCAAAAGACAGTAGAAGCATGATTTGTGGTTAAATGAGTATCTTCACATTCACTCTTGTTTGTGAGAGAAACAGACATGGAATTCAATTTGTTAAGGTTAAAAAATACCCACCAGGCTGTTTCCACCAAAAACTGCAAAAACAAGAATATGTGATGTGGTCTGATGGCACGGGGGTGCATCTGTGACAATTGCATGAGTAATCTGCATATATTTAATGATAATATTTATGTGGGGGCATTGGTATTTTGGAGAAACATGCTTCAGACTTTTCATATTATGTGTGAGTTACAGAACTGTGTTTTTACAGACGTGTAGTGCTTCTGTTTATCTGATCTGTCTGTAATCCAGTTCTATTTCCAATTCCATCGTATCTGTCACATCACAGGACACAATAAGAAGTGGAAATCCAAACATTTAATTCATAATAAAGTTCGTCATTTAGGCTGGCATATGGAACTGCAATCAAATGTTTAGCTACATCTTTTGCAAGTCACCATTGTTGTAGTGTAGTTTTGCATTTGAGAACTCTCTCTTCTCACTTACTGTGAATATCGCTCTTTCAAATCCTGCAGAAACACGATTTACACACAGACACACACACAGACACACTGCAGGTGGAAGCCATGACCTCACCCGCTCCACATCTTATTTACAAATCTGCACGTGATCACAACTCTGCATTACACTATGGTACATTATAAAGAAGAAAATACGACAGCTTTAACCATGGACTGTGGAGCTGTCCATTTTTTATTACAGCAACTTTATGCATGCACTTTATATATTTAAATATTTTAGGAAATATGCACTCTACATAAAATGCATAGTATGAAGCAAAACCATGGATGGCACATAATGCCTACAATCAAAACCAAACTTTAGTTGGTACACCACAAACTACCATGCATCGAACATGGTGCATCACACAATGTCCCAGTATAGAAAGCTTTGAAATTGGAATCACAAATCTGCTTTTGGGAACAGTGCTGCAGCAAAAATAAGCTTTTCCTCTTATGTGGTAGGCATACAGTTGTAGCAGTACTATGAGTCTTGTGCTTATTGATAATGCACTCTTAAATTTATTAGTATAAGCATATACTATTTACAAATCAAATCTCTTAGAATCACCACAGACTACTGACTGATTTTAATTTTCTTACATCAAAACAAATTCTGATCTGCAATCAAGGTGTGTTTTTGTTACAAATATGATATCATGTGCAATGACAATTTTACCACATAAACTAATCAGGAAAACAAAAGTTTATTTTTGTCATACTGATTATTGGTATGAATAATTACCAAAGACAACACGCCTGAAAGATGAAACCAGAAGAATGGTGACCAGTGGAAACACACATAAAGAAAGATTGCCAAAGGTCTAAATATCAACACGTTACACATTGTGATTTCAGCTTATGTTTGATTCTGATTTGGTCTCAGCCAAATCAATTTTAGGATAGGTTTAAATTTGTGCAAAATTCTGAAGGATGCAATGTATAAATAAATATGAAAATGGGTTTTGCAGGACTGGATGGAATTCTTATGTGTCATAAATTTTGGTTGCTTGTTTTGCAGATGAAGCAGCTTCTTAAGCCAATTTTTAAAAACTTGAATACCAGTCTTGAAAGCCCTTGGTTCTCTTGATGTACATATAACTCATTAAGACTGTTAAAATGACATTGTTAATTTAAAATTATTCTAAAAAGTAAAAACATTGCATGTAATGAGTTTACCTATTACTGATATAGTATGATTTTGTGTACTTGTGCAAATCAGAAAACAGCAGGTTTCTGTTTTGTGAACCCACTGCTAATAAACCAGCTACTCTTTTCCTGCCTTAAAGGAGTTTTTGAACAAAATTTTACTGACAATATCCAGACCAGCTTGCAGAGGCCTGAGGGGAGCATTTTACATGTGATGTAAGCAGTCTGCACGGGGTCTGACAATTGGACCATACAGTGTGAGCACATAAATTGTAAGATTAAGCTCTACATCACTGAAGAGTTACTCATACAGTAAGAGCTGAGATTCATCATTTCCAAAAATCGAACATCGTAATACAACAACCACCTTGTACCAAAGTAGGGTCGTTAAAAGTACAATTAGTCAAATCAATACATGACTTCATCTTGTAGCAAGCATTTAAAATTAATTAATTGAATGTGTTTGGAGTGCAAAATTGTATTACTGTACCCTGAAGGTAGGTTAATAATGCAGTACAATTGTCTTGTTTAAAATGATTGCTTGCTGTGAGTTTGGCATTTTACATTACACAATTTTTCAGATGCTTTTATCAAAAGCAACTTACCTGTATCCCAATATTATGGTTGGGCTTAATGCATAGGTTTATCCGTAACACTGTCCCTGCAGTAAGGGTCAGTGGAGTAAGGGTTATTTTGATCCAGAGCACACATCTTTACTTTCTGTATAGTCCTAACCACTAAGCCACCACACAGTATGTCTACATAAAGCAACATTTAATGGACCACAGACAAAGTGCATTGACTGAATATTTCATATTAAAAGTGATTATTAAATTCCGAGCTAAATGATAAACCTTGGGCTTTTGCACCCATATGAATAAGAGGAGCAAAATGGTGTTTAATGGTTTTAAACAGATAAATAATATGCATGTCCTTCTGTGTAACAAAAATGAATATATGGAAAAATTGAATTGTAAGTGTATTCCATTCCAACTACACCGCAAAGGAAAGATAAGTATGAAAGACAGAGATCAACAGTCAGTGTTCATTAGAAAAAATATTAGCCTGTTTTTGTTTATGAATTTAATTAATGTCTATCCACAGAATCTGCATGCTTGTCATGCTGTGTGCACATTATGAAAGGAAAAGACTCTCATAATTATGTTTACATCTACTGATAAAAATCCATAGGCCATAATGATCAGTAATTATAAATATTTTCTGTGATTCTCTGGTTAGACCTGTTTATTGGGGAAGGCAAATTCTGTTGCTTAATTATGACAATTTACATGACCAAATGTGACAATCTGTGTAAGGCCAGGCAAACCACTGGCTTAATCACACTCAGAGCTGATTCTAAAGCACTCATTACCGTTAGCTTTCTAAAGACCATTTTATCAAACACAGTTCCTTAATAAGCATATTTGGTGGTGCAAATTGGGCAAAATGGTAATGAGTCTGATTAGGGCACATTTCAATTATGACAGCATCCCCCTATGCAAAGTCCTCCCCTGAGTGCTGGTGGCACCTTAAATTCAAGATGGAAAAGGCAGAGGGTGAGAGCTTGGGAATTCTGCTCAAAGCCATTGCATGTTTCTACCCACTTACACACATACACACACACTCCAAAAAATAGGAAAAAGAAAACGACTCCACCACCTCTGCGCTTCCTTTCAGCTGTGCAGTAATGAATAGAGAATTGTGCAAGCAGCAGTCCAATTTACGCACTGGGAAATTGGACGGACAGAGTACAGGCATAGCTCTGTTTGCTTAAAATCGGGCTAGGCTAGTCAGATTAATAGCTCCCAAAAAGGTCAGCTTCTCTGTTCTATTGCACATGATCACAGTGTCTGAAATTAAACTGCTTTCTGTAATGGAGCTTCCTCTTTGGGAATTTATTGTTGATCAGTCTTGCTAATAACACACCTATTATATGCCTCTATAGTGGTTGGATAATTATCTACAGGCATGGATGTTAGGTGCACTTGGAATAAATTGATGCAAAATCTTTAATAATTGTAACGAGAAATTAAAGATTTAACCACATGCATGCTTTTTTTATGGCTAATAATGACTACACACAGTTCACATATAGTGTGCAATGGGAACATTATGCATAACTTTTGGTGGATTTTCTTTATTTTATAAGCAATAAATGAAGTTTATTTTAGTGTCTAACCTGCACCAAAAGTATTTCTTGTCCTGGTGAATAGTGTGTTTTACCAAAATGAATTTTACCACTGCAGTCTAAGATTTTCTGGCTACTGTGGCCTTGCACAGATTAATTTAATTAATTAAACAAATGAATTTTATAGAGGAAACAATTGAAATTTGAAGCTAAGACATCCTAAGCAAAAATGTGTTCGGCTGCATGTTGCCAGATATTAGCACGGTCGCCTCTCAGCGCTAGGGATTCCCGGTTCGAATCCCCATCTGGGTGGAGTTTCCATGTTCTCCCTGTGTCTGCGTGGGTTTCCTCCGGGTTCCCCGGTTTCCTCCCACAGTCTAAAAGCATGGATCAAGTCAATGGAGTTCTTCAAATTGCCCCATATAGAGTGTGTATGCGTGCGTGTCTGTGTAAGTGAGTGTGTGCCCAGTGATAGATTGGCGCCCTGTCCTGGGTGTATCTGCCCAGCGCCCGAAACGTTCTCCCGTGGATGGGCATGGGGAACCCCACCGCGACCCTAATATAGGATAAAGCGGAAGATAATGAATGAATGAGTATGCTGTATAAATAAAAACTGGATAAAATATGAGTGTGCTTGTAATGAAATTGATACATGGAAGGATCTTGGACATCTTTGGACACACTCAACATAGAAAAATGTGGATTGTATGATTAGATAAGATAGACCTATGTCTCATTTACATGTTTTTTATTTTAATACACATGGAATAGAAACTGACAGTTAATTTTTAAAATCCAAATAAAACTTGTAAACAATTATTGATTTCATGGAACAATAGTTATATTTAAGATTTGACTTTGGTAAGTCATTTAAAATATGCCAATTATTGATTTTAGCTTCAAAAGAGTTATGCTCTAGTCTAAGATCAGTGCCTTGTTAAAATTGGTTAAATACTCCTGTATACATTTATAAACACACATGCCATTATCTTTATGTTTTGTGCTTGTAAATAGAAATAGAAATTATATATATATAATTTTTATTATTATTATTTTTTTTAATAAACTTAACACTTTAACACACATTTTAAAGTCGGTTATTTGTGATTTGTACACCTATGCTCAAATATACATTTTTTCCCATTACGTAAACACGTCTCAACAGTAAGAATATTTAAAATCTCTTTTTAAAAATATATTATTCACGCTTCAAATCTTATTAAAATATAATAATTTTTTTTATTATACATGGTTAGATATTCTGCAACTGTGTATCACAATGTTTAAAAGTTCATATATTCATTATGATATACATTTTAAGTTGGAATTTTAAAATTAAAGTAATAAATACAGTATATGTATTACATAGGGGATGTAGAGAGACTTTTAAATAACACGCAATACCCAGAGTAATCTTTAATACTATAGTTTTCTCACAACATAATGGCTGAGAAATTATCTTCACTTGTACAACTCCCTGGACCTTGACATGCAGCTGTAACAGCAAACAATACGATAAGACGCAGGAAATTCATTTTGAAACAAGAGCACTTCATACTAAGCAGCACTAAAAGTAGCAATGCTGGTATAATAATCTGAATTTTATTTTGCTTTGAGAGCTTTGATTTTGTTATTAATTTTATTTTTAATAGCACTTGTAAATTGTACAACGCATTTATACATAGCAACTATTTATGTTATAATACTTGTAATTTATTATCATTTTTTTATGCGGATAACACTTATTATTCAATCATATTTAGTTTACATTATTTGAATGAATTATCTGAATCTAGATACTTTACAGGAGCAATACCAGTGGCTGTCATTCTTTTTTAGTGCATAGATTTATAATAGAATATTGTCTGTCTTGTTCTAACATGCTTTTTCCTTAACCCATTTTCCTTTTAGTTTGCTTGTTGCTTACAGGCCAAGCCAACAATGCCAATTGCTTTAACTAATTCCTTATAAATTATCACAATTATCCAGCATCATCCTGCTAATTGGACCTCTCTCTCTCTTTCACACACATGCGGGCACGCTCTGGGTGTGTGTATATATGTATGTGTGTGTGTGCATGTATTTGAGGGGAAAAATAATTTGCTAACAACGTAAGCTCAGAATTAAAAAAAAAACAAAAAAAACTGCAAATGTATGTCATTTAACACATTACTTGCTTATGCCAATTTTTACAGTCTCTAAATGACCTGTGTGACAGAGAAACGCTTAATGGTGCATTGATAAGTTTTAAGCTTTATTGCTACTGAACAAATTGACAGTCAATAGGTCATTAAGGGTTTTAGAACTAATTAAATATGAGATAAAAGGTCAGTGTTCTGAATGTGTACATCAGTCCCAAAAAGTGCCCCAGAGACAGAAAGGTCCAATGTTCAATATTAAATTTAAATAATTAGATTTTACCAATTTTTACACACTGTATGCATATAGATTTATGTTATTTACCTTTATATTTATGCTGGCACTGGGTCAAAAAATAACAACCTAAATAGAAAAATAAATCACTGCATGGCGTCATATTACATAATCACAAACTCATGCACAGTCAAAGAAAGAATGTCCTATACCCAGTAGGTGTCTGGATGTAGGAAATGAACCTGAAGAATGTGCTATTAATGCAGTCTCTTGCATTATTTACCCAACCTAGCTACATTTAACTTGATGGGTAACTATTTTCATGACTTTCATTGATAACCCTTATTTTGCTACAGTAATTAAAATGAAGGCATTCCGCAAATATTATTATGAATGTAGTTTTGGTCCTTAAATCTGATTGGCTGACCTATTGTCCAGCCATGACATTATTGAAAATAGTGCACACCTTTGACCACTTCACATTTGTACCAATGCATGAAACGTGCAAACATGGTAGAACAATATTTACATTTTTTTACCATTAATATAAATACAGATTTATATTACCAAGACGAGTACCAAGCCGATATCCTGTTGCTTAGTAATTAATGTTTATTTTAAAAACCAGACTATTTCATCACAGAAGACCACTTTAGTAGTAAATCAGGTTTCAATAAACACGTTTATAAATTAACAGCAGTTGATATTGACATTCTGTTTGCAAACCCTTTGTGTGAGTATGTGTGATCATGCCCATTGGTTTCTGAGTAAAAGTCTGTTTGATACTTCCATGCTGAGTTTAAGGTGACAGCATATGTAACTATTTGTGTTTGCAGATGGAGTTTGGGATTAAACTTGGTGGCTTTTGAGCCCTGAAGGCAACAAAAGAGAGAAGCTGGGAAGAGAAGTGAATAAGTCAGAGAATGAGGGAGGGAAAAAGAGCAAGTGAGCGAGAAAGAAAAAGGGACAACAGAGAGGGGAAGAAAGGGAGAGACAGAAGGAAAATACATGGGAAGCATGTTATTCCAGTTTTCTAGTTTGCAGTGCTCTTGGAAGCAGCAGGCAGACAGAGAGCTGTTGTAATTCATGCCATGCTGCGGGGTTTGTGTGATGAAAGCAGCGGACCGCTGCCTGGGAGATTGCTTTGCTGCACTCCTCCAAGCAGATTTGAAACTGTCTGGGACTGCTTTAGATGAGAGTTGGATTATAGAGTGACCTGCAATGTCTGTGTCACACTAGTCTGTGCAAGAAGCATTATACTGTGCTAACCAGGTGCTGGTGTCCGAATCTGCACAGCTTCTATGAAACTAACTGTCAGAAGAGCCTGTGATATTTAAGCCTGCACTTCAGGTGAGCTACATCGAAGGAAACGAAAAGTACATTTTTGTGTCTTTTTTTATTGTTGTTTTGTTCTTTGCTGTTTCCTTGATGAGCAAACATGGATAACTTAGCGTTTGCCTATCCTTGCATTGTTGTGCCCATTTCGTCATGTTTGACTTTGACTTTTTTTTTCCTCATTTAGGTATAAAGATGCAGTGGACACCAGAGCATGCACAGTGGGCTGAGCAGCACTTTGACATCTCTTCCACAACCAGATCCCCAGCCCATAAAGCTGAGGCATACCGTGGGCATTTGCAAAGGGCTTATCAGTATGCCTGGGCTAACGATGACATCTCTGCTCTGACAGCCTCTAACCTCCTAAAAAAATATGCCGAAAAATACTCGGGAATCCTTGAAGGTCCCACTGAAAGGGCATTATTGTGTTCATATTCAGAGAGTGCTCCAGCTATGCTTAATGGACGCAAGTCTGATGAAGTATGGCAAGAAGGGATCTACTCTATGAATTGCACAGCAGATGTCATAACTGCAAGCAAGGCAGTGCCTGCCACTTTGCCCCCAGTGGATGGTGCAGCTAACATCGGCAGCTCCTCAGTTGTAGCAGGCAGCCTAAGTGAGCCAAGCTATTCTAGTAACAGTTGTGGTAGTCACACAACTGCTACCCTGCATTCTTCTATCCCCTCTCAGGAGTTTGGTAGTGGCTACAATGGCACATACTTACATGCAACCTTTAGTGGTGGCCAAAGCACCCCTCCACATCCTTCTCCTTTGCATAGCAGTGGACTTCTCCAGCCTCCTCCTCCACCGTCTTCTACATTGTTACAAACCTATAATGCAGGGTCACCCAACCTCTCCAGTTACAACTATCCTCCTACAGGCTATCCCCCCCAGGCGTCTGTTGCTTCAAGCTATAGCCCTGGGGGTGCTCCCCCTCCATCAGCTTACTTGCCCTCAGGCATTGCAGCACCTACCCCACTTCCCCCCTCTACTATACCTGGCTATTCCTATCAGTCCCACAGTCATCCACCAATTGTACCTACACCATTAAATGGAAGTTCAGCTAACTCACTGAAAAGAAAGGCCTTTTACATGACAGGACAAGGAGATGTGGACAGTTATGGAAATTTCAGTTACAACCAACAGCGCTCCACTCAAAGCCCCATGTACCGAATACCAGATAGCAGCATTGCTGATTCAAGTAGAGGAAATGGATTTGACAGAAGTGTTGAACCATCGTCTTTGTCTTTTAAATCTACAAAACAGCCAGTGTCCTCGGATCAACAACGCAAGTACAGCAGTCAGACTGGTAAAGCCATTTCCCCACCATCCTATGGATCCTCTAAGAGTTCCATGAGCTCTGTGCAATCAGGAGAGACATTTGGGAAGTACAGTTCTCCTGTTGTAACTGATCACAATGAAGATCACCGACAGCACCTTCCCCATTCCACTGGCTCAGTTCCCTCCAGTACTCAACTAGCTGAGGAGCAGTTGAAAAACAGTGATTCTATCCTTGTTGAAATGATCACTACTGAGATCCTCCAACAGATTTCCCCTGTTGACTGGAGTGACATTGCAGGACTAGACTTAGTAAAGGCAACAATTAAAGAGGAGATTTTATGGCCCATACTAAGGCCAGATATGTTTAATGATCTAGCTCCATTGCCACGCAGCATTCTCTTATTCGGACCTCAGGGTACAGGACGGTCACTACTGGCTCGCTGTGTGGCCAGCCAGCTGGGAGCGGCATTCCTTCAGCTTAATGCTTCAGCATTGGTCAGTAAATGGCTGGGGGAAGGTGAAAATGTGTTACATGCTACCTTTCTTGTGGCTCGATGCCGACAGCCCTCAGTAGTGTTTGTAAGTGATGTAGATCTCCTGCTGTCAGGACAGCTAAGTGAAGAAAGTCCAGTAAATCGTATCAAAAGTGAACTTCTCTTACAACTAGATGGAGTTCTCAGCTCAGATGAGGACAATGTATTGGTTATATGCTCCACTAGCAAGCCGGAGGAGATAGATGAATCTTTTCGGAGGTACTTTGTGAAACGGTTGCTTATACCACTCCCAGACAGCACAGGACGACACCAACTCATCAACCAAGTGCTATCCCAGCACAACTACTGTCTAACTGACAAAGAGGTGGCTCTACTTGTCCAGAGGACAGAGGGATTCTCTGGGTTGGAATTGGTTCAACTCTGCCAGGAAGCTGTTGTAAGACCAATGCATGGCATGTCAGGCACAGACCTTTCCGGAATCATGCCGAATCATATGAGGTCACTTTCATACCAAGACTTTGAGAATGTCTTTTGTAAATTTCAGCCCAGCATATCTCAGAAAGAACTAGACGCATACACTGAGTGGAACAAAATGTTTGGCTGCAGCCAGTAAGAGGGTCAGTATGGGGCCATATGAGGTGACCTCTTTATATCCAATAATACAATTAAGAAATCTTTGGGCATACAGTTTTATTGGGTAAATATTACAAATGCTATTTTTCCTCAAAAGCAGCTGTAAGGGTATTCAGATACAGCTGAATGAGGAATAGCTATGCTTAAGTCCATTCCTGGCCCTTTGCACATTGCCTGGCAGAGAAAGTTCTCTTCTTGAGTCAACATTGCTGAATATTGGCGTCATTTAATGAGGTGCACTGTCACAAAAATTACTTTGAAGAAAAAACTCATTGTGTGTAATCATTCTGTTGTTGAAATCATTTTTATTTGCTTCCAAGTGCCTAATTTGGGTGCTTTGTTATTTTGAATTTTGGTTGGTTTGCCTCACAATTGGTGGCATATTCTAACATTAAAAGCTTTAACCTGAGTCTGAGAACAAAACAAAAGTATTCCTTAACTGAGCTGGATCAGTTTGCCCTGATTTGAGCATTTGGATGTTTGTTTGATCTGTAATCTGGAACTTAATATATAGAATTTTTTTCAATAACTCAGGAAAGTGATTGCAATTTTGTACAGTATCTCAAAGAATTGTGTTAACATGTGTGTTGATCCTTTTTTTTTCATTGTCAGCTGGCTGGGTGAACTGGCTCAAATCTATAAATAGTAAGAATGTGACTATGAATGTAACCAGGAAATTATGGATCGGAAACATAAAAAAATACTTTTTTGTTTACTATTGCTGAAATATATTACGTAAACAACTCGAAATAGAGAGTAGAAAAAGGATTTAAACGTGTGACTGCCTTGATTACAGCACACCCATGTCACTTATAGCACAGCCCTGTTCCTGGTAACACAAACCTTTTGTGTTATGTGTGCCAAAGCAGTTAATATAAAGCCTTAGCTGAAAAGAACAGCCTGTGTAGGTGAGAGGCTAATCTGAAGCAAATTCTAGTTAAAACATATTTTTTTCCAGATAACAGTTAAATTATTTTACATTCCTATTTTACTTTTGCTTTTTGCTGTTGCAAATTGTTTTTTGCAAGCATTTGGATTTTGTGTAACATACATATATATATATACACACACACACACACACACACACACACACACACACACACACACACACACACACACACACACACACACATATATATATATATATATATATATATATATATATATATATATATATATATATATATATAATGTCATTGGATATAGTACTACATTAAAAGGATCCAGTTTTTTATTTTAAGGTGCTTTTAATTCTGTTGCTGACAAATCTGTTGTTTCCCAATACCCAATTCCCAAAAGCAGCTGCCCAGGAGGCAGTATAGAGTGTTTACTGCACACAATAAAATGTCAGATAAGGCCTTTGTGTTGAATGTATATTATTATTATTTTTTTTATTTATTTACCTGAAAATTTGGATTTTAATTTTATGTGAAATGCATGAAGTGGAGCCTTGTCTGTGTATACGATTCTGTATGTGTCTTAATGGAAACTTATTTCCTGTTCCTTCCTTATATCGGGCATGACTCCACCCCATAGTACAACTGGATTAATACTAATAATTATATATCCTGTGGCTCTTATTTTTGCTTATGACCTGTTAATCCTGTAAGTATTAGAGGCCAAATATGAGTTTGAGATTTTATTTAAGATTAAATCCTACTGTGTTCAGGAGGAACTATTATTTAATTTGTTTAAATTAAACTGTTGCTTACTGCACAATTGCAAAAAGGCATTGGCATATTAAATGACTGATATTTAATATTAAGCTTTATGTTTTATTTTTATTTTCCTTTTTAATTATCTATGCTCTTTCTAGCTCTTGTGAGGTGTCCTTGAGTTCTGAATAGCACTATAAATAAAATGGGTTTTTATTATGATTTTTATTATTCAAGTCCATATTTTATTGACATTCTACAGAATGCAAATTTAATAACTCCTACTTGAAAAGTTTTTGTTTTACACAGCTTATGACTACTTGCCCCTCACCAGATATATTTCATATTACAGTGGTTACAAATAAAATCTGAAACTTGGAATTAAGTAAAAACGTGACTAAAACAGCAATTTTATGATGTTAATATTAAGAAAAACATAGTAAAAATGTAAGACTATGTGAATGACAAAGGTATATAAACTTTTGTTTTTGGACTGTTCTGATGTAAATTCTTTTTGCAGTTTATATCTGCATTGCTGTTGGGTTTCCTTAGATTAACTACTCACTTTAAAGTTCAAGACTTGAACTTAGTTATTTTATATCTCTAAATTTATTTTACATTTAACATTCTTTGGTAAAACAACTTTTGTGATTTTTTTCCCTTTCTTTTTTAGAATCTACTCATATGATAAAAGATTCATTGTTTTATCAGTTATGTGAAGCCTAGTCCAGATGCAGCAAAACAGGAACAAAAAATAATACCATCACTATGTTTCATTGATGGAACAGGGTCTATATGCTGGTTTTCAATATGTTTTGTTTTTCCACCCAAAAAAAAGTAATGTTTTAATTTATAGCTGTTTCTCATTTTTTCAATAGCCTTTTGGCTTGGTCACATCATTTTTTGCAAATTACAAATGGACAGCAATGATTTAAGAATAGTGACTTTCTCCTTGCAACAACGCCATTGTTATTTGTTGTTTATGTTCACGGTGGACTGTGGAACTTAAATGTTAACCAATTTAGGCAAGTTTTTAGTCCTTACTCTGTGTTTATTTTACTACATTGCATTTTTTGTGTGACCACTCACGCACTCACACATGGATAAAAATTTGGAAAAAGTTATATATGGCCTGAAATAACTTTTTCATAGTTCTCTCAATTTTTGTGTCAAACTTCAGATAAGTGCGCTTTAAATGTAACCAATCAATTTGCTGGTACGAAATAGTTAGTCATGGAAAGCCATCATAAAATGCAAAAACCAAAACACTACCACTACAAAGGGGATTAGGTTTTTTATGCTGATATACAGTAATTTTTTTTTAAACACAATGCCTCTAATTTAAACCAAAAAGATCTATTTGTATCTCATACACTGCAAAACAACCTGTGGGTGTGATCATTAGCATACCGCAGTCGGGCAGCAATATTCTTTTGGGGATTAGCAGTCTTGTAATAGTCTTATAATCCTGCCTTGCACACCATTGCTGTTGAGTGTTCTCCTGAACATGCAGAAAAGGTCTTTAGTTGCTTAGAAGTTACCTTGGGTTTATTTTTAACTTCACAGACTATTACATCCTTTATTTCATTTAGTTCCTCCAATATGTTTTTTGGGACTTATAAATCACAGAATTAGGTATGTTTTGGGGTTTTCAAAAAGACTGTGGTAGGTTATCTGTAAGACTAATCCCTTGAGCATCATAAAGGTCCATATTCCAGTTTTAAAATAATTACAGTTGGTATTGTTCTGAGCAGAGACTTAATAAATTGAAAATATGATAATTGTACAGTGAAGCTGGTTTTCCTCATAACTACAAAAATTGCACTCGATATTCAGTGAAAGTCATGCTTATTCATGTCTTTCTTACAACAATAATGCATTTAATATTTTCCATTTTAAAATCACGTTAAAAAAACGCTGAGGAGGTTAAGCAATTTTAGTTTTGGCCCTGGTAGAAAAATACCGGTTTACTATATGTCACTGTTTGTTTTCTCAAATGTACTTTGGATTTTTTATATTATTTTAATTTAAGTCCATCTTTTCAAGGCAGCATTTTTGCACTGTTCTGATCTAAAAATAATGTTCTGCTTAACTAGCTTATATATGACATATACATCACCAATTCACCTTGAGCCAGTTTAATGGTATAGATCTCAATGTTTATTTCTCATAATAACAAAAATGTTGTGTATACTTAAGCCAAATAGCACTGAAGCTTAGAGCCACTATGCCATGTTGTAAATAACATCTCTTTGGGTCATTATTTGTAATAGACTTGACGAGCACCATTGTTGTGTGGGAATGGACCACCAGCATTTACTTAGGCATGTTCCCTCTGAAAATTGGACAGAGCTATTGTAACTTAAAAGCCCCTCACTGCAATTGAGAATGTAAGCATTTTGTTTAAAATTGTATTTGGTGAAAAATATAATGTACTCTATAAGGCACACTGATTTAGAGCACACCGAACTTGTATGTAAACCAACCTATTTATTTAATTTTAATTTCACTGTACATAATTTAATTGTGATCTTCTGCACTATTCTGAATATTGTTGATGTATCAGCCGTCTCTTTCAAACATTAATCTTTAAAAACATTTCTACCTCATAGCTACATACATACATGTAGTACATGTTATGTCTTTTTTTTTCTTTATGATTGTCATTAAAATGTATTTGTATAAAAGGAAAGAAAGTAAAAAAAGAAAGAAAAAAAAGAAATGAGAATAATAATCCATTGATTTGAGCAGTCTACCTCAATAAGACTGTCCCACACTAAGCAGTTACGTAGCTGCACAATGGTGAGGCAAATTAATTATCGTTGAGGTTAAGATATTGCACAATTAAATGTTAGAGACATACTTTGAAACATTTTTTTAATTTACTTTAAAAACCCACAGTGGGTAAATATATTGTGGGATGTATAGGTCTTCTTCAAAGTCTCTTACTGAAAAATCTGTTTTTGGATTATAAAAATAAATGCTTTACTCCTTTGTGAATTGGTGTGCATGTGAATGTGTGTGCACTTATCATTAAGTGTGTGTGTTTTTATATCTGAAAATTCTTGACGAAATGCGTCTGCGTTTCATATCCTGTATTTGTACATGTACATTTGTACACTCGCACATCTGTGTACTTAATGTACATTTGCTATTGATGAAACATTTTGAAACACATCACATATGTTTCTATGTGTGTGTATGTACAGTATTGCCATAACTGCAGTCAATGTAAATGTATTTTCATGTATTCATAGGGACAAAGGATAATAAAAGTTCGCTAAAATGTTTTTGAAACGCCAGTGTGTGCCTCATTCCTTCTGCATGTCAGTATCACTGGAAGAGTAAGTAAACAATTTCATCATATTTTTTTATTTAGTCTGTTAAATAACCCAAAGCTAAAACAAATCAGATAATGCTTTTGAGAAAAACCTTTGCACACAAAATTTTGACATTATTATTTACCTACATTCTGTACAAAACATTTATTACTGAAAATGAATTAACTATAAAAATAATAAATATGCCTTTTTTTAAGATTTTAAAGCTGTAATTGATATCAATATAGTTAAGTGCTTATTAAGTTAAGTATTTGTATTATAAAATAAAGTCTTTGCAATTGCTATTTTTGTAAATTAGACAATGACAGAACATATAACCTCCAAAAGCCAAATGTTTTTGCAGGTGAGTATTTTTCTCTCATTCTTTCTTACTGATAACTCCTTTAGTTAGTGTCCTTAGCGCTCCTT
Source organism: Corydoras maculifer (assembly GCA_019802435.1). Taxonomy (NCBI): domain Eukaryota; kingdom Metazoa; phylum Chordata; class Actinopteri; order Siluriformes; family Callichthyidae; genus Corydoras; species Corydoras maculifer. Next base: position 296,609 of record JAFMOD010000754.1, read on the forward strand.
TTAGCATGGAGAAGTACTTGCAGCCCATTCAGGTGGCTCAGGTAGGGAAGCTTTACCAGGATAGCACTTCAATATGTGTTTTAAAAACCAAGTGTGCAATAAAGTGAGGTGTGAAATTAATTTTCAGTTACTTACATATTGTACAAACCAAATATACTGAAAGGCCACATCTTCAGATTTGGAACATAAATCATAATATTGATCACTGTAACATTTATGGCATTGTTAAAAATGCTAAAAAAGGTAGAGTATTAAACTCGCCATCATTGATATACATTCTCTGAATGTTGCCCAAAAGTATATTTAACTGGAACTTTGTTTCAAATGAAAGTCATTCAGAATTTTTATTTTGATGGCTTAATTATGGAGCTTATGAACTCTGCGTAGGTTGCTGCTATACAATTAGAAGTGGAAACTAGGTGCATGTAGTGCTCGTCACTGTTTTCTTTGTGATCCACTGTGTGTCATTTCCTTGGCTGTGCACATTAAAAGAAAGATTCTCCTAATGGATGCAATTCAGCAGGGTTCCCCTCAGAGACACCGCCAACACACTCCAACACAATCACAAATACAAAGGTTATCAGAGCCACGGATGAAAAGATGTTCATGGAAGATGTTTTTTTTTTTTTTTACTTGAATTTTTAGTAGTAATTTCTGGGTGTTTTTAATGGCATAAAAGAACAAAAACATTGAAACTATATTTTGAAGATAGAAAATATTGTCATTGCAAAAAAATATGATAAACTTAATTTTACTGTATACTGAATTCTTATTTCTCTGTTAAATTTGTATAGATATGTTGCATAAAATGCATTCTATTTATTTTTAAGAAAACTATATTAAAATGTTCAAGTGTGTGTCATTAGAATTGACAGTACTAGAAATTATTAACTACTATAGTAGCATGCCAAACATATTTTAGTAAAAACTTAATTGATTTATTCTTAGTTTTTACTATAATAAGGGTATATAAATAAAATGAACCACAACAGTAATTAATATAAAGGTTGTACAGAACACACAAAATAAAATTACAATTTCTTGTAATGCTATTTTGCCTTTCTGTTTGTCTATTCTCTCACTTTTTGAATGCTTTCATTGTGTAAGAAAATTATTAACAGCTATGTACTATATATTTTTAATTATAATAAATTTTTAGATGTCACAAGTACATTAGTTCTAGAAAGAAAACTAGACCTGAGAACATAGATGATCTGTAAAGATTCCATTCCTAATCCTCTATTAAGCTTTAAAAAAAAGGGGCATAATCCCTTAATGATCCATGTTTGTATAGATCAGGCAACAAATCTCTACTGACCTGTGGCTTATCTTGCCTCAGCTACCAAAGCACAAGACCAAGGTGCTAAAAAGCCGTGTTAGTAATGTCTTGATGTGCCTGCAGTGTCACACACCATCCCAAAATGCTGATCTTCTTAAACAAAGTTGTATTTGGGTTTGTTCCTGTTATGAGAAGCTGAGACACGGCTTGATGGGACAGTCATTAATGCAGAAGACACCGGGCAAAAAAAAAAACAGCCATAGCACACGACATAATATAGACAAAATATAAAATAATGTTCCAACACAGAACACTGGGAAAGGCAGGGTTTTTAAACATAAAGAGAGTAGTCACATGACGGGAAACACAGCTGAACCAGATTAAACGGATTTACCAGAAAAAGAGAATTAATTAAACAATAAACACACAGCAGCTACTCTAATTTTGACGAGGTAAAAAAAAACTTAGTACTACATTATGTCTTTATTCATTTGCTGTTTTATTTACAGAAAAAAATCTTAAGTTAAAGCAAATTCTAGCTCTGCAATAAAATCTAAATCAAAATATTTCTTCATAAGAAGGGCTACTTTTTGACCTACCCTTTTACCACTGAAGTTTTTTTTATATGGAAATTCGGTTTGTTGCTCATTAACGCAGCATTTAGATTTTTTTTGTTCTAATGTAAATCCACATTGGAATGGGAATATATCTCAGGAACTCTTTATGAGATATGACCATTGTTGCTGAACTAGCTGGATCCAGTGTTTTTAAAATCGACCACCCTCATGGCATTTCTTCCGGCAATGTTCTTGAACGTACATAGAGAATTGTTTCACTAAGAAAAAAACATTCAGCAAAAAAAATCTTCTAGATATAAAAAGTGAAAGAAAAGAGAAAATATGTTTTGATGAAGCACCGGTAAACAGTCAAACTGCGTCCAAATTCAAAACCTGCTGCACTGACTAATGCTTTAGAATGTACAAAATACGGTAGCACAAATAAACTATAACAACAGACAACCAGTTTGAGTACCATTGCTGAAAAAGAGAAACAGAAGGCAAGAGTTGAGTAAGATAAAGGGCTCAGTAATTGGCTCAGTGAGTGTGTAAAGCCTGGTCATGGTCAGATGAATCCAGATTTCTGTTGCACCATGCTGTCAAATATCAACAATCCAGGCTAGTCAAAATGAAGTAATGTTGTGGAAAAATATTTTTTTCGTTTGGTACATTTTCTGTCCTCTTTTCTCATTTTCTGTTGGGTGGTAGGACATACCTAAGGACTGCCTTGTTTCAAGCGGCACGGTGGGTTAGTGGTTAGCATGTTCGCCTCTCAGCACTAGGGATTCCTGGTTCGAATCCCCATCTGGGTAGAGTTTCCATGTTCTTACCGCATTGTACCATTATAAAGGCCATTTCTGTTTTTATCCTCTGAAACTCACATAGCATTGGACTGTGGCTAGTCCTAAGATATGTATATATCGTTTATATGATATATATGATATTTTTGTTCCAAAAGTTCTAATTATGACATTATGAGATAATGATTTGAGGGGCCAGTTAATACATATGCCCAACCATCAGAGGGCAGCAGAGTTCGAGACAGAAACTTCAATCAGAATCAGGATAACTTTTATCTCACGCCTAAAAATAGATTTGGATACCTGAGCATTTCGTTTGTGGGGGGTTGAAGAGTATTGCAGCTTATCTGATGGAAAAGAAACAAAAAGTTTAGCATCAAACACCTTTAGCTCATTTTTTGTTTTTCTTGTTCTACACTTTTTAATTTACACATTATCATCTACACTTGGTTCCACATTCTTTTATTTGTAAGTCACTATGTATAAAAGTATCTGCTAAATGTCTAAATGTAAATAATGGGACAATATCTCTGTTATTGCTTCAAAAACAAAGCCTTAAAGCGAAAAAGAGTCACAAATTAGTTTATCAACACAATATGATTTTTTGTTACTGAATAGTCATTGTTCGATGTAGTTTTTGTTCATTTACTTTTTATTTTTACTCTTTAGAATTTAAGTGTTCATATCTTTGTATGTAAGATAATTAACTTCTTAATCCATTTTCACTAGTATGTCAGTAATTTCTGATTTAATCATAGAATCTTTATGATTCTATGGATTTTGCTTTTAAAACAAATATTTACCACAGATTAAAATGACATATGAAGTTGTACACAAAAATTACCCTCTAGTTATTAGTGTCTATTTTGTAAATATCAAAGATCCTCTTGTCCTATCGTTAGCTTCCTCATTAGCATTCTGATGAAAGTCGAGTGGATGCATGTGAACTTGGGGGTTATCTGTGACACCACAGCGTCCAGCTCCCACATCACACACACACACACACACACACACACACACACACACACACAGGGGAAGAGAGGACGAGACTGGGAGAGAAAGAAAAAGACATACAAGGAGCACTGCTCAACGAGATGAGCCACAGACCTCTCTGAAATCACTTCCTTCATAACAATTAAAATATGCAAAGTGATAATTTTCCTTAAGTAGCCTTAAATGTGCAATCTATTTAAATATGAGGGAAATTGCCTAAAGCTTGGGGTGAGGGAGAGGGAGAGAAGAAAAAAAAGAATAAATTATGCAAATAGTGGAAAGGACTCTTGAAAGCCTAATTTTTCTGTAATAAGCATACTGTTTCGTTTAATTCTTTGCCTCTTATTAAAAGTGACAGTTCTTTGCACTGTCTGATGGCTGTATCTGACACAAGCTGGTGGAAATGACTGCCAGACTAAATGCTAAAGCATTTTTGCTAGTTTTTAGATGATGGCTACATTTACAAAGTAATTATGCGGCAGAGAGTCCAGAAATAAGCTTTAATTACATAGTAATCGCCTCTGATGGACACTGGGAAGTGTGAACATTGCCAGACTGCAATCCATCAATGCCAAACCCCTGGCCACTTTTAATTCTCCCTCATTTGCATCATAACCTCCGCACCAAGTTGCAAAAATACTGTTAAATGTTAATGGGACCTGTCTTTCTACTCTTAACAAACGCTTAAGCCATTTCATCTCTTGCTGTCTCTCTCTTCATTTTTTCTTATCCTTCTTTTTTTCTGCTCTCTCATCATGACTTTATTTCATCTTTACCCTTTACACATATACATTTATGGCTTTACAAGCATTGTCTGCCCAAGCCACTTGTCAGGAAAGGACATTAGATTAAGTCAGCACATGGCCAGTGTTGTGCTAATTGCCAACACTTATTTTATTTGTCTACCTATACCTATGTCTGTTTGTTGTCTAGCTATCTTTATTACATTTTAACACCAGTAATAAAAGACGAGCAAAAAGGCAGTTTCTCACTGACCGCAGATGTATGTACTGTAAAAATTAAAAACCCATGCAGCTCATTTTTTATCTGTCTCTAGATCAGAGTAAACAAAATCTAAAACTATACTCCAATTGAAACATTAACTGGGCGTGCTATTTTTTTTCTTTGATCAATGTCCACAGTAATATATTTTATACCAACTGTTTGTTTATGTTTTCTACTCTTTATTGTAACTTATTGTAAGACAATTTATTACAGTTAGTAGAGAGTATACATATGCATTAAGTCTATAGAGCATCAAACTAATTTGTGAATTCTATCAAATTGTACAAAAGGGTATCAGTAACAAGGTTTTTTGGTACTATTAAACTGCAGAATCAAATTACTTATGCTGTATAATTTATTATTCATATAGCTGTCGTTCATGCCTTTTTTTATTTTATCCTCATTAAGGGCATGGGGGTGCTGAAGCCTAGACTAGTGCTTATTAAGCAAATGAAAAACACCTTGGACAGGTTGCTGGTTCATTGCAAATCAGAAATTAAACAAAAATTTATTTATTTTTGGTGACTTACAAATGCAAGAGCAATAAAGATCCTTAAGATCTTTTAATCCTTAAATATAGCCAGACTAATTGTAGCATTACCAATCCAAATTATTTACCATTCTGGTTATATTCCTAATTTACACCTACCCCGTATTTAAAAAATAACAAAATTACAAGAAGCCAATTAAGAGACAAGTGGTTGAGTTTTATGGGCTTGCTTGGATTGGTTGAACACCATGGGAGTTGCAGAATACTAAAATAAATGTATATGCTTATCTGAGCTAAACTGATGCATTGGATGGTTAAAGCAAAAACCAATCTGATTAGTTAAAGTAACAGGTTGCTCAAAAATAATGTTATGCAACATTAAAACCAAATGATACTGCAATGTGATTGGTTGAATGCTTTAATAAGAAAATACATATCTAGAAGCGGCACAACCGGGAAACACTATGAAAGAAAGGGAGCAGACCATTTGGAATTATTTAATTCCATGGACAGAAAAAAAAATCATGGACATGGACAGAAAAAATACAGATTAGGCAGCATGTTTATTTCACAGGTATGTTTTAGGCTGGCCACAATAAAAAGAAACTCCAAAATGTGCAGTTATATCACAAAACAATGCCACAGATGTACGGTTTTTAGGAAACGAGCATACAACTGTCATACTGACTATAAGACTGCACACCAGAGCTGATGTCCAATAATTGAATGTTAATTTCTCTACCATCTACATCCAACTAGCCACAAATCATAGTATCTTCATCACCCAGACAGCTGCTGTAACCATCTGATTTCAGGATAAGGAAAAGGATTTCAGCACAAACTGTCAGAAACTGTCTTAGGTAGTCTCATCTGTATGCTTGTCATCCTCATTGGGGTCTCCATCTGACTGCATGAGCCATCGTTACTGGCTCGAATGGGCAAATGCTCACATTCAATGGCATATGGCTTGTTGGTGTACTTTTTGTGGATAAATCCCACTGTGTTGGTACAACCATGGATCAACACCTTCTCAGAATGGATCCTTAAGTGCCTGGGGTATACCAAATAACTAGGTAACTAATAACTAAGTGAGGAGCAAAATATTAGAGAAAATGAAAAAGGTAGCACAAATACATCACTGGTGCCAAGCAAAACAGGCTCTGTCTCAACGTTAAACCAATCTGCTCATATTCATGTTGGTTTGTGAAAATTTTAAACATTTAAAACTTTTTTTTACAGTGACAGTCTGGGGAAAAATAAAAATCCCATATTACATGCATGTGTCCGTAAATTAAATCTGCAGAAAGTGCATGATACTAGTTTTAACATGCATTTATATAGCATAAAGCTTATCTTTTTTTATTTATCCGCATCATTAAAGTTCTAAAAGTGTAGGTTTTAGATAAAACTGGTATAAAAAAAGTAGAGCTAGGGCATGATGGGGCAGAGCCTTTGAACAGGAGGTAAATGGTAACACCTGCCCTTCATTAACATGTGTAATTATCTCTCCTTCTGTGTGCAGTGCAAAGAGGCTGGAAGAAGTCTGACACACTGACACTGTGTACTTGTGTGATTGTTAGAACTAAATACAGTGTCCTGAAACCAATATTGGATTATTGTGGCAAATGAAACTCTTTTGTTGGTACAGCCGCCTGTTTCCTGCTGTCGATCTGAAAATGACCTTACCACAATGGTGCTGAATCAAAGCCAATTCATCCAGTCCCTCACAAACATGCAGCAGGAGCAGACACAGGCCCTGTTCGATCTGTGTGCCGATCAGCAGCCATCTGTACATCAGCTGAAAGCTCACAAGGTAAAAGTACAACATCATAGAAAAAGATTGCCTGGCCATCAAATGGGTGGTCCTTACCCACCATTACTACTTGTTTGGCTTTTTGAGTCTGGCAGAGTTTCCAGACTCTGGTTGTATCATGCTTTGCTTCAATTACTCCATTGCATGAAGTATATAGCAACACACAAATCACGTGTAGGTAGTTGACACTGCAGCACTTTAGAGGATCTAAGAGGTCCACAGGCCGTGCATGCAGCTTTTGGGAAATGTGGCACAAGGGCGTGATGGGGCAGCGCCTGTGAATGGGAGGCAGGTTGAAAGGCAGATGAGGTAAATAGTAACACCTGTCATTTGTTAATGTGTGTAATTATATCTTCTTGTGTATGCAGTGAAAATAGACCAATAGCAGGCAGGTGGTAGAGACGGAGACTAAACTATGTTGACACCGTGTTGTTGTGTGATTGTTTAAAATAAATACTGTGTCCTGAAACCAGTATTGGATTATTGTAGCAAACAAAAGCCTTTTCCTTGTGTCATTCACGAACAACCTTACCACAACTATTAATAATTGAAAAAAAAACACAATAATTTTTGAGAATGTACACAGTGTATTATAAGATAAATGTGAGACAGCCACCATACAAGTTAACCCCCCCCACCCCTGTATTTACAGTAAGAAAATGCACAAAGAAAATGCACTTCAATCCAACCCATGAATTTAACCTTAAAATGGAGGATTTCAGTCAATCAGTGTTCATTGGCACCACATTTTCACAAAGTGACTAAAATGTCATGTAGTTACCCTTTTACCATAGTGAGAGCCAGCACCAAGACGACGTTAATGATGGGCTGATTACAGCTGATTTCTGTACTGCTGCCACTATGCAATAAATATCCTCATTAATGTCAAAAAAGACCATTATTTAAAAGTGATGTCTTAATAATACTTTTTTTTTCTGTCTCTCTAGTGACATATTTTTTCTGCTTTAATATTATGGCAATTATTCTTCTTTTCGAAGTCAAGTTCCAAAAATGTTTTAGCTTATAAATACAGTTATAAAAATTTATATGTATATAAACTCTTTTATATAAATATATTCATTCTTGTTTGGAATTATTTTATAATCTGTGACACATTTTTTTTCAATATAGGCAACTGGTCTTCAAAAATAGCTCTAGCAAAAAGTGATGCCAGACTGGGTTATTAGTTTTTATTATATATCACACTAATACATAAAGCAAAAATGTAATCATTTGAAATATACAGCTTCCGTTTCTGAATTTGATCTCTCTTTCACTCAGCAAGCCTCCGCCATAACATCATTATTGATGGCGGATCTGGAGGCTCGTCTGATGTGTTGGCCAGACCCAGGGGAAATGCAAATTGATTCTACATCTGAAGTGACATTTTTTAAAGCCCTCAACATGTTTTGAGTTGTGTCAGTTTAGGACTGCTAAGCAGACTCACAGGAAAATGTCATACCCTATCTCTTTTCATGTTTGTTAACTGTGATGATTGCATTGTTTAACGGGCAATGCTTATATTATGACACAATACCTAAATTCATTTTTTCTTTCTATACCCTTTTTGCTTACATGGGTGGGTACTAAATGGAGAGGATAAGTTCATGTAATGATATCACAAATACTTTACTTGATGCTCAGTTAGAACTGTTAAGACTGATTCAGTGCTGTGTCTTTTTATTTGACACAAATGAAGTCGTCAATCTTCTCCTGTATTGAGTCATCAATTTTCCTCGGTGACAAGCCTAGTTTGCAGCACCTAATCATCTGCCTGTTTAGTGCTGTCCTGCTGCCTGATCGAGTAGCACTGTTGAATACCGTTACAACGACCATGACAATCGAAGCTATCCATTAAAGCTTAAGAGGTCTTCATTACAGCTGCTACTTGTGGAAACATCGAGGTGTTCTTTTGTACGTAAACCACTAAGCCACAAAAATCAGTCAGTTGTGTTATGTCTATTGATTAACATTTACTGCTGCTTTGAATGTTCTACTACAGTTAAAGGCTGGATTTCCTTCATCTTAATGATATTGGGTAACACTGTTATAGTCCTTGCTTTTTCCTTTCTACTACTTAACTTTTCAGGTACTAAAAATGATCTATTTACCTAATAACATGTAAGTCAATAATAGTGGGTACTAAAAAATATTTGGTATTTATTTAGGATGGACCATTAGCACTAAACTTAGACTTGCTGCACCTGTGCATGGTGGCTTTATCCTACCGCAAGAAGTAAAATGCCTAAAAGCTTTTGTTTTTACCTTTAGCTACACTTCAGTGCAGGATGTAATGATTTGTTTCACCTGCAGGTGCATCTGAGCACAATAATTAGTCCCTGTGTCTCACTGTTAAAATACTCCTTCAAGTGGACTGCAGAAGAGACATGCTTCATTCCTATGTGCTTCAGCTCAAAGGAGCCCTTACGACAATGCAACACTCCTCCAACACATGTTTCTTACCAGACAAAGCTACCATATTCAGTTCTAAGTCTATGAATTTGGGCATCCACACATTTTATTGGACCGAATTTGTCGTTCGTGAAGTGGGAGGGGGAGATGGGCACCACCACTTCACTCTCTCTCTGGACAGGGCAGATTCAGTCTGATTGTCCTGCTGAACATGAGAGCAGGCAACTCGGCAGTAAGTTGCCAGCCAACTGCCAGCTTGAAAGAACCCAAAGGCCTTCCGTTCTTACTCCATTAGGGAGAGTGACGTGACTAGGACTAGGACTCTCCCTGGGGTCAATAGTGGCTTAGGACCGGATTGGTAAGCACCCTTATATTTTTGTTGTTAAATGACATTATGTTTTATATTATATGACATAGATATATTGTATATTTCACTCTGATGAAAACGATGCTACACCAGTTTAACTGCAAGAGCAGCATGCCCAAAGCTGTGTGTTTCTGTTTGTAGGGTTAATATGTACATTTCAAGTAGGTGCAGTGCTCTGACATAATTTATATAGTTTTTTTATTTGTTTATTTTAAAATAAACATTTTATTTGTCTTTTGTGGTGCTTTCTCTCAGCAGAATGAACTGTTTGACAGACTGTCAAGGTGTGTCAGGGACGGACTCCCAATTCTCTTTTATGAAATGTAGTTTTATTTAATTCATCAGTGAAGAAACAGCTGGTGGTAAGCTGGTGACAGGTTCATGGATAGCCAAGACTTATTGGCACATGGAGAGTAATCGCTGGCCCATGTACTCCAATCCAACAGAAGAGCTACAGAAATTTGCCACTCTGTTGGTCAGAAGTGTAGAAGTGCTGGGGTGGTGTCAGAAGCATGGACGTCTCAAGTGCCGTAAGCCATATATGCTCCCCCCTAGGCAATGCTAGTTTTTCAACTGCTAGGAAGCTTCCTACAGTCTCAACGCTGTAGAGACAGCCTCTCATAGACTATTTAGTAGCCACTTACAGACCTTTATTTTTGAATTAATTCCATAGGGAATGCACACCCAAATGTAATGCTTATACTGTGTTAAGCTTTGTAGTAGGATTGGCACATGCCTTAAGGTATATCTGTATTGCTTTTTTTGTCATGATTATTTCAAATAATAATTGTAATAATACTTAGAATTATTTGTCTCTAGCGGTTTCTGTTTCATGGTATTGAATCTTGTATTACACGTTCTTCACCATGCTGTCATGTTTCCAAACTGATTAAATAGTGCTTTTGCCTTTGCAAATATAAATGATGACTGAACAGGAAAGTGATATTTAAATGCACATTGACAGTAACACATTCTTAAACCGTTCGCTTCTGATTCAGTCATTTAGAAAGATTGTCAGGTCCAAACAAGGCCAAATAAAAAAATGGGAAGTATGATGGAAAGAAGTGGTTCCAAGCACTATAAGACTAAAAAACAAAAATGTGGACTGTGTTGAAGGATAAGTAATAAATTGTTTAAATAACAGTACTCATTTCTTTGTGCTATACAGAAAAAAATCGCCAGCACGATCAATTGACAGCCCTTATATTAAATTTTCTAATTCAAAAACATGGAACAGCTAAAAAAAAATTAAAGGAAAACACTTTGCCAGCCCCCTAGACAGTACCACAAATTAAGTTTCATTTACTGCAGGTAAAACAACAGTGGAGGCTTTCCCCAAATCTCTCCTGACCAGTCAGCTGGCCACTCTGCAAATATTCCCAACTCATAAATCTGCACTAAAGCGTTCTTTTTAACAGTAGAATTTCCCAATGAGTGCTGTTTCCCAATGAGGCCAATATGGCCTTTCTGGAGCAATAAAGTCCTAACTGAGCAATTGTTAAATACTATTTTAAAGCAACATTGGCTAGCAACTGGTAAATAATTTTCCACCATGCCTTTCACTAATAGATTATTGTCTTAATAGCCAGGGTCAGAGAAACAGTTATAAACACGATATTTAATGTTCACAGGTAATTTGGCGAAAAAATGTATACCAATAACATAATCTAGTTGCTTGCTTATCTGTTTGCAAATACATCATTTTCAGTAAACCAGCTTCTGCACAGTTTAAATTTAATTTCACAAACAATGTTAATCAATTACCATTTGGGACACAGAGAAACAAACAGATTACAGTATGTAAATGGTAGAGCTACAAAGTGCAGCTAAATGATAATTGGCACTGAATAAATAGAGAGTCAGTGTAAAAACATGGTGGCATTGAGGTCTGCAGGCACTCGCCTGATTTAAAAGAAAATGGGGCTTTATTAAGCAGATACACAGTAGAGGAGATGAAACAAATACAGAAGTTTAGGATAAACAAAAGAACCGCTTGGTATAAAATAGTCATTTGCACAGCTTGTTGAGATTGTCCAATTACATAAGTTTTTGTATATGTTACAGCATATACTTCTTATGGTTTTTACTTATCTGCAAAACATTCTGTGAGTAGGTCAGATTATGTAGAAAAACAAAGTACCACAGTGTGCTTGGAATTAAAATAAGGTTTGTTCTCACAAGTTTTCTGGCTTTCTATAAATGTACAGCCATATTTAACTATTGCAGAGTTTGTAGTATTGCATCTTGAACTCAGCTGATGAATTACAAACGAGCAAAAACATCAGAATAATGTCTTCTTCCTTCTTGAAATATGAAAAGAGACGTAAACTTATACGGCTATGGAGAAATATGTTGCTCAGATCCATAAATGTAAATGTAAGGCTTTTATATGAGCAATGATTATGTATTATTTTGATGTAGGTTGGTGTTGAGCAGAGCAAAAAAATTCTGTTTCCTGCTGGTGGGTAAAATATATTGATTGAAAATAAGCGTTGCTCTAAAGTAATAAATATTCATTGCGAATATGATTTTGAAATGGTCATCAACATTCAGATGGACCACTTTTCTCGTCTTAACATTGATGGGCTCCAGTTCAACTCGCCTACAGTATTAAAATGTTACTTTTGCTTTGGCAAGTTGAGCATAAAAATGGAAAGTGTGCATTTGCGAATTGAGTTTTTTATAAGAGTTAGTATGTTTCAGTGAATACTGCAGCTTAAATCTCACCAGCTTTATTTCGAGGATGTCTCATGACAGACACTAATAAGATTCAGCTCCTTTTGCAAGATTCAAAGAGAAAGATTCTCTCAATCCACAAAGACACATTCAAAGGCAAAGGTCCATGCTCTGGTGCTCTCTAGTTCATTATCATTCTCAGGTTATCCACAGCCAAGTAAATTTGGAGTGCAAATGAATTAAAGAGAATTAAAGAACCTATGTGCCCTGAACCTTCTACAAATCTCAACCAAGATGAAAGGTACATAGCCACAATTCTCATGCAACTCCCGAGCCTCCATCCCCTTCCCGAGTCTCAAACCTATCCACTCTTTTTCTCACTCTCTATATATACTCCTTTCCGAAGTGGCTGCGGCACAGCCAGTTAATGTTGCCTAACATCTGCTGACCGCAGGTTGGGCCATATGGGAGAAAGAGCCTTTTATACAGGGTGGTAGGACCGCACCCCTGATCAGTGACGATTAATTACAGACCAGGAGCTGTGCTGAAGAGAGGCTTTTAACTTGGACATTTTCTAGCAGATCATTCTGCTTACCCCAGAAGCCAATACTTCCCTAAGACATTTGACTCTATTCCCTAAGTCTGTGACCTATACTCAAACTTTACAAAAAAAATAAAAAAAAATAAATTCAGATGAATGACTGAATATAAAGCCGTCTCAGAAATCCTACACAACAGCCAAATGATTTACAACCATGCACTGTCTGAGTGTGAGTCTATTTTTCTGCAACCTATTATACAGAAAGTTATTTAAAATGCTTTTCATTTTTTAACTGAGTGGACATGATTATCAAGCTAGTCTGGTATGTCTGTCAAGTGCTTTCTAACAACAGGTGTGAATAATGGCAAATTCCTTCATATTATATTAGATGGAATGATCCCACTGCACCCTCTAGCATTTTTGTTTTTGAATTTGAACAAATACATCAGCCTTGAAACATGAGTGGCAAAAATGTTGCTTTGGCTTTTCACCATGTTACCAATTTAAAGAGATATGTCATTGTCTTCATTTAAATAGCAGGTATCTTGTGTGCATATGCATCTTTTAATCTGTCAGAAAGAACAAAAAAGGCAGATTTACAACAGACTTCCGAGCCGGCCATTTTTCCCAAGCTCATTCACAATCACACACTGCCCTTGTGCTGGACATCAAATGACCAGTCAACCCCCTGAGGAGTGCTCAAGTTTCAGTCTCGTCGTTTCAGTGGCTGGCTGCTCTATCCCCCGGCCTGTTCATGCACCAAGACACAGGACATCTGCCTGTTTGAGTAAGAGAGAGACACAAACCAGCCTATCTGTCCATCTGTCAGCAGATCATATTGTCCTGTCACGTCATCTGCAATTTATTATTCCTTTCAAAACAACAGGCCAAGGGAAGATGTTTCAATGATTTTTAGATGGTGGTTTTGTTTTTGTGAGCTTGACCTGCAGTCCCATGTAAGGGGCTTAGGCATTGATGTTTGTAATAATTATCAGTAATATCACATAATCTGATTACATGTGGATTCCACAGGCTAGTTAGTCGATGAGTAACATTGTAATCAATGTACATGCATTAGCATAAAAATCTATTTTGCAGGCATATTGCTGAATGGCTGGTGCAGAACAGTGCTCCAGGGATAGACACTCCACTAGCTTGCTGGCCTCGGGCAGCCAAGGTGAAGTTTTATCTATTCCCACCTCCAAAGGCTTGAATTTGTTCTCCTGTCTAAGTGGTTGCTGTCTGGATTTGTTCATTAAAGCTACATTTACTTGATAAATATGTTACTTTAACAGCCCCCTGGATTGCCGGTGCTTATGAAACAAAATTACACAGATCATTTTGGAAAAACAGGAAAATAAGGCACTTATACAAAATGAGAATTAAAACAAAAACACATTTTTTTAAGCCTTGTAGTCAGATGCCCCTAATGACTGTGTATGTCCATAGACTAAAGAAGAGTTTTCAGTGTGTCAGTAAGTGATCTTGCAGGGCTGGCTTTTGGCTGGAAGCCACATGTGCATTGCAATGTGGGTCCCCTACTCTGGCTGCTCCCAGCCTCCTGTTCAGAGCATAGGGTGAAGGAGAAATGATCACACTCTCCTTGTCAGCTGCAAGGGTAATTACTGCTGGCTGAAATTACTCAACATTTGTTTATTAGCTCCCCAGAGTCCACTGTAAATAGATTGTCCGTTATAGTCAGAATGCATTAGGGCACGAGCCACTCCTCGAAAGCCCCCTGCCTATTGTTCACTGGGAGTCATTCGGCCGCTACTCACTTATTAAGCACTCTGCATCCAGCAGCCATGTATGACATGATTGCTTTCCATTAGCTATGTTAAGACTAATGTCATTCTGTATGCTCGAATCAAAATTGCACATCAGCTTTACTTTAAGCACTGAAGTGGCTAAAAAGCCAGCTACTGTGAAATTTTCTACAGATATTTTTTTTTTCAGTTGTTCAATTGTGATTTGTACTCATATGCATGTGACTTTAATAGCACTATAAAGCATCTAAAATTAAGGAGCTATTCAGCATTTCATTTGAACCCGAGTTGCTCATACTTTTTGTCATGCAGAGGATAAAGGATACAAGGCAGAGGGCTGTGTGTTTGTGTGGTGGGTGATGAAGGGAGGAGAGCAGCCAAGGTCTCTGCCTGTATTCATTTTGTAAGATAGTTCCTGTCAAAGATGACATTCTGAAACACTTGACCCACAAAAATGAATTCTCGGCCAGTGCCTGGTGACAGCATCGGCCAATTCATTCTCCTAAAACGTGAACAGATAAAAGGCAGGGGGGTGCAATAGTGCTGTCAAAAGAAGACCTAAATATGAAACAAGGAAGATAGATGGGACGAAGGGAGTAGAACTCTGCTTAAACTGTGAATGCCATTAAATAAGTAGTGATTAGATGGGAAATGCTTAGAGTGGAAAAAGACTTACTGATATGGTTTTCAATCTGATGAAAGATGAAAATTGTAGGTGTTTATGAAGAGCCAGACAGTTAACTGTGGGAACATAGTAAAGCATGTGTAGTGGAGTTGGTGACAAGTTGAGACATGCTATGTGGAAGGCAAACTAATAAAAAACACCTCACCCTCCTTCCTCTTACCCTCCCTCCCAAGCTGCAACTCCTGTATTGCTCTAATAACAGCCACCACTGCACAGCCTGTGTGCAAATAGGAGCCTGGAGCTGCCAGGCATCTATCACTGCTCTCCTGAGCCACATTACCCCGTCCTAATAGCCACTCTGTGCTTGCTTATGTTATTAATTTTTAGAGATTTTTGAAGTGATTTCATCTGTGTCACAAAATGTTGCTCTTAAAAGACAACCTGTTTTGCTGGCTATTTTGTTATTCTTCAAAACCAACCCCCACCCTAACCCATCTCAACAATACTTACATCCTGCTGCTCCAGGGAGAGGGGACCTGATAATTCTAAGCTCCTCAAAAATTGTCTTCTCTCTACTCTGTACCTACCTTTCACAATTTACCCACCGCAATTACATTTTTTTCACTGCTATATTCTTTTCCATTCTTTCTTCAGTACTGTCTATTTTACTTTCACCATTCCCTATATTTCCCTTTTCTCTCCCCTGAAGAGATAGGTCAACACTGCCAGCATTCTGCTTATATGACTGGATCAGCAGATGGTCAGCTACAACCAGGGTATAAGGAATATTTACTGCATAAACATTAAATATAATTTTGCATATTAAAATGCTTTACCACTCGCAGATGCAAAAAACAGTTATCAAGAAATACCCAAAAAGCGATTCTAATTTCCAGAAAAGTTTAGAAAACCTTTATTTAATAACAAAAATGTGTAAATTCTAAGGCAATTTATAGACGTTTAAAATAAATTTGTAACATTTTTATTATGCTTGAGTTGCTTATCAATTGTAGGAGTTTTTGCGCAATCGGGCTGTGTACAAGAAGTCGAAGAGGTGGAAAAGAACTTAGCCAGCCAGTTGAACAGAGCTGGAATGGATATTTAGCAAGTAAGAATGATAAAAGATGCTGATGGAGATGTGTAGGTGGAAAGAGTACTTTGAGGAGTTGATGAATGGGCAATATGTGAGTAAAAAAGAATATTGGATGATGTAGAGATAGCATCCAGGTAGTGTCTCAGATTAGCAACAATGAACTAAGCGTATCTATAAAGAGAATGAAGAATAGAAAGGCTGTTGGCTCAGATGAGACACCAGGAGAGATGCCAATGAATTTACTATTTTGTTTAACAATGTTTTAGAAAGTAAAAAGATGACTAAGACATGAGAGTGTACTGTTACAATTTTTAAATAATGGTGATGTGTAGTGTTGCAGTAACCACAGAGGAATAAAGATAATCAGCCAATAAAGAAATCTGGGGAAAAAGCTAGGTTTGTAAAAGAGGTAAGGTTTGTGAGCAGCAGTTTGGTTTAATGCCAGCAAAATGTACCACTGATACAATAATTGCTTTAAGACAACTGATGGAGAACTATAGGGTAGGCCAAAAGGTTCTGCACAGTGTGTGTCTTGATCTGGAGAAAGCTTTTGATAGGGTGCCATTTAAAGGACCTGTGGTATTGTATATGGAAATTGAAAGTGGCAAAGAAGTATGTGAGTTTGGTGCAGGACATTGTGACGGTGGTGATATGTGTTGTAAGTATGACAAACAAGTTTATTGTGAAGGTGAACCTGCATTAACGGTCAGATCTAGGACTTTTTTTGTTTGCAATTGTCATGGACAAGCTGATGGACAAGGTTATACTGAAATCTCTGTGAAATGTAATATTGGCAGATGACATTGTGATATGTGGTCAGTGAAGGTTGGTAGGCTTGGAGAAAGGAAAATAACATTTAGCAGCAGTAAAACAGAGTGCATGTGGGGGAACAAGAATGGCAGGATGACTAAAAGATCAGGTTTTAAGACCTAAGGTAGTTAAAGACAATCAGGTGTGCCAGAATAATGGAAACAAGTTTATAAGACATTAGTAAGGCCTGCAATTCAGCACCCAGAAAGGAGAAGAAGAGGGAAAGCCAGAAAGGATATTTATGGATATGGCGAGGGGGACAGGCAGGTTGTTGGTGTGACAGAGGAGGTAACTTGGCACAGGGTGAAATAAAGAATAATGATTACTGTAATACAATTTTTGATAATACCACATATGCATTTCCTTTTTTTGTCTGATGTGAAGAAGGTAACAGTGAATTGTATTCAATGCCTTTACAAATTTGTTTTATTATTTTCTAAGTAATTATTAAATTAATAATAGTGAGGTTGGTGAGGACTGAGTTTAGTCCAGTAGCACTTTTCATTCATTTCACTACTATGTTCTAATTTTGTAAATGTAATTCAAAGTTTACATGACATAACAACTTTTTAAAAAAGCAGGGAAAAGTTCAACAAATTACTTCTGATCAGTTGATAACTTGTTATTAAGCTAGACAGCAATTTAGTAATAAATAGGTAGATGGCTTGACAAAAAGATATATAATGTAGACAGTAGAGGTCATACTCTGTAAACCTTAAAAAAATAAATCATAACTACCAGATGTGCAAACTCTGACAGCATCTCATCATTTCATTATTTCTGAGATAGGTTACAAAGCTTGTCTTATCTCAAAGCACAAATGATGAGTACGAAGAGGCTGCTAGTCTTAGAATTTTAGACCCTTCAGTCAGTGTTAGGAATTCCATTCATCTAACATTGTGACTTCTCTAAATCCATGCAAGAGGAGGCTCAATGTGATAAGAATTGCCTTTGAAGACAGACCAAGTGAGAAGAAAGAGGAGTGAAAGGGAGATTAAAGATATTCACTAAAGAACACATCAAACTGAAGGAGGGGCATTGGTCTATATACGGGAGGCTTCTCTAAATAGTCATGAATTAAGAACTTTTTGTGGATTGAATTCAAAGAGCAATACACCAAACGAGGCCAACAGGCTGCACCAAATAGTCTGTGACTTAGCATCCAATTCCAAATCCTGTATTAGCTACAGAGATTTTAATGTAAATATGCTACTTCACTGTCATCACGGTGATCAGTCTGTGTGCCATACAGGTCAATGCAACCACTGATAATTTTGCAGGCAAAAGCTTTTCTTTTCTCCCTTTTGCTTTAAATGTTAATAACTTTCTATTGGTTAATGTAGTGTGACTGAAATTCAAATTAGACTTAATTTATTTTAATATCTGTGACTAGCTAGCCTGACCATTTAGCACTGGTCTTTCACAAAAATACAAGATTGCAAATTGAAATAATTAGCATTGGGTGGTTAAGGTATGCTTTATCTCTGGGTTTCACAATTGTGCAGTCAGGGGTGATTCATTTCTTTATTCTGTGAAGTGCAAGTGTTTGAAATTGAATTGGGCCAACTGTCACATTTAATATCCACTGTTATGAGAGTCGGACAAATTCTATGACGTTTGTCCGTGGATGACTGTAGTGTATGATTGCCCAAAATACAAAAGGGTAAATATAAATTAAAGGAAAATGTTCAGCAATCTGTGACTATATACCTATAATCCTCTGCTAGGGTCGCGGGTGGTTCCCCATGCCCATCCAGGGGAGAACATTTCAGGCAGTAGGCAGATACACCCAGGACAGGGTGCCAATCTATCACTAGGCATACATTCACTCACTATTTTGGGCAATTTGGAGCATTAAATTTACCTTGATCCATGTTTTTGTACTGTGTACAGAGATGCAAATTGATGAGAATATGAACAGAACAGTAGTAAGGTGTCCGACTACATGGCTATATGGTTCACTTGTTCATCTGAGGTATCATCTAGTACGGTGTGTGGTGTGTATTATTCTCAAATGCTCATGGAGAAGGCTTTTATGAATATAATTTTGTATAATAACCTTTATTCAAATGTTATCTGTAACTTTTAGGCACTCTCTTATTTGTGAAAGCTTTTAAAATAAAGGGTGTTTAAATTTAATCTCATTTTTTTCTTTTTTGAAAAATCTGTTTATAAAGTTATAACACAATTGAATGCTTAATATTTTTACACTCTTTCATTTTGTGGAAAATGAAATATCTTACTGTTTTTATTAATTAAAATTACAAAAAGTCATTCATCAAACAAAATATGTAACTGTCTTTTAATCTCTGTTCATTTATCTTTTATTTAGGTTTGTGTTTCATACTTGCTGCTCTGGGGAAGATAAGAAATAGTAAGGTTAGGAAAGCTTAGTTGATAGTTGATTCAAAACATCTGGCTAAAAGAAAAAAAAAGCCCACCCACCTGAGTATGAGAAGACTGAGATTTGACAAGGCTTCTTAGTGACAGTCCTGACCTCAGCTGTCATAAGATTTTGCATATCCACAAAAATACACAACATGGCTGGTTTGTAATCTGTTTAAACATGGCTGGTTTGTAATCTGCTATTTAATTTTGTAACTTGTTTGGGTATTGTGGCAATATGAAGGTTGTGTGTGATTGAGTATTAAGAGCTAAATTTCTAAAACATTATTATATTGTATATTTTATGTGAGACTTCTTGTTATTATGACAAACCCAATGTTATTTAGGTAATTAGACTTATATTTTAACAATGGACACATTAAAGGTGACCGTTATTTGCAATGTGTCCAAACAGTACACTGCCCTCACAGGCTTGTATGGTAGACTCTATGCATGACACTGTAGATCCATTGCTACAGCCGCTTCTCTTCTTACCATGATGTGCCCAGCACTCTGGAACTCATCCTCCAATTACTGCAGAGTCCAATCTTAATGCTTCTGAGCAAATTAAAACTGTTTTGCAGGTGAGCTTTACATACAAGTGATTTGTTTTAAGGCCATACAGCTGGTTAGTCCCAATCCCTTGGGTTCCTTCACAATGTGTCTGTGGAAATTACCTTACTTTCACTTGTAAACAAATCCCTGAGGTAACCTGTTGTTTTCTACAATTTTACCTTTATGTAATCACTGATCACAATGATTGAAGATTTTTTTTGACCACATTCTTTCATCAAAGATTGTGTTTCTCCACTGTCCTTCCACTTAATGCATAATAATGTGTAGTTATTATAATGTGTAACAGTTCCTAACTTGATTTCAGCATCTCTTTCGGCCTTTACATATTCTCTCTCCTTAATGCATACTAATAATTTAACCTTTATGAAACAGATTAAAATATTTTTTTATAACAACAATGTGTATTTCCAGATGCTTGTTCAACAAATGAAAAACTACTTACTGCATCACTTAGGGTTAAATAACGTTTTGGCAGGTGATGCATAATGATCCATGCAGTAATTATCCAGTAGAAGGATCTTACCTATTAGTTTAGTTAAATCCATGTGGTGATCTCCATTTTTCTTTACAAAATGTGAACTGACTCAAAAGTGTCATCTCCCTTTTGTATTAGTTCAAAATAAATATATTTCTGGAAGGTGTGTTCAGATTCTTCTGAGATATCATAGTGAAGCTGCATTGTTGTTTTAGTAGTGTGCAGTGTGTGATATGTTTTTGGTTGTTAAGTTCACATTGTTATGTTCAAAAGGCATGTGTGAGTAATTTATGTATTACATTTGTTATAATTTTTGTAATACATTAAAATAATTGTTTGTATCTTGTGCTTTTCTGTCTCATGGAGTTGGATCTAGTAGTGCCAGAGCCCTCCAGCATGGTGCCTTGTTACATGTCCCAGCCATTATGAAATGCATGCTCAACCAAGTGACAGTGTCCATTCCATTTGACACAACAAATATCCTTATGTTACTTTCTTAGTTTTTTTTTTGTTTTTTATGCTCCTTTAAGCTACACTGCCTCCCAACCTCTCTTATCCAGCCATGGGAATCTTGGAGTTTCAGTAGCACTTCTTCAGGGTGGATGTACTGTAATGCCTGTGGTTATTGCATTCGTTTCTTAGCCAAGGGGATGGTCTTGCTCTTCTGATACAACTGCGCTTGACACCAGTCATGTTTCCAATACTGAGTGTATCTAAGCTTGTGGCACATAGCACTCTACACTAGAATGTCAATGTTTGTTAGCCTTTTACACCACATCACAGTAAATTCTGTGTCTCCTCACTGTCATGTATTATATACTGCTTGTGAACGAGAACAAACCCAGTTCTGGTCCAAAGCCTTTTATTTTTTTGGCTGGCGAGGACACTATTCTTCATCGAGCATCTGTCCTTAGCTCAGTTCTCTCTTAGGTGGGGCTTGAATCTATAGGACAAATGCTCCTATAGTATCTCAGTGCAAATGCTCATGAACCTGGTCGGCAGGTATCTCATTCCAATTAATTTAGTTGTGTTGGTTATCCTTTTTTGTAAGGTCCAGCAGGATAGTGGAAAGAGTATTATGCAGTTTAAGTTTTTAAGGTCTGATGTTTTCTGAGACATCATTTGGACTTTGTTTGGTGGTAAGAATTGCATGTGTCCCAAGGTACTTCTGCATTGCATGCCTTTAAATGACAAACTTCCAAACATTTTAGAATTTAACAAGGTACTTCACTGTACAAATATATATATATATATATATATATATATAAATATATATATATATATATATATATATATATATATATATTTATATATATATATATATATATATATATATATATATATATATACACACACACACACACCCCACCGGAAAGCAAAAACAAGTCAGCATCCTTATCAATATTAATGGTTATGCTAATGAAAAGAGTCTGATAGGGGAGACAGTTTTTTATGTTCATTAATGTAATAAATGCATGCCATTATAGGTTCTATTTTCCTGTGTCCTTGATGTGCAAGACTAAATTTATAAATATAAATATATGGGATCTAGATCAGACTTAACTTTTGTAAAAAGGCAGAACTTACAAAAACCTAAAATAGAAATTATTGCCGTAAACAGGCAGATAAATCGACAATTGTCCTGTCTTTTTCAAAACTGTAAACTACTTAGCATTTTTGAGGTTTTGCACCAGTTGGTACAAAATAGGCGAATACAACCTATTTAAATTACGGCCACAAAAATGATACATTAACATATTTGGATACTTTAAAGTGTATATCCATACACACACACACACACACACACACACACACACACACACATATATATATATATATATATATATATATATATATATATATATATATATATATATATATATATATAATGTGTTTGTGTGTGTGTCAAATACATAAGATGATTATTTAATCTCATCTTTGTTAAATGACATACACATTTTACTGACTTTAGTGAATTAAGATATCCAGGGATGGATCTTCTAGCTGAATGGAGCCAAGTGTTATGTTCATGAGTGCCTAATTAACACGGTTCCCTCCTGTAGTTTTTCAAACTGCTGTCAGATGTGGTGGTCTGGCCCTACAATCACCCCTCCCAGAGAGCAGGCTCTTGCTGGTGGACTGGCACAACACTGTAATTTTACTGCCATGTTCTTTACCACCCCCCTCGCTAATGACTGTGGAAGTAATCAATCAGTTGTGTTGCTATTAACACCAATTATATCACCAAAATATTACCCAGTCATATGTTCTAATTGCTTACACCAATTTTACTTAAATAAAAAGAATCCATTGTTCTGATTTAAGAACTCACAGACAGACGTGAACACGAGCGCGTGCACACACGCCAGTCCTTTTTTGCGTGTATTTAAACACTGAGAGATCACGCTAAGCTTATCATTAAAATCATTAAGCTTAATCATTGCTTATTGGATAATTACACGATTTAAATGACTTAATTATTTACTTGGAAATGCACAGTTTCGGTTTTACACACTCTGATTTCCTGCTAATTATTTCTACAATATCATATTATGCATTTATGTCATTTCAGGTAAACATTAGGAAGTTTGAATCAGTGGAACAGGTGTAAAGAGCAATAAAAACGCTCCGCCTTTTAATAAGGATGGCCGATTTGGTTTATTTGTTTTAAAAAAATGCAAAGTGCATAATATGCAAAGTTAGGGGGAAAAAGCCAAAGCCAAAATAAATTTAAAAAAATGTTATTCTGTTTATAAAAAACATTACTACTACTAAAAATTAATAATAATAATAATAATAAAAATATTTATTATTATTATTATTATTATTATTATTATTATTATTATTATTATTATTATTATTATTATTATTATTATTATAGGCTCTGAAGGCTTTGGTGGTGATTTGTTAGGAGTGAGCATCCTATGTGGGAGGCTGCTTAAATCCGCCCGGCTTCACGGGGTGCGAGAGAGTGGCGTTAATTCCTGCAGATGGATGGTCGGCGGCGCGCAGACACTGAGCGGCTGTTTATTTAAAGCAGGCGGGCTCTGTGCAGGTGAAGGATCATTTCGGGCAGCGGTGTTATTCTGTGTTCGGGGGAGCGCGGGACCACCGCCGAGAGGCTCACAGCGCAGCCGCACGCTCACATTCATCTGCCGTAGCGGCGCAGACACAGCGGACCTGAGCTCAGCCAGGCATCTCAACGACATTAAAAACGATTTCAACCCTAACAGATTAACAAATGCATGTTTAGGTCGCGTTTAGAACCAGCTTTAGAGTGTTCTTAATTCTAAAACAAATAATAACAATATGACATGGCAGCAAAAACATGTCACATTACGTTTCTTTTAATTGTGTTTTTTAATAGCTGAGAAATGAACAGTAATAAGTGCTGCAAGTGGTCTTTTTCAGTATACATGCTGCTGAACAGTCCATGGTTACCCGTGTCTGATTTTTCTCCTCTTGAAAGGCCATTTATTTTCTACAGGAGACAGAGCTGGACTGCAGACAGGCCAGTCAAACACATGAAAAACACATCAAAAATCTGGGTCGTCTAAGCCACAATGTTGTAACCCATAGAAAAAGTCTGTGGAAAGAAGGTTTACATTTATTTACAGTTAAGTTATTATTGCATTTTAGAAATCCTAACTTTTCTGTGAATAGTTAAGTTTGTAAAAGTTAATATACACTATATAACTCGGATCAGTTTAATTTCACCTTTTACACTATAGAATTGGCACAAAGTAGCAGAGCAGTTTCACAATATGCAATATATATTGTGAGCCCTATAAATATCTTTCTATAATCAATATCCTGTGAAAGTCAAAACTTTTATGACCAAACTGACACACAAGCTGTGAATTTTTACAAACTTGCATGTGTTGATTTGTCTTAGGTTTTTATTTCAGATTATACCATTTATATTTTACAATTTTTTAATTAAAAAAATTTAATGCAAATATACTGCAGGTTTGAGATTCAAGAACTGTTTTAACAATAAAAATGTATTCTCATTGTTTCATAAATAACGCAACGTGTGACCTATGGATATAATCAGCCAATCTATCCCAAATGAAATATCTGACATTTTTATGGGGTGCTTACGAGAACTGAGATAAAGGACTTAAAAAATGTACTAACGCAAAGAAATGCAAACTGTTCGCCACAATGGCAGAATTCACTTGTTACACTGATATTGACCTATGATTGCATATTGTTTCCTGAAATTGCTGGTTTTTGACTAGGTTCACCCTCCTCTGTGGACCCACACAGCCATGTATTCAAAGGCAACTGATTCCAACTAGGATAATGCATAAGTATGTATTTAAGCTGCCCTCTGCTGTTCACAAATTTAATGGCATGACAAAAGATAAGATGAAAGAAAAGCAGACAGACTAGAGAACAGCTGGTGTGTACTTACATAAAATTCTCATGGTCAGCAAAAAGACAATAGATTGTCATTAGATTAGATCTATAAGCATATAAACTCAGATATGAACAGAATATTTAAACTTCACATTTTAATACATTTTGAAAACATCTGTAGTGATCTGGAACATTTATAAGTTAAAATGTCAAAGTGTGATATATATGCCATGTGTTTTCTTTCTTTCTGCTTTGTCTGTTTGTAATTAAAATATGCACTCAAATAGTAATTTTACCTTACTTCTATTGTAGTTTAAAATAATATGAGTGTAATGTTACTGTGTACTGGATTTTCAGAATGTACCCAAATGCAGGGTGTTTTTTTTTTTTTTGAAGACAGATATTTGAAATGTTTGGTATGTTCAGCATATTACAGAATATATTTTTAAGTTTTCCTCTGCCTGTAGATACTCTGTAGATTCAATAAATGATTTAGAATAGCTTTCTATATGTCGCCCTGTTCAACAAAATAAGATTGTACACTAAAATCATGCCTCAACAAAACAAATCAAATATATACACATACTTATCTCCCGAGCATCTGGCCTGGATTTATATGGTTTCACAATTTCTTAAGTTTAAACATTAGATTTTCATGGACTGTCACTGAGGTGCATCGTTTAAGCATTTGTCAATGCCCTCATCTTTGCCGAGGTCATACATTTCGACTTGAAAAGACAAAGGTGTCCCTTTTTTCTGACAATTAAATAATTATTGTGCTGCTCATTTATGTGTGCAAAGAATTCTAATGAGGGTCTAGGTTAGCGGTTGTTCCATAAGCTAACTAGGACAGCAAATCTCCACCACTACCAACAGTAACCACCCCCATCCCACCTATTATCATATCATCTGAATACATTTACCTGACACAAAAGGATGTGCATGAACACAATCTATGCCTTTGTTGACCTGAGAATTTAGCTGCACTTAAAATCAAGTAGCACTTAATGTGTTAAATGTACCATTGTATAAGGTTGCTTTACTGCTGTAGCTGCTTTAATGTAAAGGTCCCATCATCCACAGATCACTTTAAAGAGGAAATGGTTTGTAACCAGAATATTATCTTCTGGTCTTTGTGCTGGTCATGGGAGTCTGGAGTCTGGAGTGTGCACAGCCCATACATTGCTGCCTCTGATAATCCCACCTCTTTAGGCACTGATAACATGGGCAATTTAATGTAATTATAATCTGGGTGGCATAAATTGTGTTGCAATATCTTTAAATGGCTTAATGTTCTGATATACACTGAAGATTGAAGTCTACTCACAATTACTTGCTTGACAATATGGCTGCAGAACTAATTTTGCACTAAATTTGACATTATCATCATAATTGGCTCTCACTGAAAGCGTGCGTGACACATTCATCAAACTGCTGCCTTTAAATACGACTGCAGAACACATTAAGAGGCAAGGCAAACACCACTCATTTCTGCAATAAATGCTGTTGACCAACACTATCATTACCTCTAAGCTTAATTACTTTTTGCTTTTTTGGTTTAATTGCTTCAATAAAAGGATTCAGTAATGCATTTTTAATTACACTGTCCAAGTGACCTATGCAAAGAAAATTTTACAACAGTAGGCCAGTAATTAGCCTGTCACACAGCAGTAAGTGGGTATTGTCTGCTTGTCCTCTAACTTGCATATTCTTAGTACCACTGGCCTGTTAGAGTTTAGATTATATTAGTTTTTTTAAATAGCCAGACAATACATGCATTATGAGAAGATATGGGTTGCCAATTTGGGAATTGGTACAAACGTTCTGGGACTTCGGCATGAAAAAACTTAGTACTTCAGGTCGACACTCTCTAGATCTTCAATCACACTTTTAGATTTCTCACTCAATAATGAGGAGCTTAATTTGTTTTAGCTACATGTTCTTGCATTTTTTTTAAAATTGCGGTACATTTATCTTTTTCCTCTCACTCGCAGAATAATGTTGTAAGCATGCTTTAAGATACTTATAGATAAAAAAAATATATAATAATATTTATATTTTATTTATTTTTTACAAAAAAATATAAGTTTGTTAAGAAGTGTGTCATGATCTTAATATTTCGCATCTACTACTATATATACCAGTTACATACTTTACAACAATAAATAAATACATTTATTATAATTTTACATTTTATGTTTAGAGTTACATTTAGATTTTACATTTAATTTCATAATATATTTTAATTATAGTCATGTCGGCATATGCACAATTGCTACATTCAGACTAGTGAATGGAAATTAATTTAGTAAAAAAAAATATGTTGATATGTTACTTAAGTATTCATATGTGAAATACCAAAAAAATCTAAAACATTACATTTTAATATTAGTAATATAAAGACTTATGAGTATGAAATATATAAAAAGGCTTAAGAATATAAAAGTATAAAAATGCACATGATGACACATTATAATTTTGCTTCATTAACCAATTAAGTTCTAATGGAAAAATATATTTGTACTCACAAAAAAACATCCTTATTTTTTCCTCAGTAAGTGTTTTGAAGCCAATCTCATCTGACAGCTCTTCATTTTTAAGCTGCTGAACTACTTTCCATGAGTGTGAGTGAGAATCTACAGCACACAATCACCCACAAACCCACACACATGGCCACAGCATGCTGACCCTCACACCTCCATATCCCTGAGTATAATTCATGACATAATAAATAAAACAATAAGGGAGATTTTCAGAGCTGGAAACAATGACTCTTGCTCCTGCTGACTGTTCATCAGATCAGTGCGCACTATCTCTGCTGAGTACAACCACTATGGCGCACACACAACCTAGCCTTTAAGTTAATGTATGTAAGGAATTACCAGTGGAAACTGTGGTCTGTTCCCCTTGCATCTAAGGAAATCGACCTTGGGTGAGTTTCCTGTACAACCTGTAACGGACGCTAGCTTTGACAAGATGCATCATTAAACTAACTACCATCGGAAGTACGACTGTTTCCCAAAAAAACACTTCTAGTTGTTTTGTGTGAGCATCAGCATTACTTCATTGAAGTGAAACTTGTTTGCTTTGGTTACCACAAGTTATTTCTGTGCAACATATTAAAAAATAAAACTAATTCAAATAGAAATTAAAATAGAAATATTAAACATCGCACCCTTCCCTCTCCAGAGATAGACCTCTATGTCATGAGTAGAGCTTTCTTTGCTCTACTCAGGACATTGCTCAGCATCTGTGCTCAGCTGAAGGCCACAGCTCTGCTCTGGAAAGAACAATGCAAACACACTTTACACAAAGCAGGTATAAATTAAATTATAATTTCTTCAAGGGTAAACAAACAAAGATAATAATTAAATACACAACAGAAATGCAGATGACTGGCACACAGTATGAGCACTAATTAACAGAGATTAATGACTAATTAAGTGATTAAACTAGGCCAAATACGAAAAACATTGTGCACGAAAGGAGTGTACAGTGCAATCCTGACAGATATTAGTTAATAAGTCCCACTTGGTGTAAAAACAAATGAAATTTAATGGAATATGTGAAGATAAAGTGCATGTATTTAAAGTTCTTTAAAGTAAAGCTTCATTTAGTGCATATTAATTGCATATTTTACTGTTTGTGTCCTTATTAAACACATTAATAACATATAATAAATACACTCTGGATCATAAATCAAATTACTTTTATTATATAATTTGTAGACTCTTGTACACTCATAAGGAACTCTTATTTCTTATTGAAACACAATTTTTAGCATTTATTTTTACAAATTGTACATCAAATTAATTAGACACAAAATATATACATTAAAATTGATTGATTAATTTGCTCAAAAAGTTCTGTAATTTGAATTTTTTTTGTTTTTAGTCTTGTTTTAATATTTGCTTTACATTGTTAAACAGAAACATGCAGGTTATTATATAGCCAAAATGCTTTGTATGAGTCTCTTTTTCCTCTAAAGTGACTTTGTTAATTATAAGAAACAAATGAGAACTTGAACTTTGTGAGCTCAGCTCAGACTGGTTTATAGAACTCAATAGCATCACGGTCACATAACCATGATAATGTGACTGATTCAGATTTGACCTTTTAAACGTGTGAATATGCCAAATCTGACATACTTTAAAACAGGCTTAAGTCATTATTATATTTTGCCCTATATCGACACAATTGCTTTTGACCAAAACAGATCAATATACGCATAAGTGGCATTTTCAAGACTGCATGCATTCACATAAAAAGATGAATGTACTGTATATTTATTTGATGAAATGTAATAATTTGTCTCTTGTGGTTCTGCCTTATGTGGTAGGGTCTGGCATGCCCGCTTGTTTTACCAGCATGCCGTGCTCTATTACGTTCTCTAAAAATGTTATACTATATACTTAACTGCAGTTTCACATTTCACATGTTTTTCATGTTAACTAGTTAGAACAGATATAAGATTAATTTAAGGTGAAACTATATTCAAATTTTATATCTTACAATTTACATTTAACATTTTAATATCTATAATTTAAAAGTTGATTAAAATTTGGTTAAATTTCATACTTATACAATCCTAAATTTAAACATGTATTACACATTATAAGTTTTGCAGCAAAACAAAAAAGGCACAGTGAACAATAGCAGTTGTGTGGAGAGGTCAGCCCTATTTATTTTGAAATGGTATTGGCATGCTGCCACATCGATCACAGTATTTCTGGACTCTTCATTGCTATCTCCAGGTGGATTTGGAGGCTTGAGTTTAAAAGATCCTCAAATCTTATAGATGTTTTCAAGGCTGGTGGAATGTAACAAGTAAAAGGGAAGGGAAGAAGAACCCTTTCCTGATGTAGAATAAGAACATTCTGGTTTAAGGGGTTACCAGTACCCAACTCTTATTTTGGCTGTATGGTGACAACCTGGTGTGGGTAGGAGTTAGCCGGTAAGAGACAGAAAGTGAGAGAAAGAGAGAGAGGTGGTAGTATGTGTTAAATATTAAGCACTGGTCTTAAGCGGTGTTCATAATTTATGTCATAATAAAGTCTTTATATACAGCGATTTGTTGTGACTGATGTTTCAAAGCAGCATATGTTGCTACTTACTTTCCTAAGATGAAATCTCAGGCTAAAATGCAGTTGAGAACTGGTTACAACTACAATTTAGGAGGAAAAAAAGCCCAAGAAATGGATATTGTGCTATTAATGCAAAACTAAAATTAAGTGAATGAGCATTTTAATAGTTATTAAAAAGAATGAAACAGTCATTGAGATATCATGAAATAAGCTTCAAGGCAGAAAAAAAAGACATCCTCAAAGAATGAGACTGTGTTGATTTGTTTCTAAATTGAATATCTGCATTTGATATCTGAAGCACCAGTTCGGAAAGATGACACTCGTTACCTCCTCAGCCTGAAAGGATTAAAATTGAGCAATGCTATCTTTTTCCACATAACTTACTTTAACCTTTATCCAGTACATTGGTCTTTTTGTGTGGGTACAGCTATATATATATATATATATATATATATATATATATATATATATATATATATATATATATATATATATATATATATATTCCCACTGAATATGACAACAGACGGAACCATTGCCCTAATTAGGGTGCTGCATGACTAAGAATGTAAAGGCAAACTTAGTGCAAATGGGGAAAGGTGCTTTCATCCTGGTGTAGCTGGCCACCTTAGTCCCTTAATGTATTACTACCAGCAGCTGCAATCATCAGATACAAATCTAAATGCTGATGATTCAGGAGAGAGTGAGTGTGGGCTGCTGCACCGTCACATGAGAGGTGATTTAAAACATTGGCTCTAATGAGGCTGACCGCTGGCCGACTGATCTGAATGTGATGGTGGAAATTAGATGAAGTCGGGGGTCAGCTATGGCATCACAGAGGCCAGCACAAAAGGCGAAACACACAGGACAAGTCTACTACCAAAGCCGAGTAAATAGCAGATTTTTATTTCTGCACAAATGAGATAATCAATACATTTTTGATCTTGTGTGAGAGAAAATATATGTTGTTTGTTTGCACATACCAGTGCTATTGGTGTGTTTGTTGCATTTAAACAAATAGAGAGATATAATGGAAAACTTGGCAATACTGATATAGTAATATAGCTTTTGTGTGTGTTCTTACCTGCTGTGAGTTCCTGGTCATATTGCAATGAACAGATGCCTTAATCAGCTTCCCTAACATTTTAGAAACATAATGTACGAGACACATTTTAAGATTAAAAGTCAAACTAGTAATACAAACACATGAATAAAATATTGAACTTGAAAAATAAATTTGAATGCATAATACAAACTACTGCAAGAGTTTCTAGCATTCATTAAACACTCAGAAAAAATAAAAAAGTATAAATCAAGGGCTTAGCCAAGTTCACCAAAATAACATTAAAACCACACTTTATCCCACCCAAAGAGACACAGCAGAGCTGGCAATTCAACCAGGAAGTGTGGAGGGACAGCAGTTAACTGATCTGTGCCAAAGTGATTGACAGCACCTGACCAGTATTCACCTAGCAATGGCTTTTCCCCTCTGCTGACCACAACAGGTGCTGCTGAGGCTCGGGGAGATTCACAATCAACTGGACATTACAGAGATAAACAACGTCTGCGAGGGCTGGATGTGAGGCACGTACTGCACACTTCCATCATGCTGTGCTGCAGGGTTCACAGTTTCATGAATTGTGGAATGGATTCAGACTGAGACTTGGACCTAATAGCTTTTGTTGTGTATAATATACACAAAGGTGAAATATATAATAGAGTATCTGTACAAAAGTTATCAGAGCTATCATATCTATGTTGTCACATTAAATAAATTACAAATGTTGAAAGGTTGTGGACAAATAAGTGGGTTGTTTTGTTTTTTCTGATTATGATGTTAATAATGTATTTAATAAGCTATTTTCTGTCATATTGTCATATTGATTTGGGGTGGGGTAAGAAAAATGTGTTACACGATAAATGCTATTACATAAAAAAATTAATGCAATATAATACACACACACACACACACACTCATTCATTCATTATCTTCCGCTTTATCCTATACTAGGGTCGCGGGGGGGTTCCCCATGCCCATTCAGGGGAGAACATTTCGGACGCTGGGCAGATACACCCAGGACAGAGCGCCAATCTATCACTGGGCACACACTCACTCACACAGACACGCACGCATACACACTCTATATGGGGCACTTTGTAGAACTCAATTGACTTGATCTATGTTTTTGGACTGTGGGAGGAAACCGGAGAACCCCGAGGAAACCCACGCGGACACGGGGAGAACATGGAAACTCCACTCAGATGGGGATTAGAACCGGGAATCCCTAGCACTGAGAGGTAAACGTGCTAACCACTAAGCCACCACACACACACACACACACACACACGCACACACACACACATATATATATATATATATATATATATATATATATATATATATATGAAAAAATTTAAAAGAAAATTGATTTGTCTATTACTTTTAGTTCAATAAGATGTTCCATTCACATTCATTCATCCATTCATTATCTTCTGCTTAATCCTCTACTAGGGTCGCAGGGAAAGGGGATCCAGAGGGAAACGTTTTGTGCGCTGAGCAGATACATCCAGGACAGGGCTGGGCATTGCTGGGCACACTCACACACACAGATACATTATATGGGGCAATTTAGAGCTTTCAACTTACCTTGAATCCTTGTTTTTGGACTGTGAGAGGAAACTGGAGAACCCGGAAAACTACACCCAGTTTGGTATTCCAACCTAGACCCCCTGCGCTGAGAAGCAAATGTGCTTACCACTAAGCTGCCATGCCGCCCTAAGAAGTTCCAGTTTTACCAAATTTTAAAATAGCCTTGTTTTTTGGATGGGGGTAGTAGATCTAAAAATATTCTTATACAAAAGGGTACAAAATTTTGAAACCACTACTTTAACTCTATAATAATTTTGGGAAAGTGTACTATGAATAGGCTATATTAATAGCCATACCAATGGATGTCAACATAGTTTTGGTCCCCCACAAATCTAAAAATATACTTTTCTTGACCTTTGAGAAATAGTTAAAAGTTTAGTAAATTGTTGTCCTTGAAACTGTTTATATCAACTTGAAATAGCATTGGAATAATCATGCCATAAAATATCTAACAGAAACAGCACAGGTTATTTTAGTGTCATCTATATCTGGTAAACATTCCCATGTGCAATAGAAAAAGCGCTCAAGTCCATTTACATCTGTAATTTTCCCATCCATTAAAGAGACGAATGCTTTGATGCTATTGCAGTGTTTATCGGTTGCCTCGTGGGATTCATTAAGACCAACACTCCCTTCAAAACATAATCTATTGCTTAATTAAACTTTCCAAATATGAAATCTGAACCCATGTATAAGGCGAGAAGTTATTGCTTTGTTGTTCCTTCATTTGCACAATATTTTAATGAACATTCTGTGGAGATATATTACCATTAGCATGTAAATAAAGCTTTTCCTCAGACACTTAGCTTTGATTTGACTGTCGCGGATTGTAAGTCTTCTTTTTCATGCTTGATGGAGCACCATAGAATAGGAATTCAAGCTCATTGACTGCGAAGAGACATTTCACAGCTCGTGACTCTGGCACACATCACTGCAACGTGTGAAATTTTAATCAGTGATGTTGTGAAGAAACAAGGATCGTCTAAAGCCCATAATTAATTACTTCTGTCATACAGATTATGATGGCAAATATGAATGTGCAAATGCTTTAAAGAGCAAGGAAAAATGCATTAACTGAATTGCATAGCATGAAACACCAGTGAATTAGAGGCATCGTGGTTGTGTGTCACTTTATGTTTGCCCTCATATCCTTTGTTTTATTGGATGCCATTGGTTTTCATTTAATTGAACAACATTTTCTTAGGCACACTCCATGTCTTGTTCACCATAAATTAATTTCATGCATGGTGTATTGATGCATGGCATCTTCCAAATGAACAAAACAAAACTTAGCACAGTAAGTGACTACATATTTTTTTACTTACCTGCTAAAATCACAACTTGCAATGCCTATTTGCACTGACAGCCCTTAAGAAAACAAATAACAATGCTTCTAAAATTCCTTTTTCAGTTCAATAGTGCATCTGCAAAGCCAAAAAGGTTGCACTGGAAAAATGACAAAAGCAAACCGCATTTGTTTTACGGGAGACTAGCTCTGCCATTGTTTGTGCCATTATTTATTTACAGTGCTCACTGGCTCATTAAAATGTAAATCATGCATATGTTTTCATTTTCCACCACAGTAATCTAGCACTATTTATCCAATCACAAACTTTTACTTTACAGGCCACTAACAGAGAAAAATAGAGAGGGAGAGAGAATGTGTGAGATGGCGCTCACACTTTGAAGTGGCCACTAATCATAGATTGCAAACTCAAGTGCAGTCAGAAAGTGTTTGTGCCTGGCCCCCATTACAGAGTGCCACTGGCCTTTTGAAGCCCAGAGTTGTGCTTCAGCTCCCACTGTGACCCCAGGGCTAATACGTGCAATCAATATTTTAAGTGCTGTATGATTCATTTGTCTCACATTCTCTGTCATAGATGTAATGTGTGATTAAATTGATGGCCAGAGACCGGTCTTTGTCTGGAAAAGTTAGATCCTCTCATGGGTGACGACTGATTGTTAATCAACTAATATTTTAGCACATGCATCGCTGTGTCTGGCATTATGTTTTTTAAATTCTCTTGATTAAGTGCAGCACATCATCATTGGAATTCAAATAATCACTCCAGATAACAAAGCAATAATGAGGACAGCTCATAATGTCTAGTTTCTTCAACAAAGTTTTATTTCCTTTTTGTACACGCATCATGTACTTATAATCAGTGGTCATTTTTAAAGATCTATCAGTCCTTCCCCATACTTCTTGCCTATTGTTGTGTGGTATAGGTTTGCAGATTCTTCAGGCCTACGGTTCGTGATGATTGCATTACCTGATGATTTTCATTTTGTTTTTCATGCTAATACATTGGAATACTCACACCAGTTACTTGAGCTTGAGTTTGATGCATTTTTTTAATGCATATGGGTTTTTTTTTAATGCATATTTTAACTATATGGGGTTAGCAGTTTGCAAATGAAATAAATACAGTATTATTCAAAAGTCGCAGTATTTTTCACTATGAAAATTTTCCACTTGTTTACATGGAGCAATGTTTCTTTTCAGCTTGTAATGACATAAGGTCTGTTTGTGTGTTTTTTGTTATTTCATTAATTTCTGTATAAAATAAAGTTATCTATTTTACCTACTGTGCTTACACACAAAGGAATTTATCCACATTTAACCCATTCATGCAGTGAAACACACACATGTACACACACTGAGTGAAGTGAGCACACATGCCCAGAACATTGGGCAGCCCTGTAGACGGCACCCGGGGAGAAATTAAGGGTTAGGTGCTTTGCTGAAGGGCACTTCAGGAATTGTAATCGGTGGGACCGGGAATCGAGGTTGCCAGGCTTTTTTCTTAACCACAAGCCTATGACTGCCACATATTTTTATTTTCATTTTTTGTCATTTTAATAAATTTATTCACTTTATTGTAATTTTTATGTAAGTTATAGTTTTTTTTGTTTGTTTGTTTTTTTGCAATACCTAAAAATAGTGTACCTTAATTTTGTTATACCAAGCATGATGACAAAAATATTCTGATTCTATTTGTAACATGACTAGAGACTTTACCTTTAGCCACACAGCTGTGATTAGCTCTACCTGCAGGTGCACCTGGAGCCAATGATTAGGCCCACTGTGTTGTTGGTAAAAAGTTCTATGTTCTGGAGTGCAAACCCTGGGACATTGCTGCATCAGTTAAAATGAATACTTCTGACTTTATAGGTTTCCTCCTGTGTGTACTGTATATTACAGCTTAAGTTTTAAGCTGTAGAGCCTCTGGGGAGGAGAAATGTAAATATAATGCTTGTAAATATAATTGCTTATACAGATATGCCTATATGACTATATATATATTTACATTTTTCAATTTGTGGCCTTTAAATATGGACTTATGCCCTCAAACTTCTACCCAACCCAGACCAACCTTAGTGAGATGATCAAACACTCGGTTAATTGGTGCATATGGAGACAGCATTTATCTACATTTAAGATACATTCCGTATTTCAGGATAGACCTCCTTGTATTTCATCCACAGTTACTGCATCTGTTTGTTTTTTTTTGAGCAGCTTCTGGATTTGTGTCCGTCCTTTACATTATGGCTCTTGTAATAACAAAAAACATAAGTGGCAACAACTTAAGTAAAATCCAAGGCTGTTCATTCAATGTCCAAGCTGTTCATTTACACCATACCTCTTTATTTTCTTTTAACTAATATTTTCCCTTGCTGTGAGCAATTAAAATCAAATGTTTTGCATCTAATCCTGTGCTATATGATCCTCTCAATAGTTCTAATTAACTTTAAGGTTAATGCTTGGCTTAGAAAGGAACATCAATGTGCAATGTCACTATTCCATATTGGGCATAAGTATGCATTTAGTTATTTAGTAAGACTCTTTAATCAAAAGTGACTTAAAAGTAAGAGAACAGCACTACTTAGTAGTTAAGGAGGAAGTTGATTTGTAGCATTATCAAACTTCACCATCTTTTGCCATACTGCCTGAAAATGGCTAAAGTTCTAATTCTGTCTGCTACTTGATCACATGGTCTGTACTACTTTAACTTTTTTTTTTTTCAATTTCTTTATAAGTGACTTTAGTTTACATCTGCAATCCTTCCCAAATGCAACCTTTTTTATAAAAACAATAATATCTCTATATATAACTTAAGTCAATCAAATACACTGCCCATGCTTTCAATTGGACTAATATTTTTGAAGATCTGAGGTATTTTCACAAAATGTATTGACAAAACTGAATCAATGTATTTATCTGGATATATATTTATATTATCATTTGTTTTTACACTGACTGGACTCCAGTATATTTATCCAGTATATTACTTATAGTATATACTTATAGTATTACTAATGTAATATGGTATTGTATTGGTTGTAGGGGTCACATTCTAACTGAGGTAGGTCAGTCACTTCATGTAGTATTGTCAATGTATGTGTCCTGTTTTTTTATTTATTTTAATTAATCAATTTATGTATTATGTATATTAAGTTTTTTAAATATATTTTTAGAAGCTATTTTTTATCTCTTGTGGTTTTCTGTCTTGTTCGATAATGCTGACATTTACCTCTGTAATCTCTCAAAATGGTTGCTCTTAGAAAGAATATAATTGCGAAAAATCTTTGAAGTCACTGTTACTTTTTCAGTACAAGAAGTCATGCCAATTACCGTTAGTAGGTAGGAGGTGTTCATATTAAATCAATGCCATTATAGTCAGTAATTATTTTAAAGCAAGCTGTACAAGCTGTACAAAGATTTGCATCTTATACTTTGGATTAAGGATTCCTAATATTTGGCAAGTAATATCTTGCAATCAGTTTTAAAGAAGAGTGTCAAATCTGCTTTAAAAGTTTTTCATTTTGTAGATATTTTTTTTTCTTAAGCAACTTATAAATGAGTGCAAGTTTGCCATGTTCGTCAGAAGCTTGGATAAAAATTTGGCTCCAGCTCAAATTCAGAGAGGGAATGACTGAGACATACCCACGTCCCTCTCTTTGGCAAAATTTTTTGTTTAACAGTGCCAGTGCTGTCTCTGGCACTCTGCCCATCTGTTACCACATCTGCACTCATGTTTCTGTCTTCAGTGTTTGTTTTACAACTAATCAGTTGGAGTGCTGCCCTTTAGAGTTTTGTCACCTGTTTAAAAAGAAGAAAATTCCACATTTGTCTGCATGCAAATCAATTCTTCTTCGCACTGTGAGTACAGGAAATTAACCATATTGTAAATTATTGTGTATTCCTCTATAGAGGGCAGCATGTGCTTTTTGTTTTGTGCTTACAGTACAGCACTCATGCATGTAGCCTATTTGTCTGAGTCCATTTGCACTAACACACTGCCAGGTGTGTGCCCCATTGTTTGGCTGACAAGTGGTGTTAATGAAAACACAGGCACAGGTCTGACACATAAATAAACCTGTGCCAGAGGAGCTCTCACCACAATGACAGTTGTGCTAATTTACTACACACAGCTATGGAGAGCAGTCCTGCTGATTTCAGTCTGGATACAACTCGCAGATATTTTTACCAATTTTAGATATATTTTATTTTAACTACAACTGTCTGCTAAAAAAAGGTGCAATGAAAAAAAGCTATTACATCTTAGAACAGCAGGGCCCTGCCATGTTCATATGCCTGCACCATGAATAACTTGTGTCTCAGCATCATGCTGAAACCTGTATCAAAAATCTAAACTAATAAATATGATGGGAGAGAAAAAAAGCATTCAAAGCCATGTACATTTAGGTACATGTATTAGTATCATTTGAACTGATCTGTTCAATTTAGTGAATGTACCAAAAAATAATTTGTATGGGTTTTGTTAGTCCTGTTTTTGTTGCTAAAAGTAAATCATCTCTGATTTCTTATGTTAACAGTCATTGTCAGAGTTATCAGGCTGTGTGTGAACCTGTGTTGCCTCATGCATAGTAATGGCTGTCCTCAATCCCATCATTCCACTAACCTGACTAATTGCTGACAATCCATGCTTACACACTGTAATAAGCCTGGACTTGGTAAGCTGTGGACTTAACAATGAACCCATGGTGAAAAGCAACCAATAGTGATGAGAATATGCAAGCAGGAGTGAAAAACTACATTAATTGATTGAGCGTTTGCTGCCTTATTGAATTAAACTGATTGAGACTATAGGTAAAGCCTAAATGTAACTTACTTGTTGAGAGGCTGACTAACTGTGCCTTCTTACCTTGTCATATTTTTATAAGTCACTCATGCACAGTATGTAATCTTTACTTATTTTGCACATTAAGCTGTATACCGTATTCTTGGGTAAAGCAAACATACATTTATTCACCACATTTATAAAACTTTAACCTAAAGCTCTGAGGGAATATTCAAAGGTGGTTGTAGGTTTTTTTCACTTTCTGACACAATTCACAACTTTCTGACTGCTACTTTAATCTGGTTGTTAATGTCAAACTTCCTGGAGTCAGTCTCTACCCTCTTACCAGCACAAGGTTGTGTTGATTATTTGTGAATATATATTGAGTCCAGGACCAGATGTGTTATTTGTCCTTTTCAATTTCTGGTGGCTTCAGAATGTTTATTTTTGTTCCTAAGAATGACCTACAGTCCTCTTGCATTGATTGCTGTGCTTTGAACAAGGTCACTTTGTTTACCTGTTTTCTTTGGTGTCTTTGGCTTCAATATAAAAAAGAAAAGCCAGACTCTTTATCCAAATCAATTTATGTAATGCTTATTATTTGGAGCACATTAAGGAGTGGAATAAGTAAAGTGTTGTAGGAACTTTTGGAGAAATTTGTTGATTCATACTCCTGGATCTGGACAGTCATGTCAAAGACATACTTGCAGTTTTGAAAACATTTTATGAAGGTGGAAAATGGGAGTTCCACTGCAGTTTTATTTCAGTATCCTTATCTCCATCACAGAACGCAATGCGTGGCTAACAGTAAACAATCCTCTAACCATGTTAACATACTAGAACTTTTCCTTGCCACTGTCACTCAAATTGTTTTTTGGTTTTAATGCAATTCTTTGGTTTTAATGCAATTGTGGTTTTAATGCAGTATAGTTTTATGTAGTTTTTTTTAAGTTTTTAATTAAGTTAAGTTTTTCTGTTTACTGTGTCTTTTTCCATATTTCATAAATAAAGAGGAGAATCAACTCAGAGACAGGTTGTGAGCTTCAGCTTCATCAGGGCACACATTCACATTGTTATTAATACTTTTAAAACAGCAGGAGTTCATGAGAAAAGTCATTGTGCATTAATCACCCTGCAACACAAACTAAGCAGAGACCCAGTATGTGCATATCTTCAACAGAGAAACAGAAAGAAGAAGAGTCTTGATCAAGCACTGTTGTTTGCTCTGAGTGGACTTTATCTGAGCAGCTCAAAGCCTCTCAGCATGGCCATCTTATTACATGTCTGACTGAGATTGAGAAGACAAGTGGCTTCGTCCCTTAAACTTGGTATGCTAGCAGTCTCACTGATCAACCCTGCCACCCAGGGAGTCGCTAAGAAAAGAGACAACATAAGATGGAAGTGTGTGAACATAGGTGGTGGGGGGTGGGGGGTAAAGTAGGAAAAGAGAGCTCAGCAAATGACTAGCTCTTATGCATCAGTGCTTTTACTAATGAGCTTCCAAGGAGAGTGAAAAAGCAGGAGCTCAGGGCTTGCTGGGGATGTGAGAGGCCTGGGCCATTTCTTCCCCACTGAGCACCCTGCCTTTCCAGTCTCAGGGAACCCTGACTTTCAGCCACTAATGAGAGAGATCGAAAGGGTGTGGGGGAAAGAGTGGCCTCTCCTCATTGCTGCGCTTAGCACAGACTGCTGTTGGGGTCAGCTGCATTCCTCTGCTTTTAATAATTTACATTGTATTGATTTCCTCCACTGCTCTGACACCATCCTACCCTAGCTCAGTATCACAAATCTAGTCACTTTATACGATAAAATCAAAGAGTATGACATAAGAGAACAAGGCTCAGCCAACAAGTTATCAATTTGTAAATATAATAACCAATTTAATACAAACAACATTTACATTTTAAACAGCATTTTGTTACAAATTGTTTATAAATTGTAAGTTTTTAACAATGGTAACAATTTATTCTTAAATCTTATATTAAATTGATATTTTTTTAAAGATTGAATATACATATTATTTATTTTTCTTTGGAAGACAACAAAGAAAATTTTACATCCATGAAATTGTTGCTTAAAAGTCATAACCAAGTTGTTCTCTTACTTGCATCCTTGGTCAGTTGTGTATTAATATAATAGAGAAGATATTTTGTTATGTGTTTTTTTTATATATATTTATAAAAACATAAAATACCCAACCAATACTAGACTTAATATAGGATATTAAAGGTTATAAAATATTTGTTTTTTACTTAACTTTTTTGTTAAGAGGATTACACAAATATTAGAAGGAGACATGAATTTATATCCGTTGTCCTTATATGTATAAAATTAAAGTGATTTATGTTTAAAATTTTAAATGACATGATGAAATTATTGTAAAGTCATTTAAATAGATTTATAAAACTTCTAGTTAATATGATTGCTTCATAAA
Source organism: Corydoras maculifer (assembly GCA_019802435.1). Classification (NCBI taxonomy): domain Eukaryota; kingdom Metazoa; phylum Chordata; class Actinopteri; order Siluriformes; family Callichthyidae; genus Corydoras; species Corydoras maculifer. The sequence goes on from JAFMOD010000754.1 coordinate 337,891, forward strand.
ATAACCAAAAAAACACCAATTACTGTGATCAGAGCATGACAAATGCTTATAGGTCTAAGAAATCTGGTTGTATTTAGTTTGTTATGCACTACCCCCTTGTGGACAAAGCCAGAGCATGTAATGTAATAAATTGACCACAATGGTCTGTCTAGTTAGGCGGCACGGTTATGGCTTAGTGGTTAGCACGTTCGTCTCTAAGCACTAGGGATTCCGGTTCGAATCCCCATCTGGGTGGAGTTTTCATGTTCTCCCCGTGTCCATGTGGGTTTTTTCTGGTTTCCTCCCACAGTCCAAAAACATGGATAAAGTCAATTGAGTTCTCCAAATTGCCCCATGTCTGTGATTGTGTGCCCAGGGATAGATTGGTGCCCTGTCCTGGGTGTATCTGCCCAGCGCCTGAAACGTTCTCGGAAGATGATGGATGGTCTGTCTAGTTGTTTTTCATATCGAGCTACAGACCTGTCAGACTAAATTTAGAGGATCAAGTTACTGATGCGAATCCCCATCTGGGTGGAGTTTCCATGTTCTCCCCGTGTCTGCGTGGGTTTCCTCCGGGTTCTCCGGTTACCTCCCACAGTCCAAAAACATGGATCAATTTAATTGAATTCTCAAAATTGCCCAATTTAGAGTGTGTATGTGTGAGTGAGTGTGTGCCCAGCGATGGATTGGCGCCCTGTCCTGGGTCTATCTGCCCAGCGCCCGAGATGTTCTCCCCTGGATGGGCATGGGGAACCCCACCGCGACCCTAATAGAGGATAAGCGGAAGATAATGAATGGATGAATAAAAGTTACTGATGCTTAGAAACATTATTTGAACAAGGTTGTCCGAACCCTTGAATAAAATAAAAATGAAGACACTAAGTTAAACTTGTGTAATTTAATTTAAGCAAGCCAATCAAACCATATATGTTGCTTATTGGTTATTACATCTGTCTCTCAGTGCTGGGGATCCAGGTTCGAATCACGATCTGGGTGGAGTTTCCATGTTCTTCCCGTGTCCATGTGGCTTTCTCCTGGTTCTACAGTTTCTACTTAAGGTCCAAAGCATGGATTCAAGAGGAACTGGCTGCTTTAATTTTGCTCTAAACTCTAAGTGAATCTAGTAGAGGATTAATTGGAAATAGGGCTTCATGTTTTGATGGGGCGACAGTGTTTTAATGATTTGAAGCCCTTGATTACGTCTCCAAGCAGATCCTTCCTGAAATGAAATTTGTATGTTCTCCTCTTGTCCACCATTGCACCCTTTAGTTCTCATTTAATATTTATCAGCAAATCACTCAGTTCCAACTTAATATATTTAGAATAACACTTTTTACTGTAAATATTTCAAATGGTTAGGATTTGAGACAGTATTCTGGTTTAGAACACATGTTAAGCCACATAAAACACACAAATTCTGTTTAAATAATTACTAATAATTACTGCAGTGTATGTTATGTATTAGTCCTGTGGATTCTGAATCATGTTTTTAGATTATTGTAGCTAACATAGGGAGCATTACACTCATGTCTGAGACAATTAAGATAAGAGTCACTGTTTTAGCTAATGACCCATCCTTTTATGCTTCAGCACTTCAGACTATTAATTTGGGTGGCACAATATCCCTAAAACAACATATTAAATGAACCAAGAAGGACTATAATTGTTTTTGAAGCTGTAAAGTGCTTCACCGTGGCTGAAACTAATAGCCTTTTCTGCTAAGAGGGACATTAAATGGTTTATAAGGGACTACATGTTCTTTATGACTGATATTTATTTTTTCATTGTTAAGAGAATTTTATCCAAAGTGACTTACAAGTATGTAAAATAGCTACAATGCCACATGACTGTGTGACATTGCAGACATTCGACACAAATCTCTGAAGATAGACAATAAAACAAATACTTTTTAAATTGTCCATACTGCTATCATTTTGGTTCTCACATCTTCACAGATCTTTGCTTTTCTTTTCTTTTTTTCTTGAGTCATGTTTTCCCATGAATACTGTTAAATGTGTGAATTTTAGATTAGTACCACATGTTGTTTGAATATAATTAAACACATTCATAAAATACAATACATTATTTAATTTTTAAATTCTAGAGGGTTTTTTGTGTGTGTGTGTGTGTGTGTGTGTGTGTGTGTGTGTGTGTGTGTGTGTGTGTGTGTCTGTGTGTGTGTGTGTGGTTGAGCTTAGTATAAAAACACACTAGAGGGCAGCACTATCTTTTCTTTCTAAGGCTCGCGAGCTGAACAATGGTATGGAAGCCCGTTTCCCACTAAGAGGAAAAAAGAAGTAACTCAGAATTCTGACTTTTTATCTCAGAATTCTGACTAAGTTGGTATATTAATAAGTCGCATTAAATAAAAGTGTCTGCAAAATAGCCTCATGTAATATTTGTATTTTGTGTAACTTTAAAGATGATTTTATTTGTACATAAGTATACTGTTATCCATCATTTTCTTTATTTTTTTTTTATTTTATTTGTTTGTTTTTAATCTGTGGTATATGCAAAAGTGTGTTTTGCTGCTGTGTATTCTGTACTATGCAATTATAATAAGGTTATTTCACTCTATCTAACTAAAGAAGTACTACAGCCACCAAAATCAACATCAAAAGTAAACTAGATTATATATATTCTTTATTACAAAATGACTATAATATATTTATTAAATTGGATTGTAATTATTTACTGATTACTATATAAACACTGGCTATTATAAACAAAACTCACTAGATATGCTTGATGTGATAGCTGACATAACAAACGTGTTCACTGATTGTGTGTGTGTGTGTGTGTGTGTGTGTGTGTGTGTAGCAAGCTCGTATTTAAAACTGAACTAAGATAATTAGAAATGGATGAATAAAGGAGATGTTTCTGTTGGAAACATGTTGTCCTGTATTGCAGTTTAATACTGTTGAACACGATGGTCTATGTATAGTTGGCTTAAAGACATTGAGATTTGTTTGGCACAAGAGAGTGCCTCTCATTTGAAGAATTACACAGCAAGATTAGAGTTAGGTCTATATATAGACAATCATTATGAGAAGAGCTCAGTCGTCAGTATGTGGGAGGGGCTTCACGCCTTCACTCACTGACTTATTTGTATGTTTAATAAATAAAGCTATGAAAGCCTGAAATATTCTTATTTGGTGGAACATCTGGGTGGAGTTTCCATGTTCTCCCCGTGTCTGCGTGGGTTTATTCCGGGTTCTCCGGTTTCCTCCCACAGTCCAAAAACATGGATCAAGTTAATTGAATTCTCAAAATTGCCCCATATAGAGTGTGTCTGTGTGAGTAAGTGTGTGCCCAGCGATGGATTGGCAGCCTGTCCTGGGTCTATCTGCCCAGCGCCCGAGACGTTCTCCCCTGGATGGGCATGGGGAACCCCACCGCGACCCTAATAGAGGATAAGCGGGAGATAATGAATGAATGAATATATATATATATATATATATATATATATATATATATATATATATATATATATACAATATGACATGCTTTAAATAATAATAAAAACAGTGATGCCTCTATTGTGCTGCTTAATGCAATCCCAATAAGGGCAGACATCAGAAAAGGAGTAAGAAAATAAATCCAATGTGGGTAGGTAAGGTTGAACCAAGAGGCAGAGTTGCAGGGAGAGTTGGATCATGGGCTCTTCTCACTTCTATAGAGAAAAAAATATATTCAACAGTGTTCTAAGGTAACAGGAGAGTCGGATGGGCAGAGACTAAAATGCTTATGTGAATGATGAAAATATAAACAAAATATTATAAGCCATTCTTGTTTCTTAACACATCCATAACATTGACCAGGCTGTAAGAAGTTTGACAAATATAAATGACATAAATGCCAGAAGTATGAACCACCCTATTGTAGTTGAATCAACCTTGTCATAGAAAATTCCAACATTACAAACTAACGAGTGTGTGAGCAGGTAAAAGAAAAAGTAAAGTAGGACTGAGGCTGTTCATTTGTTAGGGAAATTCCTTCTATCACTGCAGCATTGCATGTTCGTCACTGTGGTGTCATATTCAACCATGAAACAAACCCTGGCATTAGTAAGCGACACCAGTCAGGGTTAGCCTTTGAAAACAAGTCTATGTTGATTGTGTCACAACATGGAAAGCATGGCGATTACTGTTGAAGGTGTTTATTCATGTATAATTCACAACAGAGCATTACCTTGATATTAATATCCCTTTTTAGGTATTATTACTTAGTTGGATGGGTATGAAAATTGAACTGAAATTTTTCTTTTGATTGTAATGTGCAATACAATTATGCCAAGTTAGGACTATATCTCTTCAGTCAATATGGCTTCCATACTGAGTCAACATCAAGGGGAAACTAAATAGCAAATGCTTTTAAGAAAAAGGTGATTTGTAATAAAAGAGAAAAGAACTGAACAAATTAGATGGACTCAATCCTGTGAGTTGAAACTTCAAAACCCGTCAGAACGTTTTGGGCGTTGGCAAGATACACCAACGAAAGGCCACCAATCTGTTGCTGGGTACACACTCAGTCACACAGACAAAGACGAGCAGGTGGATAGCAGTCAGATGTTAATTCACTAATGGCCATAGGCGGCGGTCAATCCATGATGCTTGTTTGTCCCTGGCATTAGCAGTGTAGCTTTCGCCCTTCGGCATGTGCTTATTCTGAGTGAATGATGAAGACAAGGAAAGGTTGATATGTATATTTTTTTATCCTTTTGCTGCTTTTATTTAGTTTGTGCAGGGAGTGCATGGGGTAATTATATTCATGTCGGTACAGTATTAAGAGGAACATGCCACCAGAAGTATGGATTGGTTGTTGAGCTCACATGTGCATCAAAGGTATTGTTTAACATGTGGTTGGGTATGACATGGCCACATTTTTTACCATGCAGTGTCCCATGACCTGCACAACAGTGACCTGCTTTAAGTGACTGATGCAAACCTAAAGGGTTGGAAAGTATCAGTTCTCACACACAATTTAGGCACTCATTCTCCATATTCTGCCACGCTAATCAATGCCATCTTTGCACCATTCCACTTTGGCATGTCGCTGGCACCATCCTCTTGCTTTTTATTTGTATTTTTTGCTTTTAATTTTAAAGGTAGGATTTATTAACACATATTACATCTCCTGACCATTCATGTGAAATACAATGAGTCAACATCTAAACACAAATAATTCCAATGATGTCACTACAGAGTGGCCAATTAATTAACATGTGGTTTTGAAGTTGCAACTCACAGGATCGAGGCCACCTATTTGTTCAGTTCTTTTCTGTTTTATTACATATCACCTTTTGCTTAAAAGCATTTGCTATTTAGTTTTCCCTTCAAGTTGACTCAATAGGGGTTACATATCCACAGTCCTTTGAGGTTATTCGGGTTTAGCACTACCTTGTCACAATTTAATATTTTTTCTAGTTTAAAATATATCAGTAACTAATTTAAAAATGTCTATCACCATTTATAATGAAGGAAAAAAACTTTGTATAGAAATGATTATTTCTGTCCATTTCCTGAGAAATCTCTCTCTCTCTCTCTCTTTCTCTCTCTCTCTCTCTCTCTCTCTCTCTCTCTCTCTCTCTCTCTCTCTCTTTCTCTGTCCCTCTTTTTTTCTGAATGAGGCAGATGGATGTTGAGTTGCTCTGAAATACTGGGACAGATGTTAGTCAGCTACACTTTTCATTCTGCACATTTGCATTAGCAGAGAGACAGCAGCAGTAAAAGATTAGTGGTGCAAGTAATGTGTATGTGCACGTGTTGGGTAAAAATGTACATTCACTAAATACGCATGTTTATAAGGTTTGGAAAGGTCTGACAGCACAAATATCTGAAATGCTAAAACTCTTTACAGCAAATCCTCTAAGGTATTTACATAAAGATTGCTAGAAAAAATCTTATACAGATATAGATCAGACTATAGAGTAAAAAGGGCAAGAAAAACTTTTAGTTAAACAATATCAATTTGATCAAGCAATGTTGAAAGACCCGAGCTCTGTGAATGCCTTGGTAGTGTTTAATTTTAGTGATATAGTATGAAATGAATGTTTCAAACTAAACAGTTGAGCTGGATTTTTGAGAGCTGTAATGCCAAAGTTGGACTGTGGTGGGGCTGCTCGTGAACGGGGAAGCTAGTAGCATAAGTGGAGAAGAAGAATTGGGACAAGTTGAAAAGAAGTTGAAAAACAAGTTTAAACGTCGTTTATTTTCGTCCTGCTTTTTTTTTTAATTAAAAGATTGATTCATCTGCATTATATCAACCCCCTCACACTTACATTTTAGTGTCAGCATGGCGACTTTGTCAGAAGGTTTGTTTGTGCATGCTTGCATTTGGAAGTTTTGCTGTTTTGGAGACTGGTAAGTGTTTATTTCTGCGTTTTAGATACTTAATTTAAATTTCTGACTTTCATTGTCTTCTTAATCACGTCTGAGTCTGACAGTCTGCACCAATGGTCACCTAATCAGATTAGTGTACTGTAGATGGCAGTGTTGACCGGTTTGCTACATGTTCCCTGCAGTTTGAGGACTGACCTTCTGTTCCTCCTGTTTTTAAAGAAGATTTCTAGTGTTCTAGGACAAAATCATTCTGCAGCATGTCGCTGTTTTGAGGGAGCACGTCAAGCTATGTATCCTCTTGCTTCAGACATACCTACAATGGTAGTCTTTGGATCAGAGCAGCTTTCCAGTGTTCTAAATCCAAACCCCCAAAGAGCAAGCCAAAGTAACAGTGTCAATGAAAAACTTTTTCATGTTTTGCATGTTTTAAAAACCGAGGCTCGGAGGGGGATTCATTTATTGACGGTGTAAGACAATAATATTATACTTATGATGTATATTCAAGTATTCGTTTAAAAACAGAACATGTTAAATTAACAATGTATAAACTGATTGTCTTTAGTCATTAAAGTCTGGTAAAAATTATTCTGTTTCTCTGTGAATATTAAAGATACAATGTTACTATGACATTAGAGGCAGTCGTAGGCTTGTGGTTAAGAAAACTGAAGGTCCCACCGAGTACTATATAGACAAATGCATATTTGCCAGATGTATTGTGTTGTAATCAATAAAATTAGTTACATGCCTCATACATTTGTAAAATCATTTGTTTTGTGAGCTATCCATATTTTAAATGTAAGTTTACTAGAAGATTTGAAACAATGGAGTTAAGTTACTAAAACATACTTTATCTGTCTTTGGTGCTAATGCTTTTGCTCAGCAAACTTTTTAATCTCTCTCTTAAACTTGCCAGCACCTCAAAATAGGCAGTAATTAAACATTTACCTAACAAAAAAAAACAATATTAGTAATATTTTACTGTCGCCACTGTCCCATTTTTACATATTCTAGTCTGCATTTGTTCATGTGTTTATTTTAAGATGCAGATAACATTACTCAGAATTTTATCACCTCCCCCCCCCCTTCCGCCTCCCAATGTAATGCACCTTGCAGGTTGTTCTGATAACTCACATTATTAACTTTAAATGGTTTGGAACTCAGTAAGTCCAGCTAGAGAGTTTGATTACATTTGCCAAGTTTTGTAAAACTGTGACTTTTAACAATCTCAGTATCAATGCTCTCAATAATATTGAAAATATTAAGCATCTCCGTATTTGAGAGAACTCCTCTGGTTTGATAATCCAGCATGTCCTCGCTATTTATAGGGTCCAGCTCCCTAGAATAAACAAGATTAGCAGTGTGTGTGGTGGTGGTGGGGGGGGGGGTTCTCCTCATCTTTAGAAGAGGTGAAATTTCCACGCAGTTTAAATTGACTCATAGTGTTCATGTTTGTGACCTCTGTGATGCCTGCTGGGCGAATCGGCTTAGGAAATATAATTTAATACGTGTTCGCTCGCTAATATGGACAAAGGTGGTATCATAAACCTGCACGAAACAATAGGACATCCAATTTTATAATCTTTTAAGTTTTTTTTATATGTATCTAATCTAAAGAGTCCTCGCCCCCTGCACAGTGGTCACTGTTGTTTCTTGACTCGGGCAATAATGACCTCCCCGGTAACATACCCCCCTCCCCCACAAGCGCGCGTGTGTAAAGGAGGAGACTTGCTCTCCGTAATGCCCTGTTCCTTCCTCATCGGCGCTTCATTGTTTTTGTGGTGATCTTGAAGTCTGTCTGGAGGCATGAGCGACGCCACCTGAGAGTGACCGATCCATCCACCCGCCCAAAGGGATGCAGAGCCGAGGCGCTCCACGTCCTGAAGAGAAGAGGATGCGCAGCTGGGGGGTCCATCAGAGCAGGTAACTCACGAAGACAACGAGCGATCAAAGTGGACAAAGACGGACGGATGTAGCGTGGTTTCCTGCAGAGCAAGTGCAAAAAGCCAGGCGTAAACTTTTGTAGCAGCTTCGGATCTGAAGTGTGAGGATTTATTTGAATCATGCCTGTGAGACGAGGTCATGTCGCGCCTCAAAACACCTTTCTGGGAATGTTAATACGAAGATTCGAAGGACAGAGTGAGTATTCACACGGCAAGCTGTATAAAACATAATCTCCTTCTCTCTTTCTCTCTGGTTATGTATTTGAACAAACATTTGACAAAGCTGTGCTCGAAAAGCACCATAAGGCTACAGTTTCCATTCAGATACTCTTTATCGACAGTAAAAGTATTTAAAATTATTTTAATTCTAATAAATTCACATTTTGGGTATTTGCATCACGTTATATTTAGTCTCAGAACACTGCGTTTAATTCTAAACTAAAGGCTGCTTTAATTATAGCATTGACACATCCTGTCGCTCCCTTGATAATCTGGTAAAGAGAGAATGTTTTCTGGTTGGCTTTTAAACTTTTATTGAATGTAAATTGAGTACATCTTGAATAATAAACAAAAACACCATTTGTGTATGTTGTTGGTATTTTGCTCAGGGGGTTAGCCGCACACGTGACATTCTGTCCCTTTAAAGGATTTTCAATTCAAATGTGGCAAATGCCCACACTTTCTCTTTAGTCTGGGAGTTAGTAGGAGCAATGTAATGCAGAAGGATTGAATAGTTTTGTTTCAGAACACTCCTGGTTCATTCAGAAGCACAGGAAATGTATCTGGCCAGGGTCCTGAAATTCATGTACATTTACATTTGGTCGTTTAACAGACGCTTTTATTCAAATGTCAGGGTTGATACAGCCCCCCTGGAGCAATGAGGGTTAAGGGTCTTGCTTTAGAACCCACACTGGTAACTTCAGTGGACCTGGGATTTGAACCCACGACCTTCTGATTGATAGTCCAACACCCTCATCTCCACACCCTGTTCAGGCTTTATGGACAAGCTGCATCAGTAGATTCTGTAATATCAGTAAAGTGCACGTAAAGGCAATTTGTTGGATATAGGATGAGTAAAAGGTATTAATCATAGATCTATATGTTATTTATTTACACCGACCAGGCATTCATGTGATTTATCTCTTTATCACTTCACCTGTTTTAGTGGGATGTATTAAGCAGCAAGTGAACATTGTAACTATAAACTTAATATATTATAAGCAGAAAAAATTAGGCAAGTGTAAGAATCTGAGCAACTTTACAGGAGACAAAGCCAACACTTCAGGTTCATCCTAATGTCTTGCAATGTCATGAATCTGAGAATATTCTATAACTAAAGCATTTTGAGCAACCAGTCTCTCTTGAGTGAATCACCAAGTGGGGAAAACTGGTTGGATGTGTAGATCCTAGAAGAGTGTTGCTCACCTCTATGTCTGTACCACCTGGCCATTACCTGCTCACGTTTATTGGAACCTGTAAATCAGGCCTCTTTTTTGGTGATTCACAGATGTATCTTTGACCAAACTAAAAGTTATTTTTTCGCAGAAACTTTCCACAAAAGCAACAAAACCTATTTGTCATCAAATCAGGGGTTTGAGAATAGAATGTAATAGTCATTTGTCCAGAGCACACCTCTAATACAGTGTACCTGAAATATTGGGGCGTCTAATCCCATATCCTTTACATATTTAGTTTTGAATATATCTTTTAGATTTTTGAACATCATTATCCAAACATGCATATAAATCTACAACCTATTTTCAGTAAATAAAAAAGGGTCATTATGGTCCAGCTAACATATTCTAAATACAAAAAAAAGTGTTTCAGTACAACATTCTTTATTTTTTGTTTACCAACTTTATTATGATAAAAACACTTTTCATTTTAAATTGTGCAATGTTGGAAGTCATCTATGCATATTTAGCCACTTTGCTTGTTTGTGTGACCTAATCTATTTATTCATCATTATAATCTGAATAATAGTCTCTATTAAAAATGTATGTTAAATGTAAGTTTAAAAACCCTATTTGATATGAAAAGTTTATTTTTATATCAAATATTCTTTTTCCCATAGGTTACCATTTTTTCCCCTATATGATTTGAATCTGAATCAAATTTTTTTCATATCATACTTTTTTTAATACATTTTAATTCAATTTTATTAATTAATTATTCCTATGAAAATGTTATAGTATCAGAAAATATCTATTTAAGTGAATTGATTACATAATTTTTGATAACATAAATGTGTATGTGTATATATTAATGTAAATTTGTAACTTATGAGCTGAATGAAACCATAAAGGATTGCTTTGTTATATGCCTATTCTTTCTTTTATGTTCTGTGCAGATAAGAACTTTATCATAGCCAACGCACGTGTGCAGAATTGTGCAATTATCTACTGTAATGATGGCTTCTGTGAGATGACCGGATTCTCCCGGCCAGATGTGATGCAAAAACCCTGCATATGTGACTTTCTGCATGGAGAGAGAACTACCCCACATTCGATTGCCCAGATGGCTGAGGCTCTGCTGGGATCAGAGGAGTGTAAGATGGAAATCACCTTCCATCGCAAAGATGGTAAGTCTCTACTGTGCCATTAACATTTCAGGGTCTTTTACATTGCTTTGTTTAAAAAGCTGTTAATGTTGAACCATTTCTAAGAAAAAAAACAGCTATAAATAAAAATAAAACCATTTCAGTACTACTCTATCTGTAAATAGTAATCTAAAATTAAAGAATAATAGAGCCCTTAAGAAAACTTTTACCTTTTTTTATATAGAGAATTGTTTTCTCTCTCTTTTTGTCATACCAAGAGGCTCATTTACACTGATTTGTACAGTAAACTCTTAAAAGTAAAGCCAGTGCTTAAATAAAAGTGGCAATTTACATTTCAGAAACTTTGTCATCCAACAACTAACTATATCTCTATTAAAACTCAGCTGTTCTGGGATCTGGTACAGGTTTCCACAAAGTTAATACCAAGCAACATTGCTTCAGTTACCAAAGCACTGAAATATTGATTAACCATTGCATATTATGTTCCTAATTGTCTAACAGATCTGTGTTCTTTATTCGTACACTACAAAATATTGTTTAAATGTGCAATCTGCACTGGCAGAACAGACAGGCTTAGTGACGGGATGATGGAATGAGAATGCTCAGATTTACTGACATGATCGGCAGATGCAAACTCAGGACAGTTAACAGGTTCTGGCTCTGATGCTCTGACAAGAATGACAGGCTCAGTCACATTGACAAACAGCAGTGGTTGATTCTATAGTTTTAGGATTTCTTTTTTCTTGCTTCTTTCTTTGAAACAGATATTTTTGTGTTCAAAACATTATTAGATTTTCTTGAAATTCTTAAACATCTAATACTCATTTTTTTCATTTTGGGTGTTTCCTAAAGGGGTCATCAAACTGGATTGTTATTCTTTATTTTAAATTATCCTGATCTTTCTCCATCTGCATATTCTACCTTCCTGCATTCATGAACCTGCTCCTGTCTAGTGCCTTTATCCTCAATATCCTTAATCCAACCAATCTCCATCTTATCCCTCCTCTGCACATGTCCAAAATGTTTTCAAAATGTCCTACCTGTGCCATCTCTCTAATACACTTACTCCTGATCTAATCATTATCATCACTCCCAGTCAGAATCACAGCATCTTAATCTCTGCCACTTTTCTTTCTCTTTTCTGCCTTTTGGTCATCTTTAAGATGTATAACACAGATTACTCAACAGAAAAACAGAGGGAGGGCATGGAGGTAAACATCATGCCCCCATATATGTGGCATAACATGTCATGGCAAGTTGTTGCACTTCATGTATTGATCATCACATGCAGCTTTTTAGCTTTAACATGGACACAGTAACAGCCATAGTACTTCTTAGTAATTTGGACAACCACTACTTTCTGGCCTCACTAGTATCTGACTTCCTTCCTTTAGCTTTTTTTCTTTAGAAATTTCCTATCTACATAAACAGACACACTCACACAAAACAGGTGAGTCAGTACAGCCGTTGTTTGCTCAGCACCACCTTATGTTTACCATTACCATCATTTACATGGCACAAATCCAACCAGACTGCAGCATTTTTGAGTAAAATTTGGATGTACTAAAATGCATGTATAGCTTGATATCTTCTAGTTACTAATGCAAATAAAGTATTCATTATAAATATATTAATTTATACATCTTCAGGAAGACTAAACCCTACTTGTACTTTACTAGTTCTGTACATTGACATACTGATAAGTAATCAATTTATACGTATCATTTTGAAATTAGGGTCTATAATTATACCCCAAATGTAGGCAGTAATCTGTAGGCAGCAGACGGTCTGGTGCAGAGTAACTGTTTTCAGTCAAACTGTCTGTTGTAAATTTTAACTTTTCATAACTGAGCTGCAAATCGCATGTGTCCTCTAAACACTGTTTTAATGAGAATACAAATAGCTTGCTGCAAATTGATTTGTTATCCCCATGACACTGTAAATCTACAGCAATAGTTTAGCAGAAGCTTCCAGTCTCTTGTAATAAAGCCCTCTCACATTCATTTGGCACAAGACAGTGACATGTACTGTACTTGCTGATTTGTCTTGGTGGGCTATTCATGCTTGTAAACTGTCATGACTCTGCAATGAGAAAGAAAGAAGAAGCATTTTTAAGGTGTCTCAGGGCGAACACAAAGAAAAGGAAGATGTTTGCTTTTAATTGGCTGACAACTCATTGCTGTTCAGCAAATGGAGATGTCGGATCCTTGGCTGCCCTCAGATTTATTCATTTATGCATAAATTATATAGATGTATAGCTGCATTGTTTCAGATTTTTTTGGAAAATGAATATTAAGGGTTACATTTATTGCTGTGGACAAAGAAGCAATGATTTAAACCATACTTAGATTAGTAATTGGGCAAATGTGCATAAAATACTAGAAAAGTAATTTAACAACATTACTCCAATTATTTTACTACTAATTCACTACATAGCTTTAGGTGTCTAGAAATTATTAACAGCTCCAGCAAATGGTGATTACTAGGCTAATAGGCTAACAGCACATCACTAAACTAGTACTAGATAAGTAAGCAAACCAACATAAAAATCTAAATTCACATTTCAAACAATGCAACAAAATAAATAACAATACTTGTCCAAATATGCAAAACTTAGAACGGAAGCCCAGAGGGAGATTGATTGGAGGAACCAGCCTGTAGAACCATACCATTAAACTAAACTTAACCAAAAGTGAAAGTCAAAAGCAGGAATGACAAAATAACTAATTTCAGTACTAATTTAGCTTGGGTAAAAAGTAATGAAAAAGACAAATGAGGTAGTAACAATTAATTGGAACATACTGAAACAGAACATGGTGTCTGTCACATTAACTGTTCAAAACTGATGTTACTAAATGAGAGTAAAATAAGTCTGGAGGCATGTGTGGGTGTGCCACTGACAGCAAGTCTGTGACGGGAAAGGATTTAGAACCATCTGCTTTCAGATGGACCTTTCAGTTTCTTTGGTGAGTTTTAACTGAAATTAGGTTTTACAAAAGGAATCTTGCTTTTTACTTTGAGAATCTTTTCTGTCTATAGTACAGTAATACTGTGCAGAAGATGCATGCAAAGTGTATTTGCTGCATAACACAAAAGCAATAAAATTATTCAGTCAATCAAAATAAAAAAAATACATTAGCAGTAAACAATTTGAATTGCTGACGAGGGAGGGAGATGAGCTAAACTTCGTTCCATACACATCAAATTGCCAACCTAGTTGAAGTATGTCCTGGAGCCCAGATCTTTCCACAGCTACAGCTACCTAAAATATATATATATATATATTTTTTTTATCACAACAGGAGACAAATTTCAGCTTATTTCTACAGATAAGTGAGGACCGGTCACATTGAAAGCGTAGTAGACTGCAGGATGTTCGGAGGGTAAAACATGCTGTCGGCAATACAACTTGTGTGAGGTAAACTCTAAGTAGCAGGTGATGAGCCAAAGGTAACCAGCAGTCAAAGGGAGCAGGTGTCTGAAACCTGGAGTTGAGGAATTCAGTAGGGGCATTTGAAATGAGATTAAATTAACCTGAGCCCAAAGAAATACTTGAGTTAACCTGTATGAGAGTAAGAGCCTTCATAAGAGGAAGGTTAAAAATAGGGTACTGAAATAGAAAAGATGAAGATGTGGAAATTTGCAGGACAGTTAATTCTTTTTAAAGAAAACAGACTACCTATGAGCATATATATATATATATATATATATATATATATATATATATATATATATATATATATATATATATATATATATATATATATATATATATATATATATATATATATATATATATAAATGGTGAAGAGGCATGCCTGTGAAAAGAGGGAGGAAGGAGCAGGACAACTGTGAAAAGTGTCATAACATTCCTTAAAATAGATTTGGTTGCCAACTCATAACTGTTTCTTGTGTTTTACAGTTTTAAAATACTTAAGGTAGCTTGACATTTAATCCTTATTTAGTTTAGCCTTTTTTTTTTTACTGTATCTTATTTTCTCCTGCTATGTTGCAAAAGCAAAGACAGATGATCCTGCAGCTCTTACTAAAGTCACAAGGTATTGACTTGATCCTTCATGCTCACATGCAGATGTGACACCCTGTCATTCACATGCACTAATACTGAGATGCCCCCTTTTGCTTACCCACAATGCTGCTGTTCACTAAAGCTTTGGTATATACCTGACAAGATCTAAAGCAACTCTATTGTTGCTAATGAAATGTGGACTCTTGTACTGTCAAACCAACAAAAACATATCAAATATTTGATAGCCTCTTTTCTTTATTATATTTTTAAAGGGCTTACTGATAAGTTTGTGGTGCCTAAAAAATATTATGAACAGTAACATTAGCTTGTTGCAGTCTGTTGGGATTTTTTGTTATTATTGTTAAATTATTGTTATTATGTTGGGATTATTTTAAAATACTATGCAGAAAATATACACCCGAAAGATGTCATATGACTGACTTTACATATAGATAAATTTTTATTTATAGAAATTAAAACTTGTAGTAAGCTTCAAACGCATTTTTTAATAATACACAAATAGAAAAATGAAAAATGGAGAAAACACACAATTTCTTCAGCTTCTTTATAGTTGTTTGTATTTTTTATTTTTTAAAAGGATAACGTGCAAAGAAAATATGCTTTTCATGAAAAATAAAACAACACAATCACAATCAGATACTTTGAAAAGTTGACCTAAATCCAGAAGCATAGGTACAATGATCCTCCTATAAAAGGCAACCCTTGTCATAGGAGAAGAAAACCAGCTATCAAATCTATGCAGAACCACCACTGAGTTCATTGGACCCAAGCTCAGAGAGTTAAAAAAACAATAAAAATTTATTTTGGAAGTTAATTGAATCTTGGGCGGCACGGTGGCTTAGTGGTTAGCACGTTCGCCTCTTAGCGCTAGGGATTCCCGGTTCGAATCCCCATCTGGGTGGAGTTTCCATGGTCTCCCCGTCTGCGTGGGTTTCCTCCGGGTTCTCCGGTTTCCTCCGTAATAGAGGATAAGCGGGAGATAATGAATGAATGCATAATTGAATCTTAAAGCCAATATGCAAAGCACATATTCTTGTTTAATTTCCTCAAAACAAAATAAAAACATTGTCTGAAATAAGCTTAAGCTTGTTGCTTACTTAATGTAGTAGTTTTTAGTAATAAGTTAGTATTAATTGACATTCATCATTTTTAATTTCTTTTGTTATTTTGCTGTGGTATAGGGTTAAAAGAGAGTGAAAGGAGTAGGGGTTTGACTTTCATATAAGTAACTTTAATACAGGCCATGCAATGGTTCATTATATCTTCTAAAACAGAAGATGATACCAGTGCAAAGTGAGTGAATAGCAGCTAAAAGGATAATGGGCTGCTTAGGGACATGCCACAGAATCTGCTGATGGACAAATAACATGTGGTAAGCAAGCATGTAGGGTTTCACTATCTCTTGTCTCTGGTACTCCACCACAGTTTAATAGTTCTAAGGCAGCTGCAGGGGTTTAAAATGAATAATGGCTTCTGTAGAATAGGTGTGCTGTCTGAGAGCTGGATGGCTGCTTCTGAAAAGACCTCGTCAATTATTTATTAAATGTGGCTTCTTTGGTTACGTCCAATGCTGTTGTGAAAAAGTGACTAATTTGGTTAACCAAGATGTTAATATGAGTGAGGGTGCGTCAGAATAAAACTGAAACAGTAATGTGGCAAATATTTAGAAATGGCATACACTTTTAGCACTTTGTTACTGTGTAGTCAGTTTAATCACATAAACATGTTATTAATATTTACATTAAGTGTTTTAACACATTTAATGTGTTCACAACTTAAAAATGCTATAAACAACTTCATTTTTGTTAGTACAAATTTAAATAGCTTGTTCTATATTTAAAGATCCCTAATTAGAAGCTTCATGTGATTTATTTATTTTTTAATGAATTGACAGCTCTAATATTTACACAGATCTAATTATCGCTTAAGAAAATTATAATTTTATCTGCAGTTTTCCTTAGCATGAACAGTTTTATGCAGTAGTAGATCCAGGATATTATTATTATTATTATTATTATTATTATTATTATTATTATTATTATTATGCATCATCAACTGGAATATTATTAAGGTTTATCTTCTTTTTAAAAGTATCTAAGCCAAACGTCTCTATGGCAGATGGGGGAAGTGGTTACTCATCAAGGGCATATGCCTGTCCAAACCATCACATTACCACTGAATTTGAGACATCACTGTTTGGCCCCCTTGAAAGCCATCCAGAGGCATCCTGACCATCTGTTCCACTGGTTCTGCCAGGGCTAACTCACATTCATGTCTCTTTTTTCTGACTGATTTAAATGGTGAAATGATCACTAATTTATTCTACTGCCTGAAACCAAGACTAACAAGCTTTACAGTAATAAAACATATACTGATTGTTGATCAAAAAAAGAAATTACATTGTTTAAGGTTTAGCTGAATGCCCTTTGCCTTATTATATAATGGTGTAGGTTTGTGGTCTCTGAGCACATTTACATGCTTGAAGCGACGCTGATTAAAAATGAATGCAGCCTGAAAAATCTGGCTAGTGGCTACTCTAATAAGGTTGGAGGAAACAACATGGACGTTAAACCAAAACAAAAGACTGAATGCCCCTCCTTTATTTCTCAGCATTAACTAGCATTGTATACACTGAATGATTTGAGTTTAATAGCAAGTAAAAGAATAAAGTCATTGCTCTCTGCATCATCTAATTAGGAAGAATCAAATTAATGCATCATTATTAATTTTTAATTTAATCTGTTTACTGTTAGAAAATAAAGTACATCATTGTAGATTTAGACACACAAAGGCTGTTACTGGGGCAATACACTTTTATATAAAATTTCAGTGCTTTCAATATCATTCATTCATTATCTCCCGCTTATCCTCTATTAGGGTCGCGGTGGGGTTCCCCATGCCCATCCAGGGGAGAACGTCTCGGGCGCTGGGCAGATAGACCCAGGACAGGGCGCCAATCCATCGCTGGGCACACACTCACTCACACAGACACGCTCTAAACGGGGGCAATTTTGAGAATTCAATTAACTTGATCCATGTTTTTGGACTGTGGCATCAGTAACTTTCATTCATCCATTCATTATCTTCCGCTTATCCTCTATTAGGGTCGCGGTGGGGTTCCCCATGCCCATCCAGGGGAGAACGTCTCGGGCGCTGGGCAGATAGACCCAGGACAGGGCGCCAATCCATCGCTGGGCACACACTCACTCACACAGACATGCTCTAAACGGGGGCAATTTTGAGAATTCAATTAACTTGATCCATGTTTTTGGACTGTGGGAGGAAACCGGAGAACCCGGAGGAAACCCACGCAGACACGGGGAGAACATGGAAACTCCACCCAGATGGGGATTCGAACCGGGAATCCCTAGCGCTGAGAGGCGAACGTGCTAACCACTAAGCCACCGTGCCGCGTGCTTTCAATATATTAAATATTATTTGATCAAAATTGGTACCTGTGCCCTCGAAAAAAAAAGGTGAAAGAACGGCAAAATAAGTCTTAAAAGCCTAATAGTAATACTGATTTGGTTCCATGATTATCAAGTTTAGGTAATAGTTGATGTCATCTTATTATCTTCTGCCTAATCCTCTACAAGGGTCCTGGTGGGTTTCTACATGCCAATCAAGAGGAGGATGCTTTATGTGTCCGGCAGATGTACCCAGGACAGGGTGCCAATACATTGCTGGGCACACTCACTCACAGAGAGACACACACTCTACATGGGGCAATTTATAGCAGCCAGTTATTATTGAATCCATCTGTTTGGACTGTGGGGGGAAACCGGAGAACCCAGACAAAATTCACACGGACATGGGGAGAGCATGGAAACTTCACCCAAATCGGGATTTAAACCTGGACGCTACACCTCCATGTCATCCAAAAGGCTTAGTATTAATATTAATTATAACAGAAATAGTTCTCAGTGCAAAGCTGCAAATCATTAAAGTTTTTCACTATCGTAATGTTTTATATACTATATATATATATATATACACACACATAAATATAATAATTTGAAACATTATCAATGCATTCCAAATATGACAGTTAGATCTTTCTTTGAAATTTAGATTATCTTTTTGTGACTCTGTTATCTATACTCAGTTTGTGCTACATCATGATGGTACATTATCTCCAAAATGCTCAATGGAATGGTTTTTAAAATGACCATCTGCTGGAGATTAAGTTGATGTACTCCTTAATTTGAGTGCACTCGTGAAATGCATTCACTCATAGTTTATCTGTCTACCATGAAGGCTGTCTATACATTTATCTTTATGAATTGTATGTCATTGTGTTCTAATG
Source organism: Corydoras maculifer (assembly GCA_019802435.1). Lineage (NCBI taxonomy): Eukaryota > Metazoa > Chordata > Actinopteri > Siluriformes > Callichthyidae > Corydoras > Corydoras maculifer. The sequence goes on from JAFMOD010000754.1 coordinate 357,065, forward strand.
GCTTCTGTGACTGTGTCTGTGTACTCTTTGGTAAAAAAGCAAAATGGAGCTATTCTTAAGCTTTATTAAGGCTCAACAGTCACTTATTTATAAGGTATAGCTACAACTGGGTTAGACAATTCTTTTTAAACAATTGTTTGTCTACTAGCAATTCAGTAATAACACACTTAAGAGGAAATAAATATTGCTTTTGTTTCAGAAAATGGCAAATTATCTTAAAATGTTGCTGTATTTTGTAGACTAATCTTTAACATTGTAATTTATATGTTTTTTAACATCTCAAAAGGTAAGAAAGATGTTGGGAATATTAAGTTAAATTAGTTTAGTTAAGTAATAACTTTATAAAAAAGTAAGGTAACTTCACAATAATTAAATGAAAGCATATTTATATATATATATATATATATATATATATATATATATATATATATATATATATATATATATATATTTCATATTTGTATGTTTTCAATTTTATCAATAGCATACAGTGTGACAGAAAATGAATCATTTGTGTACAGGTGCAGGTCAGACCAGTTTATGGTGAAACAATTTTAGCTCATGTTTCTATCACTATAATATTTGGGCAAAAAACAAGACAAACTCAAAATTGCTAAATGTATTTTGTATAAATTATATAAGCAAACAAGTGGTCAGGCAAAAAATTTAACATAATATGGAGTAGTTAATAGAATAGTAGGTAGAACATAATATGGAATAGTTTCATCCTTTGATTTCCTTAAATATTAAATCCTTTTAAATAATTTGAAAACTGTTTTTTTTTTTTTTTTTAATTTTACAGGTGTTGTCAAAAGTTTATGCAGAATGATTTCAAAATCGACTCTGCTTTTGTGAAAAATACATTTCTATATGTGTATTCATTTGTTTTCTGGGGAGGTGTGAATTTAAATGTAAAATTAACAAACTAAAAAAATAATTGACCTGTACAAAAGAAAACAATCACATGTTTAACGCTATGGTTAATTGCATACTGTACAGATGAGGTCTCACTGAATGCATGAATATTAGTTTAGAAACATTCCACAGCATCTTAAATTAACAGACCCTCATGCACTTACTATTTACCTGTCTGTATACACAGAGCATTGAACACTTAATTTATGTTTTCCAGTCATAATGGGTTCTACAAAATATGCACTTCACAATACATTATGGGGTACATGCAAAAATTCAAGCCAAAATACATAAAAAATTAAGTTATTCACTTAGTAGTCTCAATATTGTTAAATATTAATAATAATATTAATGTATCATATATATATATATGCATGATTGTGTAGGCAATCTGAAAATATGGTGTTGCATATTTTCAGATTGCCTGCACAATCATGCTATATGGTAGTAGTGGTAGACAGGACATGCCACGCACAAAACTGTAAGACATTTGTGCTTTAAAACCTGTCTGCATATACTGGTTAAGACTTATTTCACATATTAAATGTGAAAACAATTATTACAAAAATATTAAGCTCGGCTTGATCTTATTTTTTTTTTTTTAAGTGTTTTTTTGCTATTTGGAAATGTTGTTTGAACATATCCTAATGACAGCGTCCTTCTGTAAAAACCCAGCAAACCATTTAGAAAACGTTTTAGAATGATGGCAATTAAGTGGTCTAGACAGCAAATGTGTCTTTGTTAAATTACTCAGTGAAAGCTAGACCCTTGATATCCATGTGTCACTTTAGTTTAATTATTGATGGTGGAAATTTGAATCTAATTAAATTTCCACCATCTTAAAAAGGTAACATGCCACAGATCAGAAGCCTCCTTGCTATACATTCAGCAGAATTAAAACTAAAAGTTGCACTAATTCCAATAATCAATAGAAATATGTGTAGTCAAAAGTGCAAATGTTAATGACCAATAATACTTTTAAAGCCATAAAAAGGATTCCTGTTACACATAAAGTTGGGAAAAGAATCATTTAAATTTGCAATTTTAATAATTGTCACCTCTGTCATTATTTAATGGTCAGACAGAAGATGTGCATTCTGTCTAATGAACAAGATTTAAGATTTATATTGGATGACTTCATTACTTAGAATAGTGAAATGGCCAGTGTCAGTATAATGGCAGTATTTTAATATACTGCCATGGTGTCATAGCAGTTCCTGTAATTTACAGATGTGTCAAATTTAGGCTTTATATAATTTGATCATGGAAACACATCTAATGAAAGAGGATCCTGTGCTAACAAAAAACTTAAGGTTAGATGAGGATGGGATGAGCAGGTGGTGCACAGTCATGCAAAATGTAGCCAAATACAGTGCTGGTGCTGCAAATAACATGTCTGAACTTACTGTGTAGCATGACTGGACCATAACAACAAATTCATAGTTCAATTACCATAGCTGCGAGAGAGTAAACAAAAAGAAAACATCAGTAAAAACACTGCAAAAATTTAATTACTGGGTAGTAAAAAGCCTTATAGGGTAGAAAAATGCCTCATCAAAGAAGTGTGAAAAAAAACTACATGAATTAATACATTTAATACAGTAGCAAATATTTAATCTGACAAACGATATGCATTTCGGTCATTATGGGCAGACACACTCTTTTAGCAACTATAATTATTACAATAATTTGATAAACTGTTTATGGAAAGTTAAAGTCATATGTGCACTGGAGATTAAAATTAGAACAATGAATGAATGTGCTTTTTTTCAGAAATAATTTAATCTACATTTATTAAGATTTGAAGGGGTGCACCATTCCAATAGAAGTGTTTTACAAAATGACCAACAAATATCATGCCAAGAAACCCACTACAGTCAGAGAACTGTGGAAGAGGAAGAGTAGTAAACTAAGTAAACCATCTTAGCAGAGCAGTGCAAGAGACCAGTGATGTCCTGTGGCCGCAGATTTGCTGAATTCATTCAAAGCAATGTCCTGCACACTTCCTACTGATTGGTGACTGAAAGTGTACCCTTCCAAAATTCTTTTAAATGTTGGTCAATGTAGATTACATTATTTCAGAAAAAAATGTATGTTCATACATTGTTTTCTCATTTTGCTCATTTTGCTTGAAGTAATATATTTGGGTCCATAAAGATTGTATTTGCTGGATTTGGTGTATCTTTAACACCTTAGATAGTCTAACTCCAGTTTAAAAATTCCCTGAAACTGTAGCCATTTTAATTCTCACTTAGTTTTAAAGAATTTTAAACACTGAAATATCTACAATATTTTTTCATGAGTTGCTTTGCCTCTGAGCAAACCTATTATATTCTGACACTGCTAATGTACTTGAACAGTGCTGGGTTATATTTAGTCAGACAACCAGTGTAGTGCTAATGAAAAGTGCGAGGTGAGAGTTGCAAACACATGACTAGAAATCTACAAACTTTTGGGAACAGGGTGTGCAGTACATGCAGATTTTTTTCCCCCGGTCAACATTACTGCTACTATATCCATTCACACTTTTTACTTATCCTTCTGATTTAGAGATCTCCCTCACAGGCCACCATTTATGAACCAAGTTCATACTGCTGTAAAAGCACTGCTGAGCTAACATGCTTTTAAAAGCTTAAATCTGTTTGGTATTTTTTAATCTTGTTCATTGCAAGAAGATAATATTGCCCCTGTATTGTAAGATAAGGATTATTTTGAGGCAACATTCTAATTAATAACAACTTGCACATTTTAGTATTAGAAACAAGACAATTTGCACATCTGGCCATGTAACTTTTCTGAGGAAACGCATGCCAATATTCAAAGGTCAAGATATTCATATTACTAGCACAGTCTGTTGCTGTTTCTCAGTGCATTTGGTATCATAAATAAAAAAAATTAAAACAGACTAACTATGAAGTCCAGCTCTTTGGTTATTTACATTTAACATTTGGTCATTTAGCTGATGCTTTTTTTCCAATGCGACTTACAAAGCGAGCACAGGTTTGTCGGCGGTGTCCCTGGAGCAATAAGGGTAAGGGACCCACAGTGGTAGCTTCAGTGGACCTGTGAACCCACAACCTTCAGATTGATAGACCAACATCAATTTGACAATCATAGCCTGTTTGCATCAGCTGTTTCCCTTCACTATTCAGTCAGAATAGGGTAGGCCAGTAGGGCATTTGTAAAGTCAGCCATTGATGTACAAATAAGAAATGTTGCAACACTCCTGTTTTTATTTTATGTAAAATCCAACATTTCTTGGTGCTGAGGTTGTAGCTTGGTCCAGATAATGGGAGTTCTTTAACACAAAGCCTATTAGTTGTTGGGCTTCTTGCAAAAACAAAAAATTACATTCTATTTTTATTCCTATTAATAAAAAAATTAAGTGGCATAAAATGAAAAGCAGTAGGATTGTTTATTGGATTACTGAATTTGTCGGCTAAATTGTACTGTTACTAGAGTTCCATAAGTTAGTGCTCTTTGATTTGAACATTAGTGTGAGTAATGAGCTACTGTGTGTTCGGAGTGCTTACTATGTCTTTAAGTCATGATCATGGTCTAGTTTCACCGTGTTTATTAAAAATAGTCTCTTATTATTGGTTTCTTATAAATATCTAAGTATCTTCTTAGTTTTATGTAACCCCACCCCTTCCTCTCACATATCTGGCATTATGTGTTACATTCTATGTATAGGTGAGTTACGTCATTTTTCTTACAGTAGACCAAATTGCTTGTCTTGTTCCTTATTACATTCATTAAAAATACTTGTTCTCTCGTTAATCTGCCTGCTTGTCTGAAGCACTTTACTTACCAAGGCACTAAGTGACACTAAGAAAATAATATCACATTTTTAACAAACTTTTTTTACTTGATGAAGGATTGTCATATAAAGAGAGATGTTAAATTTAGAACTTTTAATAGACTGACAGAAAAAAAATACATTATTTAGTCAAATAAATATATAATGCATGGATGTGCATATTATTAGAAACAATGAATTACTAGTCTGCAATTTCAATTCAAACTAGATTCATAATAAATCAGCAGGATATAAGCAGATTTAAATGGTTGGGTTGTTTGGTATGTTTAGTACTGTCTTTATTTTATAAAGCTTTATAAATGTCACTCACGAATGTAGGGAATTAAAAATGACTGTTAATGACATAATAAACAGACCCTTTAATGGCAATAATGAAGATGCATAATGATCCAGAGGGATATAGTTTTGTTCATCTGGTGAAAATATGTATGTTTTTAAATAATCTCAAATGTACTAAAAAAGTAAAGGCAAGTGTATGGAATTGCTTAATGTTTGTTTTATATAGGAAACACTGGCTAATCGATTAATTATGTTTTAAGCTCAATTTTGACTCTCCTCATTTGCTCTCTTTTCTAATATTATCTTCTCACCTGCTGCAATGACAGATGGGCTTTATAACTATTCATATCTTAATTAAGAAAAGGTGCACAAGCACGACTTGAAGTATGACAGGGTTTTTCACACATTTGCTCTCTTTTTTTTTTCTTTAGGCTCAGAGTTCCTATGCAATACACATATAATACCAATAAAGAAGGAGGATGGTGTGGTAATGATGTTTATCTTGAACTTCGACTATGTGCTAGAAGAAGAAAACAGTGCCTCTCTGGAAAGGCTAAACCTCACAACTTCTGCAAAACCAGAAGATAGTAAGTGTTAATGTATTATATTTAAGTGATTGGTTCCTCTTACCTGATGGATCCACTTTATAGTTCTACAAATGCAAATAATCAGTCTGTTTCTTTTCATAATTTATTATGAATTATTTACTATATCTACTTCTATTGCTATAGTCCAATTTGAGCTACTTCAATACCAAGTGTAGTTAGTTTTATGTTTGAGATTATTTTAAATGAGTCTCAATACTTCTCTTATCAGCTAAGGTGCTAACTATAATAACAAACCCTTTATAACTTTTTCAAACCACATAAAAAGTACATTCGACAAGAACATTTTCACACAGTCTATAAAGGTGCAGTCAGCAATTTTGTTGGGCATTAGCCAAAACTAATTTGAAACACAAATTCCAAGCAAATCAACCCCCTTTTCTCAAAAGCCATGTCAGCTGCAGCTTCTCTCTTTGTTGCCTAGGTGGGATTGCCTGGAGGCAAATTCCGATAACCCTTTGACCTTTGTCCAGAGATTTTTTGGTGCTGTCTGACCAACATTATTTGTTTTGAAGTGGCAATGCAGAAACATTTAACCCCCAAGCAAATGTATTCCTGACAGATGTAAGAATATGGTGGTTTCACATGAAATATTAATAGCAGATGATTTTTAATTTATAGACTTTAAAGGATATATTGGTCTGATCTTTACAGTATAGACAAAGCATCAATTGCTGTGTTAGGATGAAACCACTTACCCAAGACTTAATTGTGCTGATGTTATTATTGCAAATACTTTGGTGAAATACACTATGTGTAGTTTAAGTATCTTTAGGGTAATAGAAATACAAATAAATATTCTCTATTCTACTTTATTTTTTGATACAGATAAAGCCAGGAATGTGTGTGGGCCAGTTAAGTTCATTCATATCAAACTTGTTCCCCAGTGCCTTTATTGACCTTGCTTTATGCACTGGGGCAACCTCACATAGCAATAAAAAAGGTTTACCAAAATGAATACAGTTGTCCAAAATGCATCTGCTTGATTTTATCGACCTGTGAAAATCCAACTGGTTGAAACACCTGAATTCAGTAATCAGTAATCATCTCATCTTGCGCTAAACAAATTACAATCACTTGAAAAAGTATTTTCCTTGAATTGTCAGTAGTTTTATGTGCACTTGTTTTGGAGTGCACATATAAGCACACTCATTTGCATATGCTAAACGTTCTAGAAAGTGACAAGGGAAATTAAATCTGAATGGCAGGGTCATTGAAAAGGTTAAAAGAGGGACAGAAGAGGCATTAGAGAATGGTTTAAAACTGCAGCTCATTTTTGTTACCAGACAAATATTGGTATCCTTAATATTTTTAAGAAAAACTTATTTATGCCCAGGTAATAAAGGACTACTTTATGCCAAATGTGATCGCTTCAGAGAATATGATGATGTACAAAATACGAGACTTGTGTAACAAAAGTATTCTTATTAGAAGCCAAAGGGCTTAAACAATTTTTAAAAAATCAATCTTGATCATTAAATACATATAAGTATTACAGTCTTTTGAATTAGTTTCATACAACAGTTGGTAGACCTAACAATCTGATTGGTTGAGAAGTGTTGCACCTTGAATAATTTAATATTTAAATTCCACTGCATAAAAAATACCTCAGTTGTGTTCAGCTGTGTTCAACATTATCTGCAAGAGGTGGATTTGATAAGTTGATAATAAAATGTATTTATTTGTTAGGCAAATTAATGACATAAAATAAATTGTAAAAACACAGGACTCTTTTAAAATTAAACATAAGGCCATCTCTCTATAACAGTCAAGTTTGCTTAATACTGGTCTTGTAACAGTGAATCAAAGCACATCAGAAAAAAAATATGAATTGCAGTGAAGTTCAGACCTCAACCGTATTAAAATGCTTTGGTGTAAGCTGTGAATAAATAAATTATTTATTCACAAACCATAACTGTGTGTATATTTGTGTGTATGTTCTGATTTTCCAACAAGACCTAAATGTACTCGAATAAAAATAAATGGAAAACGACTTAAATATTAGCCTTTTTTAATGTGAAATGAGTAAGAACAAGCAAAATATAAAAATCTTTTTAAAAAACCACCCCTATATTGTGTTAAAATACTTTATCCTAAATTAATTCTGCTTGTGAACTAAAATAGAAATAGTAGAAAATGGGCAACTTATCCATATGAAACAAAAGTAATTAATTACCAATAATTAGTTAATTAATAGTTTTTTTTATTGATTTGTGTGTTGTCATTGATGATGAACAATTGCGCAAAGTTTTAGCTTAATCGGTTAATGGGAAGTGGGTGAAATAGCTTTTGAAAACATTTTATCGGACAAACAGAGGAATGTAATATAGGGGGGTAAAAACAGCATAAAAATTTTATCCCATGTGTGAAACAGCTGTGATAGTCTTATGAACTGTTCAGTTGCAACCTGTCCAAGGCAGCTTACCACCATTAAAAGAACAAAAATTTAAAAACCAGTTTTTTCACTTCAAACTTTATTTCAAATATAAAACATGATTTTATTATTATTATTATTATTATTATTATTATTATTATTATTATTATTATTATTATTATTATTATTTAACATTAAAATGGAATTTTAAAATCTCTGGTGGGTCTGCCACATCAACACGTTTCCATGACTCGTGATCTCTCCCCGTTGCACGATGCTCTAGCATATAAGATGAGCTAAAATTAAATAGGATAACCGTTATTAATCCCATCATGGGGAAATTCACTTTGTTGAATAAGACTAAGCCATTGGTGGATTCTCCTCATTTTGTTATGACCTCAACAGGTTTTTGGCATTGATACAATTTTTTTTGTGTGTTACAGGCGCATTCTATAATCATTTCTAGAATGTTTGTTTTAACAATTTTGTTATCAAAAATGCTGCATATCATTTGAGAGAACTGACATAGGATTTGCAAATTGCACATGCCATATTTATGTTTTACGAAACAAACACAAATAGCTGCTCCATAATTTAAACACTTTTTTTTTTTTTGTAAGTCATTGGAAGTTGTGCAAACCTTTAAGAGATTGCTCAGATATTACTACCTTGTCTTCTACAGAAAAAGGAAGATTCTTCAGGTTACGTCTGCCTTCTTTAAATCTGCTTGGTTCAAGCAAGTTGTCTTTGCCCAATGAAGACCCCTACACAGTTATAGTGGACTCATCAAGAGCGAGTGAGAATTCAGTACCATTACGAGATTTTCCTTCTCCTTCCAAGGACAGCTGCAGCCCTGTTCATGCCAATGACACGAGAGCACTCATCAGTTCCAGTCCTCACTCTTCCTCCGCTAGTGTGTCAGAACCCCTTGACCACTCATCTCCTAAACAAATGTGGCAGCATCCTAGCCTTACTCAGGCCCAGTCTACAACTTGCCTGGCTCGGTCGATATCTAGGGAAAGTGTGTGTAGCAGAAGACGAGCCTCATCCGTGCATGACATTGATGGCTTCAGAACCAATTCTAGACTCCTATTAAGGGATAGGCATGCGAGTGAAGGTAAATAAACAGTTTGTCTCCTAAAATCATAATATATCGCTTGCCATATAAGACTTTGGTTTAAGATTTTATGTGGAGGAGGGGGGTTGATATTGTACTATTAATTTCCTCGTTTTAAAATCCATAGGTCCATTTAACCATCTCAAAACCAGCCTACTGGGGTCAAATTCAGATTCTAACCTGATCAAGTACAGTACCATCAACAAGATCCCACTTATTGCACTCAACTTCTCAGAGGCCAACGACAGAAAACCTCCCTCATCTCCCTCTTCTGAGAAGACTATGATGGCTCCAAAGGTTAAAGATCGTACACACAACGTCACAGAAAAAGTAACACAGGTAAGATCCATGGTGTGATGCTGCATTAAGAAATTAAATATTTTTGTTGATGGTAATTGATACCCAATTTAATATGTATAAAGTGTGACGGTGAAATGTGCAGTATAACAGATGCGTTTAAACAGGAGGTTGCATTAAAGGGAAGACTTGGGTGCTTTATTGTGTACAATGGTTATAGACAGCTGAAGAATATGTTTGCAGTTGATATGCTTGTGAAATGCGGTGAGAGTAGAATGCAGATTAATAAGGTTTATATCAATGGTCCACTTAAGTTACCAGTGTGGGCCCTTGAGCAAGGCCCTTAACCCTCATTGCTTTGGGGATGCTGTATCAAAACTAACTCTGTGCAACCATTAAGTTGATAGACTTGTAAATCTCTTTGAACTAAATGTGACACAAATGCATTACAACTGAAGGTTTTAATTTTCTCAAGTATTTTTAATGTAATAACACACAGATTTGTAAATGATAGAGAATTATGCCGTACCACTGCCAACCTACTGTAAATTTATTCATATATTTAACTGATGCTACTATTAAAAGTAACATAAATACAATTAAATTGTCTTCCTATTGTCAAACATGTTAACTGATCTCATGTATCACTCGATTTTTATTGTCCTGTCTAGGTGTTGTCACTGGGTGCAGACGTATTACCAGAGTACAAGCTTCAAGCTCCACGAATGGATACATTCACCATTCTTCACTACAGCCCTTTCAAGGCAATGTGGGACTGGCTTATTCTGCTCTTGGTTATTTACACGGCAATCTTCACACCATATTCTGCTGCCTTCCTGCTCAATGATCGTGAGGAACAGAAACGAAGAGATTGCTATTCCTGTAGTCCCCTTAATGTTGTTGACTTAATGGTGGACATTATGTTCATCATTGACATCCTCATAAACTTCCGCACAACTTACGTTAACGTAAATGAGGAAGTGGTCAGTAACCCCAAGAAGATAGCAGTGCATTACTTTAAGGGATGGTTCCTTATTGACATGGTGGCAGCCATACCGTTTGACCTGCTCATCTTCGGATCAGGCTCAGATGAAGTAAGTCATTAAACTAATTACCTTTCAATTCTACAGCGTTCTGTTATTAAATTTGTTTTTCTAAACATCCTAAGTGATTGATTTTATTTACATTGTACAATTGAACAGTCCTTGAACACTGCCTTATTTATTTTTGTGGAAATCTGTTTAATTTGAATTTAAGTATTGCAATTATTGCATACTAAATAGTAGGGGGTAAATTCAATTTTAATTACAATACAGGTCTACCTTTATTTTTATTGTCAAAAATTTGAGGATTTACTGAAATCTCAATATTCCATCCATTAAATTTCTATAAATTTTGTAAATGGAAGGCAATTAAACATTGATTGGGCACACCTACACTAAACTATTAAATCTGCAGTTTTTTGAAACAAACTAAGAATATTAATGTAACATACCTATAACTATAACATAAACATATTATTGCACCTTAGCAAGTACCTTAGAGCACTTTTATCTTTACCAAGGATCAGAGGAACTTTGATGATTGAACTTCTTCAAATTAACCTTTGAACATATGCTTTTTTCTGACCGACAGAACCTTTGATTTTTTTTTTTTTTGTTGAGGATGTTGCTGCACATAACTTTCAGCACTTTTATTTTCACAAAGAATCAGAATGCTCTCATCCTCACTGAGCTCAAACACTCTAATGTAATGCTTGCTGGTCTACCAGCTTGCACAATAAGACAAACTCGTAGAACTCTGCAGCTTGGCAAATGATCATATTTCTGCAGTTCAGCTGGTTCCTCCCTAACTTATTGACATTTATTGAAAATACTTGTTTTTGCAGGTGATACATTTATATAAATTTAATTTAATCATTTAGTATATGCAAGTCGATTCCAAATAGAGAGCAGTGTTCTGATGCTGCAAACCCTGCTGATGATACAGAAGCTTAACACATAGTTTTAAAGAAGCTTTTTTTTTTTTAAGTAAATTCAAAACTTTCAGCTAAACTTTTTCATTTTTAATGTTTTCCATCAGTGTCACTGGTTTATTTTGATAGGGATGTTTACCCATTTAACAATATTGTACAGATACTTTTGTAATTGCCGTCTTTTGTGTTCTAACACAATGAAAGCTCTGCATTTTAATGCAATGTAGTGCCAATCCATACCTTTCAAGCACTTTGAAAAATAAACAAAGCATACTAAATGGTTGGTACATATTAAAGGATTAGGCAAGGTCAATAATGTACATTGTTCATAAATATTTTACTAGGTTTTTAGCTGTTTAGTGAGTTCTCTTCATTGTGTACATTAGACTGATAGCATGGCGTTGTAGCCATCATTCTTGTCAGACCTTTTCTTTGTTTGTTGTTCGTCTGTCTTGTGTGCCTGTGTGTGCGATTTTATCTACATCTGCACAGATGGGGCTGTTGTACAGTCTACAGTTGGTCATTCTATGGCACAAAGAAACAGATGGCAGGTGGATTCAGGACACAACTCATTTACAAGATTTTCATGAAGTGATTTAGGGCCTCACTATTATGTAAATTCCTTTCTATTCACATAGAATATTTTTCTCAATTAAGTAAAAATACATTTATCCACATTACAAACAATGAATTAATAGCTCTTTAAATAGATCCAAAAGACTAAAAAATTGCAAGAAATGAATCTTATGATCGCATATCAATCTTATGATCATATTAATATCATGTACAGACCACATGTTGGCTCTAATCTGTATTATTAATAACAATAAACACAGTGTTTCTTATAATTCGCAGTATTTTCACCCTATTTTGGCGATCTTTGGAAAGCCATCACTCAGCTTGATTTGGTGTGTTTCAGCACATCTATTGCTATCACGACGATGACAAAATTTTGGCATTTACTAATACATTTCAAGACCACCAAGCCCATTGCCATAGATATACAAGCACTGTTATTTGAACAGCTCTGGCACAAGGCATATAAATAGACAGTTGGCAGGGTGTGAGATAGCTATGAGCATCACGACGTGCCTCGTGCAGCGTGTAAGATAGGACCTTAGTGTTTTTGAGTGTTTTTTGTAACGCTTTGCAACTGCACAACAACTGTACAGTTATAAGCTTTTATTAATTATTTAGTGACATAAAGAACTGCTTTAAGATGTCTGTCCACCTCCATATGGTTCAAGCTGCAAAATCATTGATTGTGGCCTATTGTGTGAAGGAAAAACCTGCCATTTGGGTGATGTGGAAGTTTTGTTTGGTGTTTTTATTTTTTCCTTTCTTTACTCTCAGTTGGTCAAAAGTTTCTTTAAAAAAATAACACTTAAACCTAGAAAATGTCATCATATTGGCCACTTTATAGTAACATAGTAAAGATAAAAACTGATTTAACACACCATTAAACATAATGTGCAGACTTTGCTGTCAGACTCAGTCACTTAGGAGAACTTCAAACAAAGCCTCTGTTCTGGACCTTTTTACTCAGGCAACATAATTGGCAAGTAAACAAATGTCCTTCTGCCATGGAACAGAATAAAGTGTCACAGGAGCCTTTTTCAAATGATGCATAACATGGTGTATTGTCAAAGGGGCTTTTCTCTTTACCAAATTAGAAAGAAACTATGTACAAATTGAAATATTTGTTATTCTGCAGTAGTTTTAACTAGCAATACAATGCCAGCTGGGATATTATTACATTACATTGCTGTTGTTTATAAGGCCACAATTATTTATTATTTTATCAATTTGCCTTAAGGAAATAAGCATTAATATGTTAGTATTGCTGTGTGTATCCTAAAATTGTTTTATATTTAGGGATGTAAAAGCACAGTATATCTACAAGTGTTTTTTCACTCTTAAGGGGAAGGTAAAATGGTTCTGGGTCTCTTTTTTGGGGAAGGTGTCTCTTTTTTTGGTGAAGTTTCTGTGTAGACTTTGCATTTTTTAAATGAAAGTGATTGGATCATATGATCATTCATTTATCTTAATTAAAACTAGCTTTTGAAAACTAAAATTGAATCCTAAAAACTGACATCTCTTTTAGACTACTACTCTGATTGGACTTCTGAAGACAGCCCGACTGCTTCGTTTGGTCCGTGTAGCTCGGAAGCTGGACCGTTACTCTGAGTATGGAGCAGCAGTGCTTATGCTCCTTATGTGCATCTTTGCCCTCATTGCTCATTGGCTGGCCTGTATATGGTATGCTATTGGTAATGTAGAGAAGCCTTATCTGGAGCACAAAATTGGCTGGCTGGATAATCTTGGTGTGTCTATTGGAAAGCGCTACAACTATAGTGACCCTACGTCTGGACCATCTATAAAGGACAAGTATGTCACTGCTCTGTATTTCACATTCAGCAGTCTGACCAGTGTAGGCTTTGGCAATGTCTCACCAAATACCAACTCGGAGAAGATCTTCTCTATCTGTGTCATGCTCATCGGATGTGAGTATGGACATTTTTAAAAGTGTTTTAACTATTAGGAAATACTGCAGGCAATTTACTCTATAGCAATTTTCAGTATTAATCATTTTTCTTTTTTAAGCTTGACATGATATTATGTCCCAAAGACATATTTTCTTTCAAAATGCACATCCCTATTGCCTTGGATAAAATGCTCCTGTTTGTATAGGATTTTGATTACAAATGCATTGTATTAGTGAGATACAGAACTGAAAGCCTTTAGTATTTGTAAGGCCTAGTGCGAGAGTGACTGAAATTTTATTTAGATATTACAGGCAGCTAAAAATAGCATTTCTGAAGAAATGAGATGCACAGACTCCTGTTTTCTTGTTTATTAATTTAATAAAATTTGCAAATTGTGAAAATGCCATTTTATAAGGATCACTGAGCATATTATATCTACAGTATATACACACATTGTGGATATAGAATTACTTCTATTTATGACCGTTATGTTTTATGGCATGTAACACAGTGTATTTAATACGCTGTTACTAGCAGGCTGGGTGGATTTTAGTTGGGTGGATGGTTGGCTGTATATATAGTGGGATGTATTGGAGGATGGATGAAGTATATCTGTTATGCTGTTGCTGGCTGACTAAATCGATGATGATGATGATGTTGATGATGATGATGATGATGATGATGATGATGATTTGATGATGCCACCTTTATTAATCCCACAATGGGGAAATATAAAAAGTGAGAAAGATCAGATGTAATACTTTGGGAAAGGAAAAGACAGGTGATTAAAAAAAAAACAGCCCCAGTTTAGGAACCCAAAAAAACTCCTTAAGCACAGCACATATATGACAACATAGACACAGACATGGTCTCGGCTTTTGGACCAGCTGCCACTTAAATGCTGCACTCAGGCCCATCTTGCCAGAACAGGAAATGTTAATTAATTTGGCTTGTTTGATTAAGGTAATGGGCCACTTGCTTGGGTTTTAGGAGTAAAAAATAGCTTGTAAAATACTGGAATGGTATACTATGTGCACACTGATTATTTATTATCCTTGTCTTGTTAGCCCTAATGTATGCAAGCATCTTTGGAAATGTGTCTGCCATCATTCAGCGGCTGTACTCAGGGACAGCAAGGTATCACACACAGATGCTCCGCGTGAAAGAGTTTATCCGCTTTCATCAGATACCCAATCCACTCAGACAGAGGTTGGAGGAGTACTTTCAACACTCTTGGAACTACACCAATGGAATAGACATGAATATGGTGCGTTTAAACAAAGTCTGTGCCTTAACACTTGGTTTTCATTTAACCCCATGTACCCTAAATGGTAGTATTTTGCATTGATTACATTTACATTTGATTATGTATATGTGGCTACAATGTATTCAGCAACCTGTGTTGCTTATTATATTCTTAATGATTTTGTCTACCCATAAACACCATTGTTTTCAATGCACATAAACTTTGCCTTGGAAATGTCATTCTAGAGCTGCTTTAAGTTAGCTTCTGTAAGACAATCTAACTGACTACAGTAAATCTAATGTCTGCTAAGTGTGCACACTGAATGCCGCGCCTCTTTTTCTTTATTATGCCTCATTTGAAATGGAATGATGACATCATCTGGGACGGGCAGGAGGTATTTATACAAAATGCAGGATAATTCTAAGACATTGCTATTATGATTTTTTTACACATCTTGTAAAACATCAGCTCTCCAGATGAAGCATTTAGATTTATTTTATGTTTTTGTTTGTTTTCTTTACATAAAGTCTGTTATGCTTTTACCATTGCAAAAACTGTGGGCACCACTAAACTATTCATGTTAATTTTCTTAAGAAAAAATAAGTAAAAATTAATTGAATGCATAATATTATGTTAATATACAGTGATGTGAAACAGAATATATTCTGAGCTTTATATATCAACATAATATTAATAATAGCGTATCAAAATTATTATTTTCTACTGTATGGATTTCATTATTTTACATTGTTCTAAAGGTTGTTTCAGTTGTTGTGGTTTGTGGGCATTCATTTATGCACAGGTCCTGCAACAACATTTCCACTGCATTTGAGTAAATTTTGAATGGGCTACTGCAACATTTTTTTTTTTTTTTTACAATTTTGTTGTGAATTTAAAACATTATTTTTTGTTGTATAACTCGGTTTATGGCGGCACGTTGGCTTAGTGGTTAGCACGTTCGCCTCTCAGCGCTAGGGATTCCCGGTTCGAATCCCCATCTGGGTGGAGTTTCCATGTTCTCCCCGTGTCTGCGTGGGTTTCCTCCAGGTTCTCCGGTTTCCTCCCATAGTCCAAAAACATGGAACAAGTTAATTGAATTCTCAAAATTGCCCGCTATAGAGTGTGTCTGTGTGAGTGAGTGTGTGCCCAGCGATGGATTGGCGCCCTGTCCTGGGTCTATCTGCCCAGCGCCCGAGATGTTCTCCCCTGGATGGGCATGGGGAACCCCACCGCGACCCTAATAGAGGATAAGCGGGAGATAATGAATGAATGAATGAATGAATGAATGAATAACTCGGTTTAAGCCCAGCTTAAGCTGTAGAAAAGATTGTCCAACATTTGACTCTGGAATGCTTTTGTATTTTGAGGCATTTATGGTCACTGACTGCTAGATGCTCAGGCCATTGTTTTCAATTTGAAATGTACTATTAATTATTTAGATATTGTTTTCTAGCACTTTTCAGATGAATAAATACAGATTAATAAATACTACAGAAACACAAACTTCCAAATCCTCTGCTCATATAGAGTAGAATTTAGTAAATCAAGGGCATTTGAGTAGCAGGACATAGCTGCCACTTACCCCCTCAACTCTTACAACTCAAGTACAGTAAGAGTATTCTTGCTTTATATATATTTTTATATACATTTCTGCATTTTGTCAAACAGATCAAAGTATATTATTTACACATTAATTTTATTTACACCATTTTTCTGTATTCTATTATTAATTTCAGTATTTTATTTCTGATCTCAAATTATTTTGTGTATCTGTTCCTTAATGCATGGCAATTTTTGAGTGAATACAGAACTTGTGTAGTGCTGGAATTGTGGTATTTTTTTCCATAAACTTGACTTCTAATCTTAACTGCTTGATTTTAACTTGCTCTTCCTTTCGTGCCCTTCCTTTAGGTGCTAAAGGGTTTTCCTGAGTGCTTACAGGCAGACATTTGTCTCCATCTAAACCGCAGTCTTCTCCAGGGCTGTAAGGCGTTCCAGGGGGCCACTAAAGGCTGCCTGCGTGCCCTGGCTATGCGCTTTCAAACGACCCATGCTCCGCCAGGGGATACACTTGTCCATTCTGGAGACGTCCTCACAGCACTTTATTTCCTGTCCCGGGGTTCCATCGAGATTCTAAAGGATGACGTTGTGGTTGCAATACTTGGTAATGTTAAAATGGTGGAATATACTTTTAAAAGGCTTACTAACCATTCATTTATTAATTCATTCATTATCTTCCACTTTATCCTATATTATGGGGGGGGGGTTCCCCATTCCCCATTCCCCATTCCCCATTCCCATTCCCATCCCCATCCCCGTCCAGGGGAGAACGTTTCGGGCACTGGGCAGATACCCCCAGAAGAGGGCGCCAAACTATTGCTAGACACACACAGACACGCAAACAGACACACTCTATATGGGGCAATTTAGAGAACTCAATTGACTTGATCCATGTTTTTGGACTGTGGGAGGAAACCGGAGAACCCGGCGGAAACCCACACGGACACGGGGAGCTTACTAACCAAATAATATGAAATACCATGCATACCTTAAAGTATTTATGGAATTATAAGAATAATGTATTTTGTGGTTTACAGATTTTTAATATTAGTTCATCAGTCTTGTTTTTTCTGGACTGCACAATTTAATACAACAAAGTATAAAAAGAGTTTTGTTAATAGGATTGCAAATATTTTGAAAAACTCCATTAAAATATTCTATTACATAGACAGGTAATTGCTAAATAGTGGACATTTAACTTTTAATACTTATCTAATATGACAAACATGCTCCAGGGCGAATTGGCATTTCTTTAATAGGATATGCAAATGCTTTTATGGTTTCTTTACAATGATAAATCTCATTGCAAACAACCCACTCAAACCTGTCCTAATCCTGTCTCAATGCACTTACCAGATTCATATTTATTTTAATAATACCTTTCTGTATGTAAAATGCAATATGATCAATTTCATTAAACAATAACTACAGGAGTCGGGATGTTTTATACAGTGTATTAGAGGTTTAGTTAGATTCAAACTTTTAGCTGCAAGTAATAACCTTGCGGTAGGCATGCAGACTCTTTCAGAGAGTGACATATGCCATTGCAGAGCTGTGCTGTGAAAACTATGTCACCCATAAGCAATGAAAATTAGTGTTCGTGTATAATACTGGAAAGTGGATATGGATTATATGATGAATGAGATAGCCGCAACATCTTAGGCTCTAATAAACAAGGCCTAATTAATTCTCCTAAAAAAAAAACTTAGGTCATGTGGTAATCAAGCAGTGCAGTACAAGAGGAGGCAAACCAAAAGTGGATATTCTTAAGTCATTCTTAAGTCTTAAGACTATTCTTAAGTCATTTGAAATAAATGAGCCTGAATAAATTTAAATTCATTTAACTCATTTTCACAATTCTGAATTTTCCTATTAGCTATTCCTATTTTTCTATTCGTATGACCGAGGATGTGTAAAGCTGACAATCACACCTGTTCCCAAATGTAGCAGATCATTTTAAGAAGTGCCTGTTTAGTATAAGGTTATATAAAGACTCGGAAAAAAAACTGCCCTATGTAACAAAAGATGGCTTTAGGGCATGAGATTTTCCCCAGCCTGACACCAATAATAAACCGTTTTGATCCCCAGTGTATAAAAATTCATTCAGTGTAATTGTGACATGATTTATCCCATGTTCCTATTGAAGGAAGAACAACAAAGGATCTTAACCGGTTAAGATGATGCCTTTGGACATCAAAGTAAAATGGCATAAGGCCATAAATTCTTACTAAATAATAAATGAAAGGGGCGAGATGAGAGAAGAGGTGATAAACTAGAGGGAATCTGATATTTGGCCTTTCTTCCTAACACATCACAAAAGCCAGTTATGTACAGTAGGTCACTGTAAGACTGCGAAAATGCAGTTTTAACACTGTCTGTGCCGTACGATGATGGCTGCCATGCAAAACAGGAGTGATCTGTATATATAATCCCTGCTTTAGAATGAGCCCTTGTAATCCCCATACACCGCATTTAGCCTGGACTGACCCAAAATTATTTGGTCTCATACACTAACAGACATGGACAAGAAGCTAACCAGGGTATACATGATATTTAAAATTGCCACTGTTTTTAGTACAACTATGCAGTATAAAAATACAATGTATTTGGCTAAAATAGAACCAAGCTTTTATGAACATTGTTTACAGTTGAAGCTAATCTATTATCCTACTCTTTACTTTAAAATTAGGGAAAAATGACATCTTTGGAGAGATGATTCATTTGTATGCAAAACCAGGAAAGTCAAATGCAGATGTGCGTGCGCTGTGCTACTGTGATCTGCACACCATTACCAGAGAGGATCTGCTGGAGGTTCTTGACATGTACCCTGAATTCTCTGACTATTTTCTCACAAACCTAGAGCTCACCTTTAACCTAAGGGATGAGAACTGCAAGGTAGACATTTGTTTACTTGGGTGCTTTAGCTTAAATGAGATCTTAACTAAAGACTGTGGAGTATCTGTTGAAATATTAATCACATTGTTCATAGTCCTTTTTCTATTTACAAATTGGCAAATAATTATGGCTATTAAGCATGTATTTCTTTTTGAACACAGACCAGTTATGTGCATAGTAGTGATTCCGATGGGGAAGACAGCAAAGGCAAGAGAAAAATATCCTTCAGTTCTGAGTCACACAAAGGTAAACACCAATATTTAATAATCATTATTCTATAATTAGGTGCTGATTTTTTTTGTTGTTGTTGTTTCTTTATTGTCTTGTGTCTAATATTTGCCAAACACCTACTTTACTAAGAGTATTTTATTTAGTGTTGAAATGTTTAGGTTAGTCGCAACAGAGCAGCACAATATACACGTTAGTCAATGCATTAAAGGTATTAAATTGCTTCTGGTCAACTTAGCAAATATAACATTTACAATAATCCAGTAATAGAAGCATGCTTGACTAAATCATCCTTATTGAAGACAAATTGCAGACAAAACATCTGAGTATTGTACGAAATATGAAAATGTCATTTATAATCATTTATATGCCAAGTTTTTAATATAAACCATGTTTAGATTTCTGGTTTAAGGAACTCTTTACCAAGGAACCATTCCTTACTTCTTAATGTACATAAACTAGTATTTAGGGGCTAAATATATAGGAATACATTTATATGTATATATGTATTTTTTAAGTACAATTCATTATTCCCTATAGGAAAGGGTAACAAGGATATTGAAAACGATAGTCAAAGAGAACGGCGCAATTCGCGACTCAGCTCAAAAAGAGGTTCAGAAGAATGTCGAGCTTCAAGGGAGCTGCACCAAGCCACTCTGACTGAAAGCATTATAAAATATCATTCAGTAGAAGATTTCAGCTCAACCAGTGACTGCAGCCCATCTTTTAGCAAATTTGAGAAAACCACCAACTGCAATGGTAAGACACTAGTTTAGCTGATTAATCTATTTTTTACTACCTAACACCAGTGTACACTATATGAAAAAGACCCCCTACAACAAGCAGTTGTTTTGTATTTAGTCTAGAAGGGGTTGTATTATGGAGACATATTGACCTCATCTATCTATGCAAACTTTTGTCTTATTATGCTAAATACCAAGACACATGCTTCTATCTCACAGTGAACTGAAAGTCAATACTCAGTGCTGTCTTAACTCTGAGCCAGCTGCTCTGCTGGTTTCTGCATATGCAGGTGATGATTAAAGTTTCTATTGTAGTATGTTTAGCATGCTGCCCAAAGACAGAAAAGCTCTACCAAGAAGTTAAGCTGTCGAATAATAAATGTTTGTCACCTGACTGTTTAACTGACAGCATTTTTTTGGCCATAAATACACAAATTATTGTATTTCATCTTTACAATGTTGTATGTGTGTAGATATACAGACTGATGGTTGGGAGAACATAAGGCCAAAAGAGGCCACAGAAGGGTCTGAGACTTATCAGTTCAGAGAAGATGAAGATGACGATGAGTTGCAAAGTGACCTGACGTGTGTAGAAGTACAACAAAGACTTGATCACTTGGTTAAGCACCTAAACAGGTACCTTAAGCTTTAAAAACTCAGAAAAGTAAAGCATTAGAAAGACTACATGTGACTTATAAACATTTAAAACAAGCTAAGCATGCAAGTTGGCATGCAAAGTGGGACATAACAATGCTCTGTGTGTTTCTTTAGTTGCCTCTGAATGTGACTTTAAAACTTTAACAATTCATTTTGTTTTAAAGCCAAAACAAAAAATGTTTTGCATATGCCGGTGAACGGAAACAGTCCTACTGAGCCAAATTTTTTGAAAGCCACAAATGCAAATAGTTCATTGGCGTTCATGTAGTAATTTATTACAAAAAGTGCATTAAAGTAACCTAACTGTACAGTTATAAAAACAATTATGTTTTAGCTTATATAATGATACAATAGGTAAAAGTTGACAGTCCAATGTTTGTGTTGAAAGAAAGATTTTAATCTGTGTTTATATTCACATTATTGCCAAAAAAAAAAGCTCAAACCCAAATTAAAAAGTACTTTCGATATAAAAATAAAGGTTTGGTTCATGTCCCTTGATCCAACTTTATTTGCATTACTTAATTTGTTAATAGTAGTTATCTATTAGTTCTACAGTAGTACATTTACACTCACTATACACACACACACACACACACACACACACAAACATTATTACAGTGGTCTGTGCAAAATAACAGCAGGTGGCATTTTTTTTTTGTTCAAATCACGCACCAGCTGAGTCACCATTAAATTCTTCA
The DNA here is from genome assembly GCA_019802435.1 of Corydoras maculifer. Lineage (NCBI taxonomy): Eukaryota > Metazoa > Chordata > Actinopteri > Siluriformes > Callichthyidae > Corydoras > Corydoras maculifer. The sequence goes on from JAFMOD010000754.1 coordinate 378,960, forward strand.
TACCACCTGGCTGGCTCTGTATCTGAAGTGCATAACATTTAAGTACTAGCCCGAAACCCACGTAAACATAACTACCCTACTCTTTATTTACATTGTTTTTCTGAAAATGTAGTATATTCACCGTCTTGGTATTAAGAATTATTACCAAAAATATGTCTATTGTGATTAGAACAGAATTATGGCTCCATCTAGTGTTAAATCTTATTCACTACAACAACAACAACAACAACAACACCACCACCACCACACACACACACACACACACACACACACAAACACACATACACGTACTGTATATATATATATATATATATATATATATATATATATATATATATATATATATATATATATATATATAAAGGCGGCACGGTGGCTTAGTGGTTAGCACATTCGCCTCTCAGCGCTAGGGATTCCCGGTTCGAATCCCCATCTGGGTGGAGTTTCCATGTTCTCCCCGTGTCTGCGTGGGTTTCCTCCGGGTTCTCCGGTTTCTTCCCACAGTCCAAAAACATGGATCAAGTTAATTGAATTCTCAAAATTGCCCAATTTAGAGTGTGTATGTGTGAGTGAGTGTGTGCCCAGCGATGGATTGGC
>JAFMOD010000754.1:387988-462685 GCA_019802435.1 Corydoras maculifer
GTAAAACAATATTGGCATACTTTTTTTTTTTTTTTTTTTTTTTTACAGTTTATACATATAAAAAAACTTATTAAATTAAAATTTGTGACTTGTGACAAGCAGTTGTGTTCAAACATTAAGACTTCTCAACATTAAGAATTATAATCGCATTATCTTACACTTCTTACTCCAATAGGGTCATGTGGTGGGGGAGTGGGGGTATGGAGAAGATGGAAAAGAAAAAGAGACTCAAAGAGACAGAGAGGGGAAATTGGTGGCTGTTGTGTTGCTTCTAAGATCTGTGGTGTAGTCAGTACTGGGATGACTACACCACAGCAGTATTGGCCCCATGCCAATCTAGGGGAAAATGTTTTTGGCACTAAGCAGATACACCCAGGACAGGGCGTCAATCCATCAACTGGGCAAACTCACTCTCACAGACACATGCACATACTTTGTAGGGGCAGTTTAGATACAGGCAATTCACCTTGAATCCAATTTTTGGACTGTGGGAGGAATCTGGAAAACCCGGAAAAAAAAACCACGCAGTCACTGGGTGAACATGTAAACTCCACCCAGATTTGGATTCATGGAACATGGCACCCCATCATTGAGAGGTGGATGTGCTAAATGCTTTCAAACACTCTATATAACATTGGTAAACGTTGTAACCCATTAGTAACAATTTATTTACAATTTTGCAATGACAAACTAGTTATAAGTGATTTAATAGAGATTAACCCTTGTATGTCCCTCAAGTAAGGTTTGTTTTGCCCCATTTTCAAGGCCAATAATTTAATTGGTTGCTGAACAAAACTACATATGCACATTGTCACACTGTAGTCAGTTTCTGTCTCATGTTATGTTCACTCAGTTCTCTATTAATGAAACTTATTTACTAATTAGGTTAAAAAAAAAAAGACTTAAGTACCTCCTACATAGCAATGACACATTCTAGTGACATTTCAAGTTAAGCAAGAAGCCTGTTTACACAAGTGCATGTTCAAAAGCATTAATACGTTTAATTCCTTTTGCAACATAAGTTTGAAATGTTTCACATGTTTGAATCATAATTTTTACTTTGTACATAATCCAGATTACAAGAAACCTGGAACAGTTTTATTTTCTGGAATTTCTGTAACATAAAAACAGTTCTAAATTTATATTTATTCATTACAAGCTACATATTCTTTAAACAGCTGCTGTAAAACAATATCTAATGCACAATGAATATCGATCCAGTTTCTAAAAAAAAAAGGGGGGGGGCATTTTGTTAACTTTTGCTAAGGACAGCAATACTGTTTTTATTTTGTGGGTAAAAAATGAATGTTTATATTTACTTTTGTTATTTATTGTACAGGACACATACATTTATCATACTTAGAAAAATAATAATTATTAGTTTTTTCCAAGTGTGGCTTTATTAGCAAACAATTAGCATGTCTTACTGTAAACCATGAAAGAACATTCCGTTGCTAATATGCAATGAGCCAATGCAATGGTTTTCTTTTTGTTGGCTCCAAAAAACAAATTAGTAAAAGAAATCTGAAGTCTTTGAGACTTCAGAGACAGTAAAATGTACTTATTATTAAAGATGTTAACATCTTTTTTTTTTTTTTTTAAAGAAAGCAACCACCAATTATTTGTTTTATAAAACTTTAGACAGTTGGTGATGAAAACAAGCATTGAAATATCTGTGTGTGTGTGTGTGTGTGTGTGTGTGTGTGTGTGTGTGTGTGTGTGTGTGTGTGTGTGTGTGTGTGTGTGTGTGTGGGTGTGTGTGTTATTTGCTGGATCGACTGATGTCGATAAACATCTTAATTAAATGCCTAACAGACTAATACCTCACATTTGGAAGACCTAGGTCACTTCCATGTTAAAATAATATTCCTTAAACCTAATATGTAGCCTGTTGATTAAAAGAGTTAACAAGAGTACAGAACATTATTGTGAACTTGCATATTTGCACAGAAAAATCTCCAAACTTGTACAAGACTGTTAATTGTTGTGTTTTACAGGTGTTTTATTTATTTTTATGCATTTTTGAATTTTGCCACCATATATTTTATACACAGTACGACAATACAGATTATTTAAATTAATCAGCCATTTGTTAAATTAATGTAACAATATATCCTGCATATATTACATTTGCATTATGAGATTACTACATAACAACAAATAAAAGGATTTAATACCATATTTGAGTTATGTTTTCTTGCATCACATTACAAAGTACATATTTGAATACATGCTTTGTATGTGTTTTAAGCAACAAAATGATTGTAGTTTACTTAGAAATACTATTTTACTATTTTGTCTTAAACTGGAGGACAAAGAATAAGATTTTTATTTTTTTGTATTTTTTTTTATAATACCACTGTATTGTGCTACAGAGCACTTATGTGTACATGCCATCACACTACTGGCCATTTGAAAAAGTGCTAAAATAAAACAACCAATTTAATTAAAGTCAAACTAAGATGGGATTATTTTATGCATATTTACACTTTAGACTAATTTAAATACTCCTATATATGTATTTAAATCCATGTTTCACATATACTTAAAGTAACCTTCAAATGCATTTATAGGTTTTATGCATTTACAGCGGAAGCACTAGGGATTCCTGGGATTCCTGGTTCAAATCCCCATCTGTTTCTATGTTCTCCCCATGTTTATGTGGGTTTTTTTCCTGGGTTTTCCTGATTCCTCCCACAGTCCAAAAACATGGATCAAGTCAATTGAGTTCTCCAAATTGCCCCATATAGAGTGTGTATGCATGCATGTCTGTGTGAGTGAGTGTGTGTCCAGCGATAGACTGGCGCCCTGTCCTGGGTGTATCTGCCCAGCACCCGAAACGTTCTCCCCTGGATGGGAATGGGGAACCCCTCCGCGACCCTAATATAGGATAAAACGGAAGATAATGAATTAATACATTTACAGCAAATAAATTATTATTTGTGTTGTATTGGGTTGGTTGTGCATGCCATGACCCATAAAATCAGGTTTTTATTTTCCCTCATCATAGTTCATGCCTGACACACAAACCATTTCAGCTCCACAACACGCGTTTGCGCTACCCCACCCGCACTCAGCATGTCAACTGCAGAAAGATAGATTGGGTGTATCTGCCCAGCGCCAACGTTCTCCCCTGGATGGGCATGGGGAACCCCACCGCGACCCTGCTAGAGGATAAAGCAGAAGATAATGGATGGATGGATGGACCATAAATTTTCGGCCAATACTAGACCAAAGCTCTATTGAAATGCATACAGTTGTGTTTATCTCCAAAATGTAGATTGTGCAACCTTTATTCTTTCTAGATGAATCATTGAAACACAAAGCTGCGATTCTAAAATAGAAAAGGAAACCTGATAGAGAAACGAAACTGAAACTTGTTTACAGTCGCCATAAAAACACTGCGCTGCACCTTCAGTAAGCTGTTTAGTTAGTTCATCGAACACACAGCAGCTCTGCTTCGATTCTCCTAATATAATCTGTTCAGCTGTTGTTTTGCGCAATGGATTACGACGAGAAGAAATTAATCGAATGCTTCCGAAACCGACTGAAGCAACTCATTAAAGTCGACCCCGTGCTCGACGGATTAAATTTCTTAAGCGATGAACAAAAGGATCTGATTAAGACCAAGTTAAAGAATGAAGGGAACATAAAGGCTGCCGACCTCCTGCTCGAAGAGATTCTAAAGCAAACGTACCCCGACGGCTGGGCCAGGGAGCTCATAACTGCCCTGGAGAACAGTGGCTGTAAACAAGCCGCCAACTACGTGGCCAACAACCTCCCAACGCCGTCGATGGAGGCAGAGAACGACACCTACATCAGACTGCTGAGCCTCCTGAAACTCACCCTCATGGCCATGAAAGCTGCAGACGTCTGCGACAACTGCTTTCAAAATGACATTCTCACTGCAGAGGATCGCGAAATTGTAAGTAGCCTCCAAAGCGAACCTTTATAATAACATATATAATATGTTATATAAATATATTATATATAATAACCCTGTGTGTGTGTGTGTATATATATATATATATATATATATATATATATATATATATATATATATATATATATATATATATATATATATATATATATATATATATATAGTGTGTATATATGTATATATACATACTCTCACACACACACACATATATATATGTATATATAGCACGGTGGCTTAGTGGTTTAGCACGTTTGCCTCTCAGCGCTAGGGATTTCCGGTTCGAATCCCCATCTGGGTGCAGTTTCCATGTTCTCCCCGTGTCTGCGGGGGTTTCCTCCGGGTTCTCCGGTTTCCTCCCACAGTCCAAAAACATGGATCAAGTTAATTGAATTCTCAAAATTGCCCCGTTTAGAGTGTGTCTGTGTGAGTGAGTGTGTGCCCAGCGATGGATTGGCGCCCTGTCCTGGGTCTATCTGCCCAGCGCCCGAGACGTTCTTCCCTGGATGGGCATGGGGAACCCCACCGCGACCCTAATAGAGGATAAGCAGGAGATAATGAATGAATGAATGAATGAATGAATATATATATACTATTATAACCTCATTACGTAAAAGTAGAGTCACCTGGGATTGCATATATATATATATATATATATATATATATATATATATATATATATATATATATATATCGGAGTATGTGCTCTTTATGAAATCATGAAATCAAAAAAGTGTGAGTTACAGGTCTGATTAATTCAGGTCACCTTACCTCTGGTTTATATTTTGCTGATCTAGCCACCAGGGACTTTTATTGTAGATTATAAAAGAATGTGTTAGGGTTAAAGTAACATGACTTCATGCAGATGATGTCATAAAAAAACAAAGCACATGCCAATCAGAACCTCCCACATGGGATCGCATGACGTGCTCAGTGTTAAAGGACTGACAATAATGTAATGTAAAGTTAAGGCTATAAATCTGTCAGAAATGAGCCATTGTCCCTGTTTGTTATTGAGTCATGTTCCATTGTTTTAGTTATTATACTATACAATTTTATATAATAGAAATAATGATAATAATATTAATTCCATCCCATTCCCCATGCTCATCTAGGGGAGAGTGTTTCAGGTGCTGGTCAGATACATCCAGGATCGTCAAATGCAGTAAAGCCTAAATTCCAGTAGATGGCAAAGTTGGAATAAAAATATTTAGTATAAATACTGTTGTTTTTAGAAGCTGTTTGTACACTTCTTGAACATTTTTTACATTTTTTTTAAATTTTTTGATCTTTAATCCCTGTTTCAGACTTTAACCGAGATAAGGCAGAATGGGAACATGGCTGGTGTTCGGGAATTGCTCTCTCGACTGACAAAGAATGAACATGGGTGGTTCTCCCAGTTTCTGAAAGCACTGGAGGATACAGGCCATGCTGAACTGGCAAGGGAACTAAGAGGAGAGCCTGATGAATCTAACAGTAAGGCATAATACAGATATTAAATATAGCTTGAAGTTTTCATTTCTTTAATTTACATGCATAGACAAAGTTGTTTATGATGTAGTAGTGCATCAGGTGAGTGAAGACATTTTACTATAGATATATGTGCAAGTTGCCCAGTGATGGATTGGCGCCCTGTCCTGGGTCTATCTGCCCGAAACGTTCTCCCAGCTCCCGAAACGTTCTCCCCTGGATGGGCATGGGGAACCCCACCGCGACCCTAATAGAGGACAAAGCGGGAGATAATGAATGAATGAATGAATGAATATATGTTCAAGTTATTAGCAGTAAATACATGTTGTGATGAAATCAAGAATACAATCTGAGCAAAAACAATAGTAAAAATAATAACTTTCCTAGAATAATTAAAACAGTTGAAGCTGCAAAGTAAAAATCAACTTACAATAGAATATTTAAATAATCCTGTCGGTGTAAAGAAACCAAATAAATAACATGACTATTAACAACAATCTATTTTTTTAACATGTAAGTAGAGTCAGCTGGAGTTGAAGACAATCCTCAGTCCCTGAAAGATCAGAGCGGATTGGCTGTACAGGCTGGTGAAAAAATAAAGCAGGATACTGTGGATGCCAGCTCCTCCACTACTTCACATATGCCCTCTTGCGATTCTCAGGTGCCTTTCCTATCTATTTTATTCACAGAACATGACAATTTGGACAAGTATGAGCAAATATATTTTTATTCCTCACAGGACTCACCTGCTGACCTCATTAGTAGCAGCATGGGTAAGTTAACAGCAAACAGGTCATCAAGTATCATCAACTTCATTTCAAAAATTGAGTTAATTATAATTTAGTTTTATAAGTACATCTTTCACCAGTTCTTTTTAAGCCATAAGTAACCACCTTTAGATTCGGAGTCAGTTTTGTCAGCTTCTAGACACAAGAATTTTCTGTCCTACTACCTGACCCATTAACCCTGAAAAACTGTTGGCATGCAGTCAACTTCCAATGCAGCACTCTTTGAAAAAAATTTAATGTGCATATGTGTATTAAATATTATATATATTTATATATGTTTCTGTCTAAAATAATTTTTAGTCCAAGATTTAGACCTATACAAAGGCACTGATGGCGAGAAAAATAAAGAACAGGCTGCAGAAGATTCAGATCAATCAGGTATCAACTTGTTGGTTAACTAATAATTAAAATTAATAAGAATACACAGAAAGAGAAGAATGTTGAAAAAGTGTTGCAAATGCAAGAATTGCTCCTTTGAATGTCAAATATCTAAAGACTATTAAGATTAAGTAACAACATTTAATAAAGCCAGATATGTTTAAGCTTTTGCACAGGAAATTTATAAGTTTATAAGTTTGGGACTCATAGGTGAGTCTGTTTTATAAACCTATTTTTTTCCTTACAGGAAATGAGCATGACATTGTGTTGCGTGACTATCAGATGGAGGTTGCAAAGCCAGCACTGGATGGAAAGAACATTATCATCTGTCTCCCAACAGGGAGTGGTAAAACCAGAGTTGCAGTATATATCACCAAACAACATCTGGAGAAAAAACAGCTAAAGAAACAGCCAGCTAAAGTCATTGTCCTGGTTAACAAGGTATAGCTTCAAATACTTTCAACTGTAGAAGTACTCTAATTATGTAAGAATTAACACCATATGAATGAATGAAACATATATTATGTGTTTTTTTAGGGATTACTGGTTAAAGTTTATTAATGTGTATTTTAGCTTCATTTTATAGTTTAGATTCTCAGCTTTACTTCAAACCCAGTCCTACCCTATCTTCTTCTTTGTATTTACAATGACATATAGTTGTTCTTGCAATGAATCCGTAGCTCGGATCACGCCAGCATTGCTGGTTTCTTAACACGGTCAATGCAGCTGATCGAGGACTGGGACAGTAGGTTCCCCTCTTTGCCTTCTGGTCTCTTTATATACTGCACATTTTTGTGTTTTTCCTCTAATGCCTACTTTAACTATTATGCCGTTCCCATGACAGTTTTTCAATTCATAAAACTTTACATATCTAAAAAAATACACATTTTTATTATTGTACATAAAAATATCTCTGAAACTTATAATCTTCCCTATTCTTTGTTTTAATAGTCCCATTCAAAGTGTATCTCTTCTTTTTTATAGATAAAGTGCACTATTTTAAGAATATTCATTTTCATTGCACAGGTGCCCTTGGTAGAGCAGCACTTCCAAACAGAGTTTGGAAAGTTTCTAGGACACCAGTACAAAGTAGAGCGTGTGAGCGGGGACTCGCAGCTTAAAATCTCTTTCCCTCAAGTCATTAAGGATAATGACATCATCATCTGTACTGCACAGATCTTGGAGAACTCTCTTGATAAAGCAAAGCAGGGGAAAGAGGAAGGAATTAAGTTATCGAGTAAGTTATGCTAACTTCATCTTTTCTTTAAAAGGTTATTGTGTTTTTTAGAATCAAAATACAATTATAAAAAAGATATTGTACTGTCTTGAACTAGTTTTTTTTTCTACATTAAGCCAAATTAGCAGTCTAAAATAAAGGGAACACAATTCGATAACCATCTGTTGTGTAAATTTGCAGTTTTTTCTGTTTTATGTGCTGTCCTTGTTGACAGCTCTGGCTTTATTTTTACATTTCTGGCAATGTAAGCCACTTCATGGAATATGCCTACTGTGACATATGGTGTTTGTCTTAGGGTTTTTTCCCCATGGTTTGTTGAAATTTAAGCCATTTGCACTTCTGTTTAGTTAGTAAATGAGTGGTTGGCTGAATAATCAGTCGCACAGGAGTTTTTTTTCTCCCAAGTCATTCAGCTGTATGGTTCAAAGCATGCAACAGCTTTAAAGTATCACATTTAAGTTAACCTTTTACAGCTGGAGAGCTTATGGTGATTCTTTTCACCAAATAATATAAGATTTGTGAGATTGCGTTTTGTAGGATTTGAAAAGAAGAGGCTTCTGAGTGTTGCTTACATTAAGCTTAAAATCTCTTGGAAAAACATTAGATACCAAAGTCTGTTTCCTTCTGGTTTTGCTTATTACTGGTTGGGGATTGGGTGGGGATGGTGATGGTGATACTCTTGTTGGAAATTCCCCTCAGACAAAGCGAAGGTTGGTGAATGTTACAGAATAAACAAAAGATATATGAGTTAAGGGGCAAATTGAACTTGAAAAGTTTTAAACCTGTGAATTTCTGCCTTTTAGCAACTGACAAACATAATAAAATATCTGAATTTTTTTTTCAAAATTGTAAAAAATCAAAATACGATTAGTTACTTTTTACTAAGCTTTATCAAATGATAAAAATATTTTAATATCCAAGGTTTGTACTGAAGAGCTTGCATTTTGATGATAAAAACATTTAATTTTAATTTAAATGCACTCCAAAAAAGAGACAAGATACAATGAAATGTTAAGAGAATATTGAAGTTACACAATTTAAGTAAATTTTTAATTATATACATTTATATTGGAACATGTAAAGGAATGCTGGAAACTTGCTATTTAACACTGCAATGTCACCTATAACTATCAAGAATTTAAAAAAATCATAAAAAGATTTAAAGGCAGTCAAAATGTGTCAGATGCTTGTATGTTTCAGCTTGTTTTTTATTAAAGACAGCCTAGGGTCGTGTATTTTGCAGGCTGCAGCTAATTATTAAAATTGCTGTTTTAAAGACTTCACTATATGGACATAAAGTTGTTTACAATATTTCAATTGTATAATATATTACACATAAAAGGTACAAGATAAACTCACAGTAGTCTGATCATTTTGCTATATTAAGCATTACTGGTTTCTTCTCTAGTGTTTACGTTGATAGTTATTGATGAATGCCACCACACACAGAAAGGTGGCGTTTATAACCACATCATGACCCGCTACCTGAAGGAGAAAAACAAAAATGCTGCACGCCAAAAGGAACAGAAAAATGAAAATCCACTTCCTCAGATCCTTGGCCTTACTGCCTCACCTGGTGTTGGTGGAGCCAAGAATCAACAAAAAGCAGAGGAGCACATTCTCAGAGTAAATCCATCAACACACACACACACACACACACACACACACACACACACACACACACACACACATCGTTGCACAGAACACAAACATGCAAATTTAAAAATAAATCTTTTTAGGTTACAGCTTGTATAGTGTAAACTATCTTAGTTTAAATATACATAAATTTAACAATATTCATCCTTTGAATAAGCTGCTGTAATAAATTTTTTATTTATTTATTTTTTTTAAAACAAAGGCTGGCAATTTAATGTTTTAAACATCTGTTTGTTAGTACCAGGAAACAATTTATTAAATGAAAACAATTCATAATGATCCATCTTTTATGTAAAATCTCTGTGTACATAAGATTGTTGTTAGTAGGACTATGTTTTACCACACAAAAGTTAGTACCTTTAAACAAAAACATTCTGATTTCGATTCCTGAGTGGAGCTGACAAAGTAGTTTATGTGTGGAATCTACCTCTGTGCTTGCACAGGTTTCGATCAGTTAATTGGAGAGACTAAATTGTCCCAAGCTATCCATAAATGGAAAAAAAAACTATATGTATGTTTGAGTCATTTTAATTATGTCTTGCAGATTTGTGCTAACCTTGATGCCTACACAATTAAGACCAAAACATTGGGACTGGACATAAAGGGCCCATATAAACAGATCGCATGTGCTCAAAAGAAAAATGAGGTATTCTAAAATAAACACACCTTAAATTGACATTGGGATCCATAAAAACATAAATTGTTGCATAAGTGGCACATATATATTTTCAGGATCCCTTTGGAGATGTGATTAAGGGCATCATGAGTCAGATTCACATGCATGCCGAGCTTAACCCTTTGTGCCAGCCAGGAACCCAGAATTATGAACAATGGGTTGTGCAGAAAGAGCAGAACGGTGAGTGGTGAACATTTTATTGTTGTTGTTTTTTTTTTTTGACAAACATTCTTGGCCTTTGCTTATATAGTTTCTATGTAAGGACATTACAGTTACCGCTCAATTACAGTATGTAACATAATCACATGTTATTCTATTGTCAGTGTTGGCATGACACATCTGTTTACATTTATGAGTTCTGTTGTCAATTTTGCTGATAATACTATACGATATAACATATAATATTAATATATATTTATGACATTGGTATATTAATTGTTTTGTTTTCACTACTGCTTAAAGTATGTTTAATGGATTAATCTTATATTCACTAAAAAGAACCTAAAATATTTATTGCTGGAGATATTTTGTCACATTGTTTTTAATTATAGTAAAATCTCATAATTATGCGGTCCATATGCGGACTACAAGAAGGCAGTTTTTATAGATTTTTAAAAATATTTTTATCAAGCAGTTTTTTTTTTTTTACAGAATGATTCAGATGACTTTAACTGAAGTACTTTGATAAGATGTATTAATTTGGCTTTCAGACTTCCTCTTAGCGAGCGGCAGTACTTAAGTCTGTTTTTTTGTTTTGACATTTAGCTGCCAAAGAGAACAATCAGAGGGTACGGGTTTGTGCAGAGCATTTGCGTCAGTATAACGAGGCCCTCCACCAGAGTAATACCATCCGCATGTCTGATGCCTTCAATTTCCTTAACAAATATCATGAAGAAGAACTTAAAAAGAAAAGAAGCACTGATGATGAACCACAAGTTCAGATAACTGACACCGAACGATTACTCTTCAAACTGTTTAGAGGTATCACAAAATATAAGTCTGCTGTTATAAATACATATACTGTATTTGTGTGTGTGTAATATATATATATATATATATATATATATATATATATATATATATATATATATATATATCTTTTTCATTCATTCATTATCTCCCGCTTATCCTCTATTAGGGTCGCGCCCATGCCCATCCAAATTATTTATATATATATATATATATATATATATATATATATATATATATATATATATATATATATATATATATATATACATACATCATTTATTTATTTATTTTTTATTTCCCATATTCAACAGATAAAAAGGAACATCTAGCGATGCTGATGAAAAACCCATCATATGAGAATAACAGTCTGGCTGAGCTTAAATCAATCATTTTGGAAGAGTTTACATCTCGATCTGAAGCAAGAGGCATTATCTTTACCAAGACCCGCAATAGTGCTATTTCTCTCAGTCAGTGGATTCAGGAGAACCCAAAGTTTGATGATGTTGGGATTAAAGCAGCTTATCTAATTGGTGGAGGGGATCAAAGTTTGGTAAAACCAATGACAGCGGTGAGTGCCGCTAGGAATTATGACTATGTTGATACATATACAAGCAAATAGTACTTAAAACATCCAACTTACTTATTTTTACAATTTTATGTTAATTTTTAGGCTGAGCAGAAAAAAGTACTGAACAAGTTTCATGAGGGGGAGATTAATTTGTTGGTAGCTACCACTGTAGCAGAAGAGGGCCTGGATATCAGAGCATGTAATTTCGTATGTCGATATGGTCTTGTGACGAATGAAATTGCAATGATTCAGGTAAGAACTGGTAATCACAGGTGAAAAATGCTGTGTCCTTAAACACATAATACTTCTTAAAATGTTTGAAAACATAGATAAGAATGATCAATGTTATAAAGTTTGGTCCAATCTTTTCTTAATGTACTGTACTACAATTTGGCTGTAAGTTAGCAGCTTTGCAATATACCATAGCATTAGTAAAATTTTATTGTAACATAAGGAAACATTTAACAACATTTTGTTCTTGCAGGCTCGAGGTAGAGGGAGAGCTGAAGATAGCAGCTATACAGTGGTGGCAGAGGTGGGTTCAGGCGTTGCAGAAAGGGAAAGTGTGAATGAATACAGGGAAAAAATGATGAACAAAGCCATTGAAAATGTTTGCAGTCTTAAACGGGAAGATTATGAAAAGAAAGTAAGATATGGCTTTTTTATGACTTTTAATGAATCAAATTATTAACATTAAGTTTGTATAATAACCACATAGAGTGCAGACTTGCTATATGGTCTCTTGTGCTTAGATAAAGGAGAACCAGCTGCAGACAATCATGGAGGAGCGTGTAAAAACAAATAAGAAGAAGCAGAAGTGTATGGTAAAGGAAAGCCCCAGTAAAGTAAAGCTAAGCTGCAGAAAGTGCAACATAGATGTGTGCTCTGGGGAAGATATTGAGGTTATTGACAGAATGCACCATGTTAATGTTAACAGTTCATTTAGGTAAAGCAACACAGAAAAGCAAACCAAAGTTCTCATTTACAACGAGCATGTAAAGTTATAATAAATATGTTGTTTCACTTTATTCCAGTGAATTGTATTCTATCAGGGAGAACACCTCCCTACAGGAAAGACTTCTGGACTATGAGGCAAATGGAGTCATTGCGTGTAAAAAGTGTGGACAGGTATGTGAGTCACATTATAATTAAAAACTTTCATTACATTTAAAGTTTTTTTCCTCATATATTAAGCTGAATAGTGTAGTTGATGCCAATTTAGTATTTAGGTCATCAAATATGTTTTACAGATTTATTTATCCCCTCATTTGTGAATGATACAATTGCCTTTATGGTCACTTTAAACTGCTTGTTACACAGAGTTGTGCAATGTTTAATTCAAAGTACAATTTTTGAGTAAAAGCAGCCAATATGAAAAACATCATAACTGATATTACCGTATTCCAAATTTCATTTAAAAACCAAGTCTTTACATGATTACAGTTAAGTTGAATTGTTTTAGACTCACTAATAAAAAGGAACTTGCCTGAATACACTGGTATGCTCGTACATGAGCAAAAGGTTTCCACCAGAGGTTAGCACAAAGTTAGACCTGTTGAAGATATTGTCTAAAATAGCTTGCTATTTGAGTGCTTTTACATAAAACACCACTGAAATTTATTAAAATGGAAAAACAGGGATTGTCCACATATGTTTGTTTACATATTCTGAATACAGAAAAGCTAGACAGGTATAGGTGGAGAAAAATAGACAAAAATTGATTATTTTTCTTTTTTCTTTATATTTTTTTAATACAGAGTTGGGGCTCAGTGATGCTTTATAAGAGCATTGAGTGTCCATGTCTTCACATAAAAAACTTTGTAGTGACATACAACTCAAAGAACAAGATGTTCAGCAAGTGGAATGAACTTGCCATCAAGTTTCCTTCATTCGACTATGCTTTTCATGCTGAGCGCAACACACACAACTCAGATGAGGACATGGAAGAAACTGATTAAGCAAAATAAAGATTTCATCATGATTAATCTACCCCATTAATTGTGCATGCAGTAACATCTTGTGCATGTTTTAAATATCTAAGATATCTTCTAATAATTATCACCAAGGAAATGGTCTGACTTCATTGCTTTTTAATCTTTTGAAATGGGATTGAGATTTTTTTTGTTGTGTTGTCAAGAAACTTTGTTATTGTAATATACACAAATGTTCAGAACAGGACATCTCAAACTTGGTGTTGATTTTAATAACATAATATTTTACAGCTGAAAAAGTAATATCTAAACCAAGCTTCATGAACTATAGACTCTTTGTGTAATGACCTACTCTGAGAATGGCCATGCAGCAAATGCTTTTATTAGCTTTGTGTGATATACTGGAACGAGGTGCTAGTATCCATGTGAATTTTAATGTTTGTATTTTTGATTATTTAAAATAATGGTCTATATGAAAGTGTTACTGATTTACATTGTTATTTTACTCTATACTTATTGCATTTTGTTGGTGAAGGACATTGTTCACATTATGTTTTAAAAACAGATTTGTAATTGCAGTTTGTAACAGTATGTTACAATTTTAAAAATCTATCAATGGTCTATCAGTAACATGCCATTTTAGTTTTCCTAGCCTCAGAAATGACCCCACTGACAATAAACTGAATTTAATTCTGAAAAACCACTGATGTAACACAGATATATTAACTGTATATTTGGTTGTATATTGGGTAAAAAAGATATTTATGGTATAGCATTTTTGGTATTTTTAGGGTTTAATGTTTGTAGATTTTTTAATTAAAAAGTTTCGAAAAAATATAGCGGTGTATATAAAAAAACTAACTGGGGTCCTCTTGATTAGAGCATGTACTCTGAATGAATGCACTAAAATGCAAACATGCTTGAAAAAATAAGTACACCCTTACTGTATGCAAAGGGTATAAGCATTATGGGTATAGGTAGCAGTTAAATACTGATAATTACATTCTTCAAATTAATTAATCATTAGCAAGCCTCAACAACTCTGACAAAAACTGATTTTTCATTTTGATGGTCTGGTGCATCCAGCTGTGGTTTAATACAATACCAAAATGAAAAAAAAAACCTCAGCAAAGATCTTAGACAAGCAAAAGAACTTGCACAGCTTGCAGAGCAATTGGAAAGTTTTGCAAGGCCAAAACTGGGTCATGCAACAAGGAAAAGGCAGGAAAATACAACAGAAGTATTTAGTATTTAGTATTTAGTACTTTTCAGTGGCCCAGTCCAGATTTCAAAACAATTTTAATCAATTCTACCTATAAAAAATGTCCACAATTATCTGAAGCAATGTTGCGAAAAAAGTGTGGAGCAAAATGAGTTATTGCTGCTGAATATGCTTCTACAAGCTCTGGACTCATGAGATGGACTTTTCCATTATGGTTTCAATAAATAATATGTATTTTTTTCATGTGTTGTTTGAAGTTGAATTTATGACCTTCTAAGCACTAAATGTTTTTTTTTCTGATATGTTTACCTGAAAAATTCAAACTGATTCTTCTTCCCTGTACTGTAGATGTTAAAACCTTTAAAATAATCTGCACTTCAAAAATAAATATCCACTGACTGACCAGGGTTTCATTTTTTGCATGAATAGTCTGTAATGATGGTTATTAAATTAAACATTTATTGACTGACATGAAACCTGTTTGTGACATTTCCATGGGGAAAACTTTACACACAATCAGGCATTCACACATCAATGCACCTGTTCAGACATCCCAGGAGAGACCTGCTTCCCTGTGTGCTGGCCTCACCAGAGAGCTGCTGTCAGATCATTGCTGCCATCAAATGTGACTCACTGACAGCTGGACAAAGTACAGGCTTCTCCCTCCTGTCCTGGCTGAATGATGTAAGAAAGAATGAAAAAACTAATGCGTGATAAACAAGTCCATGGTAAGCTTTTCATTTTGAGCATTTATTAGTTTGTTGGTAATTTTCATTTTTTTAATGAATATACATATATAGAAAACAATGTTAACTATACTAAAAAAAAATCAGCACTACACTTTTGTTTTTGATCCCATTTTTTATAAGTTGAACTCAAAGATCTAAAGTTTTACTATGTTCACAAAATATTGCTTACAAATTTGGCCAAATCTGTGTTAGTAACACTTCTCCTTTACCAAAGTAATTCCTCCACCTCTAAGATGTGACATATCAAGATGCTCATTCATTCATTCATTCATTCATTATCTTCCGCTTATCCTTTATTAGGGTCGCGGTGGGGTTCCCCATGCCCATCCAGGGGAGAACGTCTTGGGCGCTGGGCAGATAGACCCAGGACAGGGCGCCAATCCATCGCTGGGCACACACTTACTCACACAGACACACTCTATAGGGGGCAATTTTGAGAATTCAATTAACTTGTTCCATGTTTTTGGACTGTGGGAGGAAACCGGAGAACCCGGAGGAAACCCACGCAGACACGGGGAGAACATGGAAACTCCACCCAGATGGGGATTCGAACCGGGAATCCCTAGCGCTGAGAGGCGAACGTGCTATCCACTAAGCCACCGTGCCGCTATATCAAGATGCTGATTATGATAAATCGTTTCCAAAGGTGTTTTATAGAATTTGGCAGTAAATCCAACAGCAGACTGCTATACGTTGTCCCTAACAACACCTCTTTTCCATGAGTTATTCACAATAATGCACATCTGTGCCTTTAATATTTCTTTAATATCTTTTGTTTATAGTTTTTGAACTTAATTATGAAGATCATAATCACTGTTTTTGTTGTTATTATTAATTGTTATTATTATTAACATCATGTGAAATGCCTTTACAATCTCATACTGTCACCTTGGCGATAACCTAAAATATAATGAGCAACAACTTGAAACACCATAGCAAGCACCTAAAGACACTCTAATAACAGCATGTAACTTCTTAGTAAACTCATATTTAAACAACAGACATGTAATTTGGCAGGATAATTTAGTTCATAGGGTGGTATGGTGGCTTAGTGATTGCTGAGGATCCAGGTTTGAATCCTATTCTGGATGGAGTGTCCATGTTGTCCCCATGTCTGCATAGGCTTTCTTTTTAAAGGCTTTTTTAAACCAGTTAGCAACACAATTATCAATCTCTCCAGGGACGCTCTAACTATTATTGTATTTTTGTATTACACTTACATTCTCGGGTGGCACGGTGGCTTAGGGGTTAGCACGTTCGCCTCTCAGCACTAAGAATTGCCGGTTCAAATCCCCATCTGGGTGGAGTTTCCATGTTCTCCCTGTGTCCGCGTGGGTTTCCTCCGGGTTCTCCGGTTTCCTCCCACAGTCCAAAAACATGGATCAAGTCAATTGAGTTCTTCAAATTGCCCCATATATAGTGTGTGTGTGTGTGTGTGTGTGTGTGAGTGTGTGAGTGTGTGAGTGTGTGAGTGTGTGCCCAGCGATGGATTGTCGCCCTGTCCTGGGTGTATCTGCCCAGCGCCCGAAACTTCTCCCCTGGATGGGCATGGGGACCCCAACCCCCTAATATAGGATAAAGCAGAAGATAATGAATGAATGAACTTACATTTTCTTTTTTACTTTTTCTTATTGTTGCATTCATGTTTTGGTTTATATTTACTTGTCTCATCGTATGTCTTTTGACTGTGGGTGCGAAGCCAAACATACGATATTTGTATGTTTTTGTGTATTTATTTATTTATTTATTGATTGTCAAATTAATCACGCATCGTGCATCTATTAGGAATGTTACTCACCAGGAAATATGAGAAAAATCAGAACGTCAGGAAATTCCACCACGCGTTTTCCTTTCCTTGTAAATGTGAAACAAAAAAATGATCTGGGGGATGGGGTAAGCCTGATGTAATTCTCTTATTACTCATAGAAAGGCGGCTGGTAGGCACGTCGTTCAGGGAAAGCTACATCTTATATGCGAAGTCTGCTGTTTTTTGTTTGTTTTTCCCTAATCATGTAATAACTTTTAGTTGTTAAATGTCCGTGTTCGCGGTTTCCACCAAGTTTCGGATGGTCTGGAGGTCTGCAACATAACATCTGCTTCTTCTTAAAAGTTGCTGAGTTGCATCTGGTGATGAGCTTTGCTTTTTCTCTGTAGCATGTGTGTGTGGGGGATGCAATAGCGCAAATGTTTAACTTGCACTAATGTTCTTGCGCAGACAGAATAAATCACGTCCGTGTTCGCGTTTAATTAAAACCACATCGAGCGTCGGCGCGTCGAACCCGCGCGCGAAAAACTAACAATTCGTGCGCCTGAATTTTTGCGGCTGAACTCCACGTCAGCGGACAAAGACGCAGACAGCATTCTGCCGCTATTATGGTCAGTACACGAAACTGTGATAACTTGACGTTCGTTCGTCCAGTTTATTTACTGTGTCTGTTTTCTCTGTGTTGGCTCTGCAGGGTTACAGTAAGCGCTGTGTTGGTTTGGTCGGCGCGCTCGTCCTCGTTTTACTGATAGCTGTGCCAACTGCCATCTATGTGAACAGTGAGTAAAAGTGCGCTCTCTGTTTTGCTGTGACAATTAAAAACCTAATAGCTAAATAAATCAAAAGCTAATAAAGTGCATTTAATAGACTTAGAGATGAAGTTATCAAGTTAACGAAAGCACTGGGAAAGGCCTAAAGCATCTACTGTCTGAAGTATTTTTGTTAGGTTAATTGTCGTTAAAACCTAACTTGACCTAACTAAATTTGACTAGTTGCAATGTAAAATACATCTTCAAAAAGGTTTCAAAGCATTTAAATTTTACTTACTGGTATTTCATTAATTCATTATCTTACACTTTATCCTCTACTAGAGACCCTGGGTGTGGTGTATCCCCAAGCTTATCCAGGGGAGAGCGTTTCAGGCATACTGACTCACACACTATATGGGGCAATTCAGAGCATTCCATTTGCCTTGAATACATGTTTTTGGTTTCCTGTGGGAGGAAACTGGAGAAAATGAAAATATAAAATCCATGCACTTTCAATGTGGCACCAACTCCTGATAAAGTGGACTTGAGTGAAAAAAACTAAAAACTTGTTTTTGTTTGTTTCAGGGGGTGAAACTTATTTACGGAGAACATTTACATTTAGTGACTTTTATAATGATACTATTAGGTATCAAACCTATAATTTACTGTGGCTTTCAGGTAAGCTATCTGTCTGTCTGTCTATCTATTTGAGCTAATCTAATCTAATCTAATCTATCTACAAAACACATACATATATAAAACATATTTTGTTTCATTCTACTGTAAATTCATGTTTAATACTTGTTTTTAAATCTTGTCAACAGACAATGAATATCTCCACAAAACCAAAGATGGCAGTGTGTACCTGCATTATGTAGAGGCCATGACAAGTTCATTATATCTGAGCAACTCAACATTTGTGAGATACAATGCAATGATATTTTGCAGATTCTTTATATTTTTCACTGCTTAACATGCAATGTCTTTTGATATTGTGATGTGGTTCATAGGCCCAAGTGAATGCTACAGACTACATGGTGTCTGCTGATAGAAAATTCATTTGCTTTGAGAGCAACTTTTCAAAGGTAGCGAATTATTGTTTTGTTTTGTTTCAGATTAAGAAATCCAACTTGATTCAATGTTAATTGTAGCTAAGAACGGATTACCCAATGTTTATTTTGAATTTTTTTTATGGACAGCAATGGAGATATTCGTTTACAGCTTCATATTCCATTTATGATGTGGAGACTCAGTAAGATGTATTTATGTTTTTTGAAGAATGTTTTATTGTTGCTTATAAGAAATATTGGTACAGTTAAATATAACTAATGTACAGTGTTTTTTCTTTAGAGCTTTCATCACAGCTGCTTACATCCCAGAAGCCGTGCATTTATTATTGTGGGCACCTGTTGGAAATATGCTAGTAAGAAGATACATATTTTTTATGTCATTGTTTAAGCAGTATTGTTTGATTACAGTTTTAAACTCATAAATACTAATGCTAAAGGAAAATTTCTTCCAAAGGCATATGTGTGGAGTTACAACATTTACCTCAAACAAAATGCCACTGCAAAGCCCATTCAGCTGACCAAAGATGGAAAAATGAATGAAATACTCAACGGAATACCAGACTGGTCATATGAAGGTCATTATTAATCAACTTATTAATCCAAACATCAGCCGTCCAATCATATATTGTTTATGTATTTGCTCATTTATAATGTATTCTTCATCCCCATCTAAATATTTATTATTTTACCAACTCATTAACATGTACATTCACTCAATATAGTTAATCCTTTACGAGGGTCACCGGCAGGTTTCCTCATACTCATCCAGCATTTAGTTTATTAATTAAAATCCACAATACCTATTTCAACCCAACTTTTATTTTCCCGTTATTAAACACACAATTTGTAACATTCACATGACATAGTTATTACAACATTTACTTCGTCATTGCATTTCGAATTGAGTGGTTTTTTTTTTTACATGCCCTAGAGGAGGTCTTTCTTTCAAATGAGGGAATGTGGTGGTCTCCTACGGGAAAGTACCTTGCCTACGCGAAGATTAATGACACAGAAGTGCAAGCTATTCAGTATACTATGTATGGAAGTGGACAGTACCCCACCACCATGATAGTTCCCTACCCTAAGGTATGAGAAAAACAGGCATATATCTGGTGATACAATTACATTAACCCTTTTCATTTTTTGAATCCTCTGTATTTTTAAAGGCAGGTTCCAATATTCCCAAGGCAAAGCTGTTTGTGGTTAATGTTAATTCATTCATTCACTCAGAGATTGTGGTCCCAAAAAGCATTGGGTCAAGGTAAGCCAGAATTGCCTCATTTTGATGTGGAGTACCAGTCAGAAGTTTAGACACACCATTTTCTTTCTTTGTTGTCTACTTCCTCCACTTGCCATAGGGATGGACTTCGTAGTTTTGGACTGTTGTTTATCTGTGTTCTTTGTTTTTGTTCATCCTCTGTTGGTTCTCTGTTCTCTATTGGTCAGGACCATCACAGAACAGGTATTATTTTGGTGGTGGATTATTTATCGTCAGTTCTGTAGTGAAACTGATGCAGTAAGGAGGTTTTTGTGCAGCAGTGCTGCTTGTAGTTTCATTTAAACACCTCAGTGACACTGCTGGGGTAGGAATACCAAATAATACCTGCTCTGTGGTGGTACTGTTGGGGTCATTACCATTAGAGAGTAAAGGGGACTACAGATGGACTATAGTCTGGAATTGTAGAACTACAAAGTCCATCTTTAAAGGAAATGGAGCTGATAACATGGACAATAAGTGAAGCAAAAGGAGTGTGTCCAAACCTTTGACTGGTACTGTATCTAGTTATTTTTGTCATAAATCATTCGATAATTAATATTCAATGATTGATATTTTGGATACTTAATGTTTTTTTTTTGTTTTTTTTTAATATGTTACAAATTTTTATCTTTATTCCTCCTCAGTGATCACTACTTAAGTTCAGTCACATGGGTCACTGATGAGCGGATAGCTGTACAGTGGTTAACACGCAGACAGGACCAAGTTCTTTTGCAAATTTATGACTATGATGGCAGCAGCTGGAAGGAATACACGGTATGTTAAAGCTTTGTGTCCACTAATTGAAAAAACATGAAATTATGTTTTAATAATATGTGTAGGTTATAATGTTTGAGCTGCATCTCTTTTTTACCTATTACATTACAATTATTTGTATAGTTAATACATCGTATAATTGTAATGAAAGACATCATATCATTGCTTTTGAGGTTTTGTGGTGGTTTGTATATAATGTTTTAGTACCGATATGTCTATGGCATTTTTAATACCAGTAATATATCATGTTTATCGTCTGTTCTGCTTAACCTACATATAAAGTTTCCCCTTATTATCTATTCACATGAATATTGTAATTTGGCATAATTAGTAGTGTTGCTTTCAGGAGAGAAATGTAAACAATACAGTTGTATTTTCTGTTAAATATATATATTTTTTATACGCATTCAAACTGCTTAAAACAACTCTGAATGATGTTTCTGCAGAAATTTGAACAGAAAAGTAGAACTGGCTGGCTTGGTAGAGTGAGTTTCTTTAATTATTATATTTTAATGAACTGTGACATTTCACCCAATGGGTACACTAAATTTAAAATGTAATAACTCTCTCTGTTTCTCAGTTCAATCCATTTCATCCATTCTTTGCTACAGACAACATTAGTTTCTACAAGGTGATGAGTGACGCAAATGGCTTTAAACATATCCACTATGTGAATGCTGTAAGTGTCAGCTGATATTTAATGCTGTACATGTGAGAAACATTAAAATGGGTGTCAATTAAAAATAGCTTTTTAAAACCCAGCAGAGATGTTCAAATAATTATGAGTAGTTTTATTTCCTATTTCTTTTTTATTTATTTTGAGCAAAAAAGGGTAAGTAAATTTTTAAATAAAATCGACTGAGGGAAGAAACAGAGAATAAATAACAAAGAAATGTTTACATGACTGAAAATGCACAAAGGAACCAAATGACAAAACATTGTTAATTAACTAAAACAAGACAGATAAACAAGGAAGGTAGTTAGTAACCTGAACCAGAGAAGAAAACACAGGCCAGTATACCCATAACAATGAAAATGGTAAAGATAAGGCAGAAAGGCAAACTGCACTCCTGACAATATTACACAACTGTATGAAGCATAAGAACTAGATGTGAATGCATTTTCTGAAGTAAATTGCATCATTTATTACACATATTGAATTACAGTACAGAGTTGTGTATTATTTTATTCCCAGTTAGCAACATACTTCAGTCCAAACTTTTTAGTAACATTTACTTATTGTTACACTTATATTATTGTTCTCTAATTTGTAAGTCACTTTTATGAAAGTGTCTGCAAATCACTAAATGTAAATGTAAATGTTATGCTTATATAATTAATGTTTTTATCTCTTCGTAGGGCAAGGCTGTACCAATAACCACAGGGAAATGGGAAGTAATCTACATCTCAAAATTAACTAAGAATGCCATGTAAGTGCCTTATAGTTATAAGCTGCATGTTAAAGAAGTCTATCTTTATTATGCTGTGTATATGTAATTTACATATATCAAATATTTTGCACTAAAGCTACTATGTGAGTAATGAAAATATGGGAAAACCAGGACAGCGGAACCTTTATAAGTGAGTAATCCTGGCATAAATGCTTCTCTTACTTATGTCACATAATACTGCTGTTTTATTGTAATGCTGCAATCTAATTAAACAGTTCACACGGAAAAGCAATCAGTCTAACTATTTTAATTATTCTGGAGAAGTAAATACAGTATATTGTTCATTTAGTTTGTTTTGATCATATTGCAAATGACTAAATATTATTGTTCTATTTCAGAATATCTATTGGTAACAGTCACTCTGCTCCTGAATGTCTCACCTGCTCACTCTATAAGGACAGGTGTCAGTATAATTCAGGCTATTTCAGCAACAATGCCTCCTACTTCCGCATGGACTGCTATGGTTAGTGTACTTGATATCCTCTTATGTTTTGCAATTTATAATTAATATTACTATCATCATTATTATTATTATTGCTATACAACAGACAGACTGGTAATATAGTCCAAATAAAGCATATGGGCATAAGTGACTCCTGCTCCCCTTAATCTCTCATCCAGCAATTTTAATCCTTAGAAGTAACTTAGAAAATAATTTAGTTATGATAATGATTATCCATCCATCCATCCATTATCCTCTAGTAGGGTCCCCATCCAGGGGAGAACGTTTTGGGCGCTGGGCAGATACACGCCAGGACAGGGCGCCAATTCATCGCTGATTATTATGATATATATTTTTTTCATTTTTTTATTATAGTACTTTTTCATCTTCTTCTTCTTATTATTATCATCTATGAACCTTCCATTATGTTTATGGGTTTTTTTTCCTGCAGGACCGGGACTGCCAATGTTTACACTTATGGATAATCGAGAATCTTACAAAGGTTTGTTTATTACATCTTTGTTTTTTTTTTTTTTTTTGCTTAATACTAATAAAAGTCTAATAATGATTGTTTCTTTATTTTTATTTTTATTTTAACCAGAAATTCAGGTGCTTGAGAATAACCAAAAACTCGAACAAATTCTGAAAACAGAAATCCTAATGCCAACCATAAAGCGTTCCACAATAAGACTGGCGGGTTTTGGTAAGTTTTAAATACTTGGTTTACAGACGATTTGTTAATAGAAATCCATAATGTGGATAACACTTTTTTTAATGACAGATTTATGGTACCAAATGATGTTTCCTCCTAATTTTGATGCCTCCAAAAAATACCCTCTTCTGATTCAAGTGTAAGTTTCATAATTTAATATTTGCCTGTTTAGTTTTCTTGTTTATTTTAGTTTACTATATATTGCATGTTTCAGTTATTTTCTGAAACAGCTGGTAAGGCTCTGAATGTTTACATTATATATATATATATATATATATATATATATATATATTCAATATTATTATTTCTGGGATAGGAGAATTAAAATTAAGACTTGTAATTTGGGTGTATATAACCAGCACCCTAAACATTCTTCCCTGCATGGGCATAGAAACATGCTCCCGTGACCGTAGTTATGCAGAAAATATTGAGATGAGAAAATAAATAGAAATACGGCACGGTGGCTTAGTGGTTAGCACGTTCGCCTCTCAGCGCCAGGGATTCCGGGTCCGAATCCCCTTCTGGGTGGAGTTTCCATGTTCTCCCGTGTCTGTGTGGGTTTCCTCTGGGTTCTCCGGTTTCCTCCCACAGTCCAAAAACATGGATCAAGTCAATTTAATTCTCAAAAAATTGCCCCATATAGAGTGTGTCTGTGTGAGTGAGTGTGTGCCCAGCGATGGATTGGCGCCCTGTCCTGGGTCTGTCTGCCCAGCGCCCGAGACGTTCTCCCCTGGATGGGCATGGGGAACCCCACCGCGACCCTAATAGAGGATAAAGCGGGAGATAATGAATGAATTAATGAATAAATAGAAATAATTACATAAAGCATTCTTCTCAAAATCACCCAACAACAGAACACCAGTATTTCAAAAGAATCCAAAAGTGGAAAGGGGTCAGATAGGCCTATAACATAATTGGAGGGTTAAAGAATTTGGACACATTTTGATCTAGAACAACATGCCACACAGTGCAGCATTTGTATTTTTTTGAAATAGGAAACTAGAACCATCTTTACATACTAACTGGTGTGATGCTACATAATTAAGCTATGCAGGACCATCCAGCCAGTATGTGGACTTTAGGTTCAGACTGGAGTGGGCCACATACTTGTGCAGTACAGAGAAAATAATCATTGCCAGCTTTGATGGACGAGGGAGTGGATACCAAGGTGATGACATCATGCACACAATCTACGAGCGGTTGGGCACATATGAGGTACAAGATCAGATCTCAGCAGTGAGGTGAGCTTGAACAGAATGTGACACAATGTGTAAAACTGTCTGTGACAATCATAGAGCGGAAAACATCACGCAGTTGATGCCTTGCATAACACAATTTTTGTATTTGTTGGGCCATGTAAAACACCACTGTTATATGTGTTTAACTTCAGGCGTAACAATAAGACTTAAGATAATCAGCAAGATAATTAGTAGTAAAATATGTCATTAATGAATATTAACTGTTCATTTTATTAGCTGGTCACTGGTCATTTTATTCGCTACAGCTTATAGTTTCTTCCCTCTTTCTATAGATGCTAGTCCCCTTTTACTCCTTTCTCTAAAAATCAGGACCCTTACAGAGCAGGTATTATTAGGGTGGTGGATGATGGTAGGAGTGAATCAGACACCTGTATGTATTGGTGTATTGTTCCCTGTCCAGGAGCACATCACATACCATCAATATCACTGTAGTACTGATAATCATCCACCACACTAATACCTCTTTTGTGGGGGTCCTGATCACCAGAGCACATACTAAATCAGACTAACAAATTAGGTAAAGAAATAAAGGGACTACAGTGTGTAAAAGTCCATCTATATGATCAGTGGAACTGAAAATACAGACAGTGAGTGAAGAATTAAGGAAATGTACCTAAAATGGATTTTATATACAGTAAATGTGAAAACATTATTATCTCCCTCTAAACTTGGTTCTTCCTAATCAAGTTTGGGTTTGATTCTATTCTCCTACTATTGCATTTAAATTTAAAAACACGTTTTTCCCCTCTTTGCCTTTAGGAAATTTGTCGATATGGGTTTCATTGACAAAGACAGGATAGCAATGTGGGGATGGGTAAGTGTCTATGATTAAATAAGGACATGTTTCTACAGTGGTCACAGCTATTAATGATTTCTATTGATTAAGTAAAATAAACATGGTATGAATTATTAAAAATCTGAAGCTAATTATTTGTAATCATGTGGCATCATCTCTATAAACATACATATATGATGATGACATTGTTTATTAATATGTGCTTCTTTTCAAGTCATATGGTGGCTATGTAACCTCCATGGCTCTCGGCTCTGGGAGTGGCATGCTCAAATGTGGAATTGCTGTTGCTCCTGTTTCCAAATGGGAATATTATGGTACGTCAAGAAATGTCATCCAAAAACTAACTTTTATTTTGGAAACATTTTAGTGGATACATAAGAGGCAATGGGGGTTATGGTTAAATTGTATTAATTTATATAGTGCTTAAAGTGACAACACCTCCTCTACCAATGCAATGATGAAGCCGTGAAATACCATTAGTGACCATTCCGGATCACCAGCTCAAAATAGTGCAGATAGTACCATAAATATGTATGAAAGTTTAAATAAAAAGCTACATTTGAATATTTTATACACCTTGTTTAAACTATGTGCGAGTAGGTTAAAATTAGTATTAATGTTTTGCAAATGACACAATTATTGCAGATGCTGTGTATACTGAGAGGTATATGCATCGCCCAGCAGAAAATTCTGAAAATTACAATGTAAGTACTACATTTTATGACATACATAGCCTAACTTTGTTGCATGACTGAATTTTAACCGTATTTTTGTTAACTTTACAGCTACCTAACTGTAATTAATACCCGAGAATAACAACAACATATAATCAATATGCATGAAAGCACAGCTCTATAAAATGGCCTAAAAATGAAAAAAGAACACTTAAATGGTCTTGAATTAGTAAATATACTGGACATTCCAATATAATCACTAAACTGGAAAAAATTCAAACTTACCTTTTCTGAATCACATTGCTGACCAGCATCCTGCTGATTGCTCTTGCCGTTTGGACCTTTATGAAGCAACACACTTACTGCCATTTATTCGACACTTTCTGTATGAGGTACTTACTTGGCAGTGTAGCACACTAGTATGTGTGCACATTTCTCTCAAACTCTTTTGTTGCTCTTTTTTGATGAAATGCAACTTGCCAGTGCATCACAGAAGCACTTAAAGGTTATTCTTGCTCAGAGTCTGACGTCAAATAGGACCAAAATTTCTAAATAGAGTTGGAGGTAGTTTAGGTGACATCCAATTTGTTTTTATTAAGACAGATGCTAACTCATTAATAAACCTCTCATTGGTTTAGAGTGTGGTGGACTGCATGTAAGAGTAAATACATGAAATCTTAGCTATGAAGTTAAGACTGTTAGAATACTTTTGAATAAAAAAATTAGTGTGAGTAATTACGGCAAATTGCACTAATTACATTAATGTGATGCAAAAAACACTAGCTACCAGACAGTAATTGTTTATTACTATTTTGAAGTAATGATTTAAAATATATACACACACAAGTTAAATAAGATCCAGAAATGTCAAGATCTTACCTAGAGTAACCTTGAACACATCATGCTTAACTTTGCAGAATGCTACAGTTATTTCAAGAGCAAAGAATTTCAGTTCAGTGCAGTACCTGCTGGTTCATGGAACTGCAGATGGTATGTCTTTTTGATTGCTTTTAAAAAACTCATTTTTAAACCGTGTATTTTTCATGTTTTCAGCCTGAAATGTCCAATAGTCCTCATGATTGCTTGTTAGTTACTATGCTTTTTTAGCAATCTGTAAGATTTTAACATATATGTAGAGGAATGCATATAAATGTTGTGCAAAGAAAATGAATGCAACCCTAAATCACCCACTATTTACATGCACCCTTACCAATCACTGTTAGATTTAAAGACACAAAAAATAGTGCTCTATGTCAGTGCGCCCCCCCCCTACACTGTATCTTTAAAATGAACTTGTTTATTTGTAATCCACGTTTCCATTATTTTTGTACATTTGATTTGTTTACGGCGGCACGGTGGCTTAGTGGTTAGCACGTTCGCCTCTCAGCACTAGGGATTCCCGGTTCAAATCCCCATCTGGGTGGAGTTTCCATGTTCTCCCCGTGTCTGCGTGGGTTTCCTCCGGGTTCTCCGGTTTCCTCCCACAGTCCAAAAACATGGATCAAGTTAATTGAATTCTCAAAATTGCCCCATATAGAGTGTGTCTGTGTGAGTGAGTGTGTGCCCAGCGATGGATTGGCGCCCTGTCCTGGGTCTATCTGCCCAGCGCCCGAGACCCCCCCCCCCCCCCCCCCCCCCCCCCCCCCCCCCCCCCCCCCCCCCCCCCCCCCCCCCCCCCCCCCCCCCCCCCCCCCCCCCCCCCCCCCCCCCCCCCCTTTGTTTACCAATTATTTCTAGATAATGTCCATTTCCAGCAAGCTGCTCAAATCTCAAAGGCCCTGGTGGAGCAGCAAGTAGACTTTGAGGCAATGGTGAGTTGTAAACAAACATTTAATTTAAAAAAAGGTTATAATGCATTAGATTTATAGCTTAAGTATAGATTAAGTTATACATCACTTTTTAAATTTTGATCAAACATTATAAATTAGAAATATTTGAACTGCTTCTGAATAATTTTTTTATGTTGTAGTGGTACACAGACAAAGATCATAGCTTGTCTGGAAAAGCCAGGTACCATCTCTACCTACACCTCAGTCACTTTCTTAAAAAATGCTTTTTTGAACAGAAATAATTTGCCATATAATATTTGTGGTCAATTGAGCAAAATGTTTCTCTCACAGTTTATGATGTATTTAAATAATGATCAGATGAGAAACTTCAGAATTTCATTGTATGTTGTTTACATTTTATGTACACTTTCTGTTTTTTATACTTTGTTGAACAATCAAAATATGTAATGTGTTCCATTTGCATGTTTTTCAGGATTCATAAAAAAAATTGCAGCTTGTTAATCAAGTGTAACTCTGTGTGTGGGGTCTGATTTTTGTAGCTATTGTTGTACTGAATTGCGTGTGTACACTAAAGTTTATATATGTGGTTGTTACATGCCAGTCTAGGGAGTCTGAGTATTGCATAAACCCAAAAGCTACGCAACAGATTCATCCCAAATTAGCTTTGAAAAGACTAAATGAATTACAATATTTGAACTGAATATTAGAAAAGTGAGCTATATCTCCAGGGATAAGCCAGTCCAAACAAAAAAACAAAAATCAGTAACTTTAACCCCCAGAATCGTTTTTGCTTGGTTCCCATGCCCATCTAAGGGAGAACTTTTCAGGCCCTGGGCCGATATATCCAGGACAGGACACCAATCTATCGCTGGGCACACACTCACTTCCACACACACACATAATATAGGGGCAATTTAGTACTGCCAATTCACCTTAAATCCATGAGCAGATGGATGCCACATTTACTTTCTCTGTGTAGAGCCAATCTAACTTTGGCTGCAGTTGACAATGTCCACTTTCATCATGAGTAAGCGACCATCGAAAATTACTTTAAACAAGTCTGATCTCTGCTTTCGTTGGATGGGCCTGACTTTTTAATGTTGAATTTAATAATGTTAAATATTTGTGCAAATCCTGGTTGTTCACAGTTGACCCATCATCTGGCCTCTATAGTAGTTAGATCTCCCTGATCAAAGTAAAAAAAAAAATAATAATCAGAATTTCTTTTTACTTAATTATTTAAAAATTTTCCACTAAACTGTTTTGTCTTGTTAAAAATATGTGAAGAAAATGGAGCAAAATGGACTGAAGAGACGCTTGGGATACTTGCATTCAGCTGAGACTGACAAAGTCACTTGGATGAGTGAAGACACGTTCATTCTTCCAGTTATTTGGCATTACTTACTTCAGTGGAAAATACACAACTTCCTGGAAACTGAAATGTATCAGTGTGTTTTTGCTCAAAAGTGACAGCTTTCATGGACTTTACCTAATCTCTTAAGTCACATTGCAAATATGCTCAGTGCAGTGAAATAGATTCTAAACTAATAGATTGAGAGCAATGCATGTTCTCTTGAGAGAAAGGGAGGAGGATGTTACCAGGGCTACCTGTTGATGGATGGGTTTTCCTATATAAGACACCCTTTGCCAGACCGGGACCGAGAAAGCGCTCCTGGAAGCCAGACGAACTAACACCAGCATCTGCTTATTATTTTTCATTTAGTTTCTCTGTGATTTTGGTAATCATTCTACAGGTAAGTGTGACTCAGTCAGGTGTGCAGCTTTTACAAGTTGATTACTTAATATTATCTGTTGCTGTGTTAATTGCATTTTGTCATTTATTTAAGAGAGCAATATGGAGAGTATGCAGTATCTCGTAGGACTTCTACTCATCATTTTAGTACAGAGCAGTTGGCAAATTTCTACTCAAGATACAGAGGATAACTCCAGGTGAGCTGACCTGAAATTTATCTGCCATCTATTTTATAGTACTTTCCTTGTTTTTTTATGCAATTGTATTGCTATTTCTTTTTTTAGTGTTATGTTAGATGATACACTATTTTGCAATCCAACCAGCATGAAGCGTCACTCAGAGGGAACATTTTCAAATGATTACAGCAAATATCTGGAGACCCGAAGAGCTCAGGATTTTATACAGTGGCTAATGAACTCAAAGAGAAGTGGGTATGTTTTAAAAAATGCCTTATTCCCTCAGTGTGAGTGTATGTGTCTATTTTTAATTTGCTTGGTCTATGTATGAAGTGCCAATAGGTATGGTATTTTCTAATGATAGTTGTCTTTGCGAATAGAAAATATTAATTTTTGCTGAAGCTATAAATTTCGGTACTAAGTACGGTTTAATGATTTTCAGTACTGATGGTAAAATTGTACTGTTCAGTCACTGACTTTGCTACACTTACTGGTTTGTATCTAATTTATATGTAGTTTTTTTGTAATTTATATAAGACTTTTCTTTGACCTCCTTTTATGCATTTGCTTTCCTAGTTCACAAAAAAGAAGACATGCAGATGGCACATACACCAGTGATGTGAGCTCTTATCTACAAGACCAGGCAGCCAAAGAGTTTGTGTCTTGGCTGAAAATGGGAAGAGGAAGACGAAATTGAATGAAAAACATTTTGGAAACAAAAAAGATCCCTATTTCATCAAAGCCTATTTTATTAAAAACATTGTGGTCAGCTTCTTCGGATGTGTTTGCAATAAATCTCTGCTGAATTAGAGCACTGTGATTCACCTGACTAAGTGTAGTTTGTTGACTGACGTTTTGTTTAGTTTGTTTCCAAGAGACATAAAAGCTAAAGTGTGCAGCTTTGGTAGAGTTCTTTACTCCGAACAGAATGCAGAACAAGTTATAGCATCGATAAATATGTAAAGCAAAATTGTATAACTGTTACTTACACTGTATACGGTCACTTCAGTGTAACCAAAGTAATACACAATAAGAATTTATCAAATCTGAGGTAGCATGCTTTAAATGTTAAATGTTTGTGAAATTACTTTTTTTTTTTTTTAATTGTTAATTGTCTGTTCTGTGGCTACTGGTACCAGTTCAAGTGGGTATTACTTATAATTGAGTTCCTTACTACAGTTGGCATTTAGAATATGCTAATTTAGACTTTTCTTTGACCTCCTTTTATGCATTTGGTTTCCTAGTTCACAAAAAAGAAGACATGCAGAAGGTACATACATCAGTGATGTGATGTCAAAATGGTAACCAATACAATTTAAGCAAAATGGTTTTTAACTTTAAACACAAACATATATTTTTCCTACTAATCACAAACAATACAATACATAACACTTTGCACAGCACTTTGACGCATCATACAGACCTGTAATAAACCACCTACAAACAATGATAACATGACAGTGACAGGTTGAAGACATCAGTAAGATTTGGGCAGTTTAGGGAAATGAAACTAAAGAGAGAGTGACAAAACAGTGAGTGAGAAAACAAGGAATCCTATTTATTTGTCTCTTTTTTGCATGGTGTAAATACAATCAAATCCTAGAAGTGATTTCTGAATTCTATAATATTTATTTTGGATCCAGTTAAAGGCAACGTGTAATGCAGAGAAACTCCAGCTTTCGATGAATAATGTGGTTAAAACTACTATCCGGAAACATTAAAGAAATTGCTATTAGGATTATACCTAATGCAACACAGATGTACTTGGCAGTGTGGGATGTACATATTGTACACAAGCATTTTGGTACTAATAAAACTAACATTGAATAGAATGAAGAAAGTGTAGAGTATGCTTTAACCAATCCCCCCCCCCCCCATGGATTTATATAATTTTTCGTTAACTTCCGCTATTTTAATCTTATGTTGGGTTCATGGGGTGGGGGAATCCCTATGCCTATTCAGTGGAGAGGGACTTGGCAAAATACTGGAGGGTGCTAGGCAAATACACCCACACTGTGGATGGAAACCAGAGAACCTACAGAAAACCCACAGGGACACAGGGAGAACGCTCTACCCAGATCAGGATTTGACACCTAAATCCCCAGCGCTAAATTAACATCAATGCTTAGCCAAATACAGCACTGTGAATACTGAACTGAACAGTTGCACTATGCATGCACTACATTGTTTATGTCCAGTGATTTTGCAGTATACCTCCTAATCTTTAAACTATTTTTATTGACAACCATAACCTGCATCTAATTAATGAATTAGTACACATATAATGGGGTAGACTGGCTTTATTAATCTTAAACACATTAATAACAAATAGTAATATCAATAGTGCACAAACAATATTTTAAAATGCAATCATTCTATATTATGTATTAAAATAAGTTAAGGAAACATTGATTAAAAATAACTACAAGATGGTCAACAAACCATCCTTAATGTCTCTTAAAACATCCTTGATTTTTGACAAAACAAGACGGAACATAAAATTTTAAAGAATTATTATTGACAAGTAGAATATTTTAGCAAATTTTAGTGGGTTATTTACAATGCAAGTATACATAATAGTTGCTCCAAAAATAAATACTTTAAATTATTTGCATTTTTATATTACTATTGCATTAATATCACATACTCGACAAATCGACAAAACACAGAAAATGTTGCAGTACAGAACATGACCTGTAGATAAAAGTACTGCAGAATCAGTACCTCTGCACATAAGGATAAATCCACTAAGAAACCTTCATTTAAATCTTTTTAGAAATATACACACTGAAGTAGCTATAAATGGCTGTTTATACTTTGGCATAAAGACAAAATAAGCATAGCCTATGAACTCAGATAGTAGCTTAACATAAAGCCACATACAAATTTGCCTTGGATAGCAGCTCAGTATTTTAAATAAGCACATGTATTTTAATAATTGACATGAACAGCACCTCCTGCAATTACAATGCGATATTTTTTGGCTCCATTCAGGTGTAATAAGCTTTTATATAAAAAGATTTGACTGTAGCTTTTTATATTAAAATAATAAAATGGAGACACAAAAAAAGCACAAATGTAGGACAGTGAGGTGAGGGTGCTTATGGTGTTGAGACAACAGTTCAGAAGAGGCGTACCTCTTTGTTACTGCTCTTTTCTTGACTTATTTACATTTTCCTCAATGCTGAAGCCCATTTTTCTCAATGCTGCAGCAGATAGTATAAGCTGTAAAGTAAACAACACTCAGTTTCCCAGGCATTTAACCACTAAAGCTACTAAAAGCAAACATTGACAGTACATACAGATATAACAGCTATTCATTGGTGCACTTGTGGTGGGTAAAAGCATTTCAATTCATGCGGAATAGTCAGGTAAGCCCAAGTCTGTCCTGTTGAGATCCACATCTATTATAATAGTCATTTCTTTAATCATTCTTTTTAGTAAAACCAGTTACCTTTAAGTCAAATATGTCACTGTGCACTATAACAATATCATAAATGTTTGAGTTGAAAAGTCAACGAGATAATCATATGATTGGTCCTTTTACCCACTTGAATATATTAATACTCAACCGAAATAAATATTGGTGAGTAACATATTTTTGACATCAATCAAATATCAAATATCAGCATAATGCTTTACCATTACAGTGAATAATACTGACTGGTAGTATGTCTTTAATTATTTACTGGTTGGATTATATAAATATCAATTCAGTAATTTAGTTTCAGATTATAGACACAAAGCTATTCCTAATAAAATAGCCATTAATTTTGTAAACTGATTGATTAATTTTCTATTCATTTGTGAAAGAAAGTGCATTTCTGATAAATCATTTAATAAAAGCATGTGAAAACACAGGTGTAAAAGAATGTTAGGGTGCTAATTAGAATTTTTTTATATTTGTAAATCAAATCTAGCTACACTCTAATTTGATTTTCATACTAATTACAAAAGAAGATGACATAAAAGAACATAATTAGATAAATAAATCAGTAAAAAAAAAGGAATAAATGCATTTGGATTGTTTATGTAAATGTTCTAATATATAATATATTTCAATGGCTAAAAACATGACCTTTTAGCATTAGCAATTGATTTAAAGGCAAATAAGTTTAAAGCAGTCCAAATAAAATTGTACAAAAATATCAGACTGTCCTACAAAAATATGAGGTGAAATTTATTAGGTGGACCATGTTCTGGACCCTCCACAAAGATGTTTTGTATGCATGATAATAAGGAAAACATTTTAAAGCCATTTTAGAATAACAATAGTGTATGATTGATAGGTTAGGATAGCAGGTCAAAGACAAAGCACAACAAAAAGAAGAAATCTTAGCATAAGTGTTACAAGTTGGGTAAGAAATTTATTCAGAATCCAAACCTTTTCGATTCCGGATCACTTTTTTGAAATATCAGAGCTGACAGTCTTCCACGTGCTGCCAAAAGAAGCCTTAGACATCTCGTCCGTGATATTAACAGAGGAAGGATTATTTCTTAAAAAAAAAAAAAAAAGTATTTCACAAACAGAACAGAAATAAGCTCTCTGCATTTTACTGAAACATTATGCATTGCTATGCATCTATTTTCGGTGGATTGTCAGCAAAATTGGCACTTACTTGTAAGGTCCTTCCAAGGGCACCTGTACTACTCCTTCTTCCTCTGCCAGAATACTTTGCTCCTGTTTGGCAGAAGGAAATGAAAAGCAAAATTCACGCAACATGCTGTTTTTCATTTATGCTTGCACAACATAAGCTTACCTCTGTTTCTTCATCTTCTAGTCGCTTTTTCTTACTTTCTGGCATAAGGTCATCAAGCCAGCTTAGCTCTCGTTTCGTGAAAAGAAAATCTAGTAGTTTCCGGATGAACACCAGAGCAAGAACCTATACACAGCACAATTAGCATATTAAATCTTTATCACAAAAAATTACAGTTAAAAAATTAATTATAGTTCTATTTAATATTTCCATTGTAAATGCAGAAGTGTCAAGTCGTCTAAAATGTAAAAAAAAGAAAGATAAATTGTGCATTGATAAGTAGCACATTATTAATATCATAAATATTATCATAAATATTAAAAAAAATTGAGAGATAGACAGACAAGGTCTGATCTGTGTGGTGCCTGCAGGTTCTCACAGTTTTTTTTTTTTTACACACTCCAAAAACTTGTGATATGAAATTCTCCCTAGCATAAAAAGATGTTTGACTGTTTGTAGAGTGAGGGACTTTTGACATATCCAGGGCATTTCTCTGTGTTTTGCTCTGGGATAGTTTCAAAACACCCACTGCAACTCTGACCAGAATAAACAAATTAGAAAGGAACAAATTGATGAATGAAATAACATGACGCAATAGCCAAAATATAGGTACCATCATTGGAAAAACAATAGCAGCACGGGAGGTTTTAATGACCCAGAGCAGCACCAGGCAGCTGAGTTGAATCAAGGTGAACAGGTGAACCTTTCTTAAAGGGACATGCCTCAGATAAATAAAGTCTGGTTGATGCTTGGCAGGCATTCCAAAAAGTCGTATTCTGTCAAAAAACTGCAAAAAAAAAAAAAGAAAGCAAATTACATTTAGCTAAAGGTCATTTTGGGCTGATGAACAGTTGTAGATTATCGTACCTGTATTCCTCTTAGTGATGATGCGCCCATATAGAGAAACACTCCATACAGCACAGGCATGGGAATAAACTAAAGGCCAAACACAAAGTGAGTATTTGGAAAAACATGCTGTTCTGTAAGCTATAAAAAAATAAAAACTTGTTGCATTTTAAACTACCAGCCTGCTGCGGTAGATTATCAAAAGCAATGAAGGTCGAAAAATTATATTTGCTATGTGGAAGTGTTGAAGGGAGTAAAACCCTTTTTCTGTTAACACCTGTCATTAACATTTTAATTATTTATTAATTTTTTGCACCTTGTTATTTCCACTTCACAGCTACGGTGAATTTGAGTTAATTTAAATAAAAATCTCAATAAACAGTCAGCATGTTATGCCACTTATTTAAACTAACAGATATAATATTGGGTAAATAGTGCATGCAGCGTAATTCATCTCAAATTTTTAATGTATAATTTCAAAATGTAATTAGATAAATATAAATTTTAACAAAACTTTTTTTAACACAAAAGTTTAAGCATAGAGAGGTTGCAAAATCTGACCTTAAGGATAGAGGTAATAAAGACAGAGCATCCCATCAGCAAGAAAATCATGAGGCCAGTAAAACGCTGTTCTCTGATCCCCAAGAATTTGGGTTGCTCTCCCGGAGCTGAGCTTTCAGACTCCAACTTCAGACTGTTCACATGTGTAATAGAGAGCACTGTCGCAGCCACAAACCAGGGCAAGCCCATCAGTGAACATACACCGAGCATCACACCCACCACAAACAGGTCCAGGTGGTAACCACAGCCTTTCTGCAGCCAGAACAAACATGGTTAAGCAGACAGGGAATAAACCACAGAGCAGCAACAATGCTTTTTAATTTTATAGTTTATTTAATCTTTCCATATAAAACATTCATCTTCATCACTGTTTTTCAAACCTTGCACTGGTCAGTGGATTTGAAGCCAATAACAGAAATTAGCTTGGATCTGTACCATGCTTTTCTTCATTATAAAAAACCTCTTTAAACTAGTAATATGATGTTCCTACCAACTTAGTCAGTGGGAAAATATTTGCCAAATGTTAAATGTACCTTAAGTTTGTGTTCCTTCCTGTTAATTATAACAGCGGTAATCTGCTGGTCCATAAAGATGAGAATGGTACAGAGAAGGGCAGGCACCAGAGTGATAACACAAGTCCACCAGGGATTTGGACCCAGTGGGTTGATAAACCAGCCCCTGTCATCTCGTGTTGGCTACAAGGGCATTAGAATATGTTAGTGTAATTGTCATCCTGTGAAACTCACTTATTAATACCTGTGTTAATGAATAATAAGTGTGCATTTTATTAAATTATTTTCTGGTTTCATTATTACTTTGATAAATACCAATAATGTTATATAAAAGAAAAATAATAACACACTGTAATTATCCACTGACTGTACTATACTTAAGCCTACAACTAAGTGAATATCAGAAAAACATAATTTATTAATGAACTTCAAGAAGTCTTGCCATTACTATACTAGGTTACTCAAATTATTTCATTAAGAAATCCTTAGGTAAGGATTTTTGTTGGAGCTTGTAACTCACCAAATGTGAAAGGTTCCTGTAATTAGTATCCCTTTTTAGTAGGTTGTGATTTAGAGAGCTAATAGAATAGTTAATAAGGCTGTGTATGAATATATTTGTGCTTAATTTGTAAATGTAATATTATTTACAAATACCATATTCATAGTTTCTTCCTTATTTACATCCAACATTCTGGATCGTTTTGTCTTAACATGTTTGTTAATGTTTATGCTAGTTTGAAAAATAACACCAAAACTTTTTAAAAAATCTAATTCAGGATGTAAATAAATACCTGTTCCCCACCTTAAATTTGTTGGGGACCTGCAGTTTGGGTGAGGGAACACCTAAAGCGTAGTCCACCAGAACCATAGTCAGAATGGTGAAAAATACTGCAAAATCACTGATGATTGCTCTGACCTAGAGGAAATGTTATAATATATAGAAAAAAATACAGTAAGGGAGTATAAAACTACTAAAACTAATAATACCATGTTAAATCCAATCAGTAATCTTTATTAAAATAATCAAGCACTAAAATAAACAACTATTAATATACAATAAGCAATGCAATTAAAAATGCATAGGAAATTTACTATAAAAGCAGTACATTATAAATTCCAGATTATTGTCAATAAAAGAAAAAAAGTTAGTTACTTAGATGTACCACTAGAGAGCAGCAGCACACAACCTTTTACTGTGCTAACAATCAAAAACACAGCCTCCCTTTTTGTGCAACTTGTGTCTCTCTACCTTGGTGGGGAAGTATCGGCTGGTCTTAAACCCTTTCAGGAAGGCAGACATGGCCACAGTGGAGAAAAAGAGAACCACACACCAGAAAAGCACATCGGGGATATACGGCCCATGAGGCCCACATGCTGAGCCCACAAACATCCCTTTCTTTTCAATGCAGTCCTGTTAGACAAACAGAAAAATAATTTTATAAATAAAAAATAACATTGTGTAAACAATAATATGAATAATTAAATGCTGAAATTGCAGCAAAAATTGGCTGAATAAACCTGATCATCGCACTTTCCAGGAGGGAAAAATCGTCATTTTTCTTCACAATTATTTGCTACTTTGTGTTGGTGAATGTTGAAAGTTTCTTGGGTATCTGTTTATACCATGGTATATCAGTAAAAATATGCTAAAGATAGAGCATCAAGGCAGCAGAAGGACAGAAAGGGCAAAGAGGAGGTTTATAGATGCTGTGAGGGAGTACATGCAAATGGTTGGGGTGACTTATGAGGTTACTCAGGATAGAGAAAGAGAGCAGAAAGATCTGCTGTGGCCACCCCCAAAGGGAATTGTTTCTGTTAATGTGTTTTTCGGTTTTAACCAGACTGCGTTCTGATTGCCTTTTGCCTTTTTGTCATATTACCCTTGCCAATAAAATTTAAGTTCTGTTTTTTGTTCTATTTGGTAAGATATGCTGATGTTAGTTTTGTGCTTTTTTTGTATTTTTATAAGTTAGAGTAGCAGTGCTCTTGTGTTCCAGGTTTTCTATTTTCTGTTAGAACTAAATAGGGTTTATTTTTCTTTTTTTATTTTATGATGGCACTTATTTTTGTGTTTTACTGTAATATGTTACCGTTTATCTTCATAGCACTGCTTCCAGTTATAATTATTTTCACGCCTTTCCACTGTGTTTAGTTATTTCAGGCCTTTCCTTTGTGTAACTATTTTCAGGCCTTTCCATGGTGTTCAATTATTTTGGCCTTTTTCAGTGTGCTGACTATTTTCAGGCCTGTTTACTTAATTCAGTAAATTTCCTGGTGATCTTATTATTAAAATGTTTGTGGTGGAGTTATTTCTCGGCTATTTTATCTCTTCTTTGGTGTTAAGTGATTAAGCCTTAAGTTTACTTTATACCACTACCACTAGAATAAAACTTTCACTATATAAAGTTTTAAAACACACCCTTTAATCATAGCACTCAGGTGGTTTTTAGTTCACTGCGTTCCAACGGCTGTATAAAATCAAGGACATTTAGTCTGCCTTTACAAACATTTGTGAAAAAATTGGTCATTCTAAAGAAATTAATGAAATAACATAATATCATAGGATGTCCCCTTTTAAAATCTTAACTTACAAATGTAAACTTACAAACTACTAACATTATTATTATTATTATTATTATTATTATTATTATTAAGTAGTAGCGGTGTTAGTAATAAAGGTAGAATTAACATTTTAATATTTATGGGTTTGTGTCTTTTTACCCATTTAGTTTCAGAGACAATAAACTCTGAATCAGAAAGGTACGAACAAATACAAAACATCATAGTTGCACACCTCCACTGTTGCTATCAACAGTGTTCTTTTTTTAAAAAGTCAGGAAAAACAAACTGTTTGCTTTTAGTGATTTGTCATGGCTAATCCATTATAATCTAACCACATGTCCTTAATCTCTTCCTCTATTCTGGCTGCATCTGGTAGAGTATGGCAGCCCCATACGAGGCTGATTTTTAAAACCATTTCTTATATAAAAAAAAAAAAACTTACTCTTGTTATGTAACTCATGTAAATAATTACTATAACCTGTCATTTTGTATACAATACAGACTTTAAGGACCTATATAGGATCAAACAACAGTCAGAAGGGTTTTGTGGATTAAAAAGAAATTGTATTCAAATATCTTACATTTACATTTAGTCATTTAGCAGACGCTTTTATCCAAAGCGACTTACAAATGAGAACACCACAAGTCAGAAGCTATGAAGAAAACCAACTATACTGTAAATTCATCAAAGCTGAATTCATCTTAGTCAGTACACCATAAATAAAATGCACACAAGTTAAGAAATAATGTGCAAACTTTGTTTTTTGAAGACATATTTTGTGGTTGTTTGACAAACACATAACACAAAATAGTAAAGTATTATGAATCTAAGATATAGACACACAAACTACCAATTTAAATAGGCATCACTTAAGATGTGAAATACAAGGCCAAATCTGATGCTGTCCTAAACATAACATAGGTTTTAATATGTATATTTTTTCTTTATGTGAGGATGATGGCTGTTTTTTTTTTTTTTTAAGTGTGGCCGACTGCACT
The DNA here is from genome assembly GCA_019802435.1 of Corydoras maculifer. Lineage (NCBI taxonomy): Eukaryota > Metazoa > Chordata > Actinopteri > Siluriformes > Callichthyidae > Corydoras > Corydoras maculifer. The sequence goes on from JAFMOD010000754.1 coordinate 428,482, forward strand.
ATTCATGCATGCTTTAAGTCTTGCAATTACTGTCTAAGGTTACTTAATTATTTACAGGAAAAATAAGTTAAGTAGTTAAATACTAAAGCATGATCTGCACAGCTTATATAAATGTAGTAAATATATTTTTAAAACCTGGGGAAATTGTAAATACTAACCTGCACTTCCAGAGCTTCCCAGTAGATTTCTGATGTAGTAATGTTGTTCTGCTCCCAATATCTCAAGGTAGCATTGCTTGGGTTGGATGGCTCTAAACATGAACAGCTAGAAAATCAGAAAGGAAGGCATGATTTTAAAAGGAAAACAAAAATTTGTATAGGTAGATTAGTGCATGAGTATCTGTATATGCACTCACGAGTAGGTGGTAAGTTTCTCAAGGTTGTTGTTCATGTTAAATGGATAGGTCTCACCGAGGTGTATTAGCTTTTCCAGGGCCTCATATATAAAAATAATACAGATAAGGGAGGCAAAAGCCTCCTCTGTAAAGCGGGTGATATAACAAACCAGTGAGCTAGCATCAGTTGCCACCAAGACCAGACAAAGAAAGGCAGTCCAAAGGCCAATACATGCTCTTAAAGACAGGTAAGACAATCCATACTCTCTAAAAAAAACAAAAACAAAAGAACAGTGTTTTGTTTTTTAAAAAATAGAAAAATTATATATTTTATTGTACATAAATTTTTTTTCTTTTATGCATTTTTTTAAACTAAACTTAATCCCATAGGGCATTAAATAACCCTGTGGTCAAGCATTTGCATTATGATTACACTATATTTACCATCAACAATAAACCCTTCCTATGTAGCTGCAATAATGCTCATTAATTGAGATTTAATCCTTACAGATTCCACGAACAGCCTTATACATTTGTTCCAGGATCAGAGGAAGCAGTAAGCTGGATATGGTCACATTTAACTCCGTTACATTCAGTGTGCAAATCTAAACATAAAAGTACTATCAGAATCATTTTATGATTATGGTAATGTAGCCTTACTTGCAAAATTTAAACAAGATCTTTTCAAAAACCAACACAGGACCAGTGCTCCCAAGAATGGTGAGAGGCTGGCCAGCAAACAGGGAATAGGCGATGCCAGTCATTGATGCACCAAACAGAGATTCCATTGCACTCTATATTAGGAATAAAACATACACAAGACCTCATTAAAATATATAAACCTTATTTCCAGAAAAGTTGACACTTTTTGAATTTTTTATTCACTTTAGTAGAGAAGCAAAGCATGAATTTCCAATGCTTTTCCTGACAATTCTGTTTGTAAAACATAAATATGTTCAAAACTGAGTCAAAACATAAAGAAATAGGACAGATGGAAAAACTTAACTGAAACATTATAGTTCTGAAATGTTTCACAATTAGATATTGAATTGGCAAAAGATAAAGTCATGAAAAGCAAGCAAGGATGTTTATTTATGTTTCTAAGCTTAACTTAAAGTGAATAGCCAAGGCAGTTTAAAGACAATGTTTTTTAGTGCAGAATTACAAGAATTTCATTCTTAAAGACAAATAATTATATTTTCATGAAAGGGTTTAGAAGGAAGATATCCACATTTTGCGCAGACAAGCTGGAATGAGTACTAAGCATGAACTCATTAGTGATGGACCCAAAAGATAAAGGAAAAGTTATGTGGTTTGATCAGTCACTGTATTCATTTGTTTTTGGGGGGGAAAATATAAATGTCCGACTCTACATGCCCATTATTTTTCGTTAGGTGTTTGGCATGGCATGAACAAGGAGGTCACAAATTTGTGGCAGGTATTAATAATTTTTTTTTTTTTTTTTTTTTTTAACAAACAGAATTAAGAGGAAACATTGAATAGAATGCACTTTGTTGTTTAATTACATTTCAATTTGAATTAAATAGATAGCTATATTAGAGATTTTAATTTAATAGCATTTCAAAAAAAAACTTTTCTGGAAATGGGGTTTAAATAAAGACGAACAAACATCTGATTGTTTTACACAACTTATAAAAATTAACAGCAACATGTGTTTAAATTAAATAATGCTGTATGTCTGAGGAGTATGCATATATGACTGCATAAAGTAGAAATACTACATAAATAAATAAATAAATAAAATAAATAAAAATTATAGTTTTATACACTGTTGATGTTGTATACGCAGTTTGTACTACATGTTCTATATGGCATAGAAGAAAAATTAAAGTACTAAAAGATTGGCCACACTGTGTGTATCTTTTTCTTACAATGCGTCCCTCGGTGGCCTCCCCCAGCAAACCTCCAAATGTAATGACAGGAGACATGCAGGCACAGTAAAGGAAAAGGAAAGAAGCCACACACTGCAGGCTGATGGCGTCTGTGTAATCTGACAAGTAATGTGGCATCTTGCGCTTCATATCCAGAAAAAAGCCACCAAAAAGCCTGAAGCACAAAGATGACACAGCAACAGTGATTTCTATTATTATTCTGTATCACAGCACAGTCGTTTCAAATGCTACTGATTTAAACCAAAAGCACAGTCTTCCAAGGCATCATTAGATTCTACACAAAACAGCAAGAAAACCATAAATTGATTAATCTGCAGACTTATAGTCCATAAATCTTTATATAACAAACACTTTTTAATAAAAAATGTTGTTTGTTAAATATCGACAAATTTTAGATTTAATGTTTGCACCCTGAAATAGGGTCAACCTGAGATAGGGGCCCATGCCCTGGCAGTGATAGTTTGGTGCCCTGTACTGGGTGTATCTGCACAGCGCCGGAAACGTTCTCCCCTGGATAGGCATGGGAATCCCCCTGTGACCCTAATAGAGGATAAAGCGGAAGATAATGGATGGATGAATAATTGGATGGATGGATGGATGGGATGGATGGATGGATGTTTGCAACTGACTCAAAAAATTTGGAGGAGAGGAAGAGTAACCAATTTGTTATTAATTTCATTTCAACATTTGTAAATTAAGAATACTAAATCACTGTGATTGTGTGGATTTGAGCCATTCAGCAGTTAGTCTTCATCATTGACTGACTTCGCTCTTCATGATGTGAATGAATGTTCAATAAGACAAATATTTACGGTGTGAGCACATCAAGCAAATGTGATGAGGCCCTGCATTGTGCCTTGATGAAACAGAAATGGAGTTCCTGGGGAAATAAGTCATATCTACAGCAGCATATGTCTTTTCCTAAGCCTCTGCAATAATGGCACCTTCACATATATGTACAGCATCTATGGGCAATGATGTTCCGTATGCCATCATAAATAATGTGTGTGGCCCCTTTTTGATTGGTGACAGTATCGATAGTCTTTTCAACAACATCTAAAACCTTCTGTGATTATAGAAAACATTAGTCTTTCAATCCATTTTAGATTTTTTTTTTTTCACATTCTCTTTGCAAAATTCTAGGTTGCACTGCTTGATGCAGTGACTTGTGATGCAGAACTTCATTAAGTGGCAATGACCTTTACATTCCAGTTCATTAAACTCAAGTTTAACATGACTAAATTTAGCCTTACTTAGGCTCTTTTTCAACTTTTTTAAATGTTTCTTAATTTTTTTCACAGTTAACAAATAGAACAAAGTTTGTTATAAAAAAAAACTACAAAAAAACAAAGGATTATGTAAATTAAACAATCTCAGATTTAATCTACTGCATTTTTAGAAAGTGTCACATCTTTTATGAAAATAGGGTATGTAGTTAAATATGACTTTTAGCAAAACATTATTTAAAAAATATATATTTAATATATTTGTGGATGTAATATTTCTTTTTTGTCGATTTGTTCAAATTAGTAATTAACTACACATTTAAATTTTGCAGTTTTTACATAAGAAATGATTTTCAAAGGATTGTAAAATATATTTATGTTATGTCATTATAAATTGTTCTTGTATGTTGTTTGTAATTAGACTTGTGTGTTGATTTTTTTCATGATGTTATTTCAAGTACTAGCATGAGGTATGTAAAACAAAACCGCGCTAAAATTGAAACAAAGCTTGTAGTGGATTACCCAGATAATCTCAGGATTTTATCAAGTTTAAGCTGTTCTTAATGGGATGGGATTTAATTTAACATGTGACTGCAGAAATATAAAAGAAAGACAGGACTAGAGAACAGAAGGGAGCTGTTGTTATGAAGAGAGAAAGTTATGGTGAGTTGTGAAAACTGTCACTCGTGGAGGGAGTCTCTGTGACCAAATGTCAGATGTGGCCTCCATCCAGTTCATCTCAGAGTTGTGAAAACGAATTTCAGTGCCATGGCTTTTATTTAGACATTGCAATCAGTTCACAAACAACAATCTTTAGTGATTTGGTTTACCTCTTTAAATAATTTTGACCTGCTTAATCTCACTCAAATGCACAACCACTAGCTCTATACTCACAGACACACAGATACATGCACACACTATTTTGATTACACACACAACGACAAGTGAACACAAGCACACACACTGGTCGTACCAACCTCCCGGTGCGCTGGAGCTCAGGGCCTCCATGCCCCCCATGTTCCTCTGTTTCTGCCAGCTCTCCATTAGGGACAGCAGGGATTTTTCTCTTCTCCTGTTTTTGCACACACACACACACACACACACACACACACACACACACACACACACACACACACACACACACACACACGGATAAAATACTCATGTGACATGTCAGTACTGTGTCTTTTGGCTTGAAATAGCACTGAGTTCACAGATTTGTGGAAAACTAAAAAAAAAAAATGCAAAAAGAAATTTAAAAAATAAATAAATAAACTTTAGACTTTAGATTTCTGTGCATTTTACCAGTGTTGTACACATTCTAAAAACATACAATTAATTGACCATTACTTACTTGTTTAAAAAGAAATTGAATTCATTTACCAAATACTGCATATAATAGTATCATCATAATAGCACAAATGAATGCCATTTTCTTAGATCAAATAAGAGGAAATTATTTTTAAAACACATTCTATTAATCAATCATTATTAATAATGTTGATAATACATACAATTTATACATTGCCATTTTAGAAACCCAAAATTCCCTTAGACCACAAAATGACTGAACCAGTTCACGAGGACAACATAATGCTTCCCAAAGTGTCATATGTTAAAATAACACTGACGATAAAACAACAACAAAACCTGAAATATTAGTTTAGTTTCTTAAACTATTCACACTGCAAGGTAAGATTAAGAACCTGGGGAAACAGGCGGTCTACATACAACACAAAAGTAACAAGTCCATTAAATTTGTAATATTTTTGCAAATTGAAATGCCTCATTATTTTGTAAAAGTAATTAGTTATATACATTGTTATGCCAAAGATCCAGAGTGAATGGACGGATAGATGGATTAGTTCACCTTTATTGTGAACGCTCAGTACAAGCATAAGGCAACGAAATGCAGTTAACATTATTATAACAGTAGTGCAAATAGTAGCACTGTGCAATTACAGGATAGTGCAAATTATAGGTTTTCTGCAATGCACGCTGAGAGCAGATAGCAGCATTGAGCAAATTACTGAGGAGTCATCTATAATAAAAAAGTATAATAGATATGTAGAGTATAAATACATGCCTGGGCAGCATATAATATATTCATAAAAATAAATTAGGGATATTATGTACACCATGAATGTGTTGTATATAATTGCCACATTCTTGCCACGCTTGTGTTCTGTGGTGTTAACAATGCAGATCGAGTGTGCCAAAAGTACCTGTGCTCGCTTCACCTGCAGGTGCATCTAAAGCAAATAATATCAGTTCCAGCATCTTATTGTTAAAAGGCTCCCTTAAGCGGAGCGCGGTCACTGGAGCATACGCATGTTTACACATGAGGTGTGCATCTACCACAAGTTAATTTATACTGCCTTTGTTTTGGTTTTCATTATAAAATACACATTTTAAACCTTCATTTGTCTCTTGTGGTTCTGTCTCACATAGTTAGGTCTGGAACAAACAGATAACTTTAGCCAGCATGCTGTGCCCTGTAACAGAATCACAAGAGACAAATTTGCAACTGTGTAATGTTGGGTATAATAATGAGTCCAGTGTGTGTAGTGTGGTTGGCGGTTCTGCCATATTGGAAGAATTCTGTCAACTGATCAGTCAGAAATCAATTTTACTTTTAAAATCATTAATGTAATTCAAATGAAAACTGAAAATGCCTACACCCCTCTTGCTTACCTGAGATGGTACATTTTTTGGTGGTTCGATTCTAATAGAGGGGTCCCATTCTCCCGGTGGTAGAACAGTTACCTGGTCGAGGAACTCGTCAATTCCCGCAATCAGATCATTGCGGTCCTTAGCTTTATATGCAACATCATGGAAAACCTGGATATAACATAAGAACAATGTTCTTAGACTTCATTTAATGACTTCTTAACCACAGTAAAAAAAAAATAAATAAATAAAAAAAATAAAAAAAAGTTAATATATTCATAAAAATAGTTAATAGTGCATGCAGAAAGTCAGTGTTGCTAAATGCATAACCTTCTGCTGAAGCCCGACTGCCGTGTTACCAAGGCAACATGGTAATTGACTGCTAGACTAGGTAATGAGCATGCATTTGCATGTCATTATGTGTATTCAAAAAGTTGTCCTAGCACTTCAAAAAAGTGAGAATCAGACAAGTTGTGAAAGGCTTTGGGTTCCCTCCATTCTCTCAGTCTTTGGCAAATGTCTCCACTGTCATAACTGATGCACTGTTCTTAAAACATATCTAAAATGATCTAAAGCAGTCACAGAATTTGTACAAACAATGAGCAATACAGTCACAGCAAGTGTGAAAAAAACAAATGTGTTTAATTGAAAGCCGCATTGTGTTTGTTTTGAATTACTTTAAGCAGATCCATTTCCTAACCTCATCAGTCATCAGTGTTCCAATGGACCTGCCAATCTCATGATACTGCTGTCCTTTACCCAGTGGCCCCAGAAGAATAAAGAGAAACCTAACAAGCAGAAAATCAAATAAAAATGCTTTAAACATCATTAGTATAAAACAAAAGCAAAAAACTGTATATCATAATAGCACTGCCTGTATGCTTTCTGACCTGGTGGCTATGGGGACTTCTGCCAGACCATTAAGTTGTACTGCAGGAGAGAGACGCACAAATGCCACTACAGGTTTATCCAAAAACTCCAGTTCCCCTACAAGGATGTTTGAGGCCTCAGCTCCAGCAGGAATCTTCTTCATAAAGTGAAGGTCTATCTGTAAGGCCAGAAAATGAGTACAGACTTTAAGCATAAAAACTGAAGATTGCAAACAATTTGTTTACATATTAGTATAAGAAAAGTCTTACAATTTATATTTGTCATTTCTACAATATGATCAAATTTTTGGGACAAATTCACACTCAGTTAAGTGGATGGTCTGTACTGTTAGCACACATCTAAAGAAACAAGATGGATTAAAAGAGATTCTGGCTCAGTTTATTTTATCAGGATCTCCTGTGCCGCTTAGGGAAGTGGATGCTTCTCCAGTTAGTTCCCCTAGCTCCCTGCTTAGTAAGTGTTATAATGGGAACTCAAAAACCTGCGTGAGTTTTGCTTTAGTGTTCTCTGTACCTAAACAACTAGCTTACTGCTTATAATCCAACAAATCATTATCACACTTCAAGGATAACACCAGCAAATGGACAACCACTGTTTGGATCCTGATTGCAGATAAAAATTTCGTGAATCCTTAAAAAAAAAAAAAAATCCTGTGGCGAAGTTCTACTTTCTATACCACTGTAGTTATGGACACATTTTCTAAGCATGTCACATTTGTCACCCTCAGCAGGGTTTCACTAGGATATTAGCACCACCAAATCCATCTGCCAATTTATTTAGCACAAGATTTATCTCTTTAGAGCATTCCTTTGAATTATGGGTCTTCCCTGGCTCAGTCACCCATTTTTGTGAACAATTTTTTGAGCGGGTATGTTACTTGACCAAGCTCAAATTATGTAACACCCACAAACTTAATAAGTATTCATAAGGGAGATAAGTGGCAGACTGAATTTGTTACTACCTGTGGTCATTACAAGTATTTGGTTTTGCCATTTAAATTTCCTTCATTGTTTTTTCCAGTTATAAATCAATCATGTATTATAAATTCATCCTTGCTTACAATAATTGCCGCATTTGACCATGTACAGTATATTTTATTATCAACTGTCCCAAAATCTAAACGTACTATCAATCTACTATACTCTCTGTGCTCTATCTGTTTTCATGCCTTAATTTACAAGGCCTTCCTTCTGCATTTCAGACCACTAAATGATTGATTTATCTTTTTCGTTTAGATCCCTTAAGATACCCTATTTGAATATGGACCACAGTTTAATTCAGTTGTGTGGAGCGTGTTTTTAGAAAAGCTTGGTGCTGTAAAAAGCATCATCTCCTGTTTTCATCCCCAAACCAAAAGACAGAGTGAATGAATAGATCAAGAATTAGGTCAATATGTTTGGATTATTGCTCACAATAATCCTCCCAATTGAGCTTGTGTGTTATCCACTGTGAGCTGAGATGTTAGCCCAAAATTCCCTTCAGTACTTAGTTTAACCCCAATAACTCTGCAAGTTCTCAGTTACCAGAACCTTTTGCTCTGTGGGATTCTAGCACCACCAATGCCCCTGCAATTGATTCTTTGTTTTTACTGAAGGTTTGGTCACAGATGCAGCTCCAGGTGGAGGCCATAAGTTGCTCAAAGTTAAGCTTGCCATTTTTAATGTTCCAATTTGAGATACATACATATATAAATAGCACATTGGTGATAAACTTTCAAAGTATCGTGTCCATAAAATAAATTAGTATTATAAGTACACTGTTTTGATGAGTAAACAGCACACACTGAAGATTATATTAGTATATATTAAATATGTCAGGCTTTGAGTGCTGTTTCTATAATTAGTGCATGTCTGAGTATACAAAGCTTTATGTCTTTTATATGTTTTATATTGGCTAATGCATTCATTAAAATGAAAAAACAGAGGTTTATATTAATGGTAATAACCCATGTGTGCGTTTTAGTATTTATCAGATTATTCAAGTGTGCTTGGGCCCCAATCAGATTTTAAAAAGCCATGGAATAAAGCCCAGAAATTAGGTTATTCATCTTATGTGTGCATTCTATGTGTAGATGTCTGCTGGTTCAAAATCACACCAATATCTCCAGGACAGATGAACATATGTAGATGCATCTCAAACCACACAACATTCAACACTAAACATTACCATGGGCATTGCAAATAATAAAAAAAAAATCATCTCCAGCATTTCCAGTTTAATTCAATAATTGCAATATTTATTGCAATAATAATTACTGTGCGTATATGCACCTAAAAAGGATAAATTGATTTACTCAATTAATAAAAGTTGATACTATTGAAATTATGAGTCACCATTATATACTTAAAGTCTAACTTATTGTCGTCCAACTTTATAAAACTATATTGTATATAGATTGACTTAAGGTCCCAAAGTCTTACCTTACTGAAATCCACAGTACTGTTGTCTTTTGTATTCTCTGGTTTTAGGTCAGATATGCTGGGCTGCAACTGTGGTATGATCATCTGGCCTATACCCGGGGAAAAAAAACAACATACAATTAAGTTATAGACTGCTTAATCCATTCACCTAAAAGAAGCCAGCATTTTCAGCTGAAGCAACCAGTCAGCAATCTGTCAGTGCGGGGGGACCGCAGAAGAGCAAGTCTATCAAAATTACAGCAAGACAGTTCATTAATTGAAATCCATCAATTAGCAGAACTGTTTATGGATGGAGATTGAGAGGCAGACAGAAAAAAATGTGCTTTGCTGGAGTATATAAAGTAAAAGCAGAAATTGCTGATTTAGAACAGATGCAGTACAGAAGTCAGGCATATTTGGCAATATGTTCACTTAAATGATAGAGGTAAGAATTCCCTCATGCTGTTATTTTAGACCAAAAGTATTAAAAATGTGTATTTTATACCAAACAGATTTTATCAGCATTGTGCAATTAAGTATTAATATTAAAACAGCAATTGTAATTACAGTTCCAGCATCTAAAATTAGTCTCCAGTATTAAAACATAGCTGTAGTGTTCAGTTCTAAGCAACTATAGCTACTGCTTGCCCTCCATGATACAGCATCAAACCTCATTAGTTTGAAATGAGAGTGATGGTGAATCCTACTCTGCATGAGTAACTCTTTGTTTATTAGTCACAATCTGCTTTCAGGGCTGCTTCTACTCTGTGCCATTGCTTAACAGCCTGCATAAATTAGCTTACAAATGATGGTCAGAATGTTTTTTACAGTCAAAAGCAGAACAAATGTAAAAAAAAATATAAATGGGTTTGATGCTCCTCATGTTTCAGCCTTGAGTTAAGAAAAGCTAGTAAATCCTTGAAGACAACCCTTCAAAAGGTGGCAAGAGCTTGAAATATGAGCTTACTATTATGATAAAGTCAACAAAACAACAGATATTAAATATATTTAAGTAGGTAATGGTTCAACACATTTTTTCCTGCTTAATCCTCTACTAGAGGCCCATGCCCATCCGGAGGAGAACATTTTGGGTGCTGGGCATATGCAAACCATCGCTGCACACACACACTTCCTCGCACAGACATTAGATTGGAGCAATTTAGAGCAAGCAATTCACCTTGCCATATAACCACTATGCCATTGTGCCACCCAGTGGGTAAAATACAAAGATGAAAAGAGCTAGAAAATGCTTATTAGTGGCTTTCAAACTATAAAAAGGGGCAAGTCTTTCATTAGTATTATTAATATTTGCATTGGTGACGGTTGGCAACACATTTTAAGTAACATCATTAATTTCAAGCTTTACTTATAAGACAATCAAACCAACCCAAACTCCACTAGCAAGTCTGAATTCATATCTCCAATCTCAGAGGGTAATGCGCAAGGTATTCAAATACAAATCTGGCTGTAATAACCATAACAGCAGGTTCTGATTAAACAATATGTTAAATGATACAAGTTGTTTTTTTTATTTGCAATAGGAGACAGCATCCAGTGTTAAAGAATTTCATATTTTACTCATAATAAACAATCACCACCTTATAAAGTTTTGTTTTAGGTTAAAAATAAGGTCATATCCAAATTGCCTTTGCCTAGATCAGTTTGTGTCTGCACAGAAAACATTTGCTCTGTGTTTAATGTATGTATCTGGTTGGAGATGGAGGTTGTAGATGGGTCATGGGGTGAAGAGGAGGAGAACATTGCCGTGCAGCACTGAGGCCAACAGGAGGATCTGACAGAGCGCTTGAGGGCTGTACAGAAAGATGAACCATCTGCCACACATACACACATTTACACAGATATTGGTTAACAAGGAATGAAGTTGAAATGGCACACTACGTGAGAATTAACAATGGAAATATTTTTTAAGTACGGCTCTCTGGCCAAGCCAAAAAAAACCCTAACAAACATAAGGAGTATATTTCAAAAACATCTGGCTTAGACAGAGATTTAGAAAGATTAACTCTCACCATAATGTCTATAGTTATTGGCAATTCTCAAATGGATGTCTAGTCATTCCAACCACTCCAGCTGTAAAAATCACTAAGCTTATGAAAAACTCTCAAATCATGGTTTTGCATTTATTAAAGTAGAAGCCAGCGAGTGTGGCATTATTGTTGTTGAATTCATGCATTACTTTAAAATTCTAAGCGAACAAGCTCCAAAGGACATGTTCACAGTTGATCACATTTACAGCACAGCTAAATAGAGATGTAATGTTTAATAAAGTTGTAGCAGAACATAACATAATCAACTTTAAAAATGACTGACATACTAAGTACAATAAAGCAGTATTAGTCAACATGCCTGATATTTCCTTTCTATCTAATAGAGATATTTTGTATGTGGACAAACACAATCCATAGAAACATAATTATACAAGTCCTTTTTTGGAAAACCATACCATTTTTGTCCATAGAGTTACATTCAGACTGTTTCTTGCCAATGTCCGCAAAAGAGCGTACAATGGGTATGCGATTAGCCAGCTTCTTCTGGTTCTGATGGTGGTGTTGCTTGAGCAAGGCTGCTCTGACTTTCGTCCTCACCTCTTTGCCAAGCTCAGCAATTGTTTCCTGCTGGTCCAAAATCATGTCTGAAAAAGAAAAAACAGAGTTGGTCTTTGATCACATCGATCGACTGTTTTTCTGCTTTCTCATGTCTCTCTAACTTAACACGCTGCCAACACCTTGCTTCAAGGTGTATTTTAAATGATGTGCTGTGTATAGATTTTGCCAGAAAAAACGTATCTGGTCAGTATAGAAAAGAAAAAAAAAAAAATATATATATATATATATATATATATATATATATATATATATATATATTATTCATGGACATATGAGAAAATGGATGTGGTAACTCGGTAGTTTTATGAGGGTGTTTGGCTATTAATTAAAAGGTTGGTGGTCCAGATGTGGATGTGGAACTTTTGTACAGTTTTTATACTTATAAGTTAAATCTCCACCAGATGACACACACACACACACACACACACACACACACACACACACACACACCTGCAATCTCCTCAAGAGAGCTGGCCCTCATGTCAAGCAGTACAGTTCCATTAATAATGCAGCTACGTAGCTCAAATAGGCTGTGCAGGGAAAGCGTTGCCACATAGGGTTTACTCCACCGCTCTCCTCCATCTTCTACATCTTCCTCAAACTTTAACCACCTTCAGATAAATAAAAAACGGAGAAACAGCTAATTATTGTGAAACATCAAATTGCTGCTTGTTTTAAAATGCATTATCCTCTTTATTAACTCCACTTATGATACAGTTGCACATTGTAGTACTACGATTAGACTGTAGTTTATCAATATTTCTGCATATGTTGTTGTCAGCATTACTCAGTGCTCTAATACCCATATCAGGATTACTACAGAGCAGATAATATTTTGGTGTGGATGAATTTCAGCAGTGCAGTGACACTGATGTGGTAGTGGTATGTTGAGGGGGAAAATAAACTCCAACAGTCTGGATTCACTCATATGTTTCAACAGACAGTGACACAGCTGTCGACGCATGTAGTACCACTAATTCACATCTCACGAGCACAAGAAGTCTTTTCAGACCCGCTAAAAGGAAAAGCAGGCCACAAACTAAGTCAAATAAGTCTGTAACTTACTGTTAAGCTCTCCATTTGTTGTATAATTGCCTTCCTATCAGACTTATTATTAAAGGTTTACTTAAAAAATATAACAACTGTGTAACATGTCACCTGGCAGTTTCTCTCCACTCTGCATTCTCTCCATTATGTAGACAGATTTCATCTAACTCTGTAAAAAGTTCATGTGGAATGTGTTCTTCATCATCATCCTCAGTTCCAAGCAGGAACTGAACCCTCTGAGAGGGTGTGTCTGAAGCACATAATAAGGCAATAAAAGTTACACAAATACTAATCCTATAATAGTTTCAAGCAACCAAAGCTATACAGTTATTAATTTATTTAAAGTAATCGTATAATCATACATTGCTAATACATATTAAAGCAACTATCATTAAAAAACAAAATCATGTGCAGGATACAAAGACATTTTTTTAACATGGTACACCATTTGTTTGTATAGCAATTTTATAGTTATCTATATGAAAATAAGCTGCTTATTCTAAGGTATTTTTTAGAAAAGTATGTTATAAAAATATTTACATCAATTGTTTTTCAAAAAGTTTGATTTGGGCCATTTTCTTAATATATTTTTGACCCAGTACCTTACAAAAATAAAAATTAAGTACAAGTCACATTTTTTAAATTATAATGCTTGTGAGCAACACTGCCAAAAGCAAAGCAAATTTTTTAATATGCAATGTAAATATAAGATAACTAACAAAAAATGTAATGGACCTGTCAGTAACAACACTATATTTAACCTATTTTTGAAATTTATATATATTTATTAATATTAATACATCTATATTTAACTAACAAAACTATATTTATCGTTCTTGCAGTCATTTAAGTTTGGTTATTTAAAAATAGAGCCAAAACATGAAAGTGATAAAAATGTACTATTACCATAAGTTGGTGATTCCCGACCTTCACCCACCCCTGAGTCTCTCTCTCTGCTCCTTTTCCTATGCCTGTGGCCATGGTGGCGATGGCGCCTGCGAGTCCGTCGCCCCCAGGGGACATGCACTCCAATATACAGTGTTCTATGACCTGATATCACACAAACCAACACCAAAATTGCTGAGGATACGGAGCTATGACATATTTATTTTAAAATTAGGATACTATGTTTCAAGCCTCTTTCCCTTTTTTTTTATTTTTATTTTTTTACTGATACAGATACAAAGTTAAGAACACAATTAAATGTAAATTAACACAATTTTGAATGCAAAGTCTGCAATATTCTTATAAATCATGAGACAAAAATGTTTGTTGCAGTGTTTTGTAACACTTATGCTATAATAATAAATTTATTTTTAAATTTAAATATCATCATCATCATTGAAATAGGAGCCTAGTACATTGCAAATTCTTGATTCTGAACCACTGCAGTTCTGTTGAAGAATGGCATTGAGTGGGAAGACAGTGTTATAAATATCACACAACAAGTAGAATGAAGCCAAACCTGCAGCTTTGGGCAAATATGTTTTACAGCTTATATATTTCACATATCAAACCCTTAATTAAAAAGAGGATCAAAAGATGTATTCCTAATTTTACTATGGTTATGTTGTGACTAGTAAAGTATTTTATACATTTATGAAACTATACAAAGTAAACATTTTAAAAGATGCAATGTAACAAAGCCGATCATTATCCAACCTACATCTGCAGCTCCATCCTCCCACTATCCCCATAGATATTTTACGTTGTTGGCTAAAAGCCTTACACATTAAGGCAAAGAAGTAAGAAACCTGTGAGGCTGGATTTTAAATTTACATGTAAGCATTAAATGACTGTTAGCAATGACTGCTCACATGTATGCCCCCATTTTATTCCTCATTATGAAGTAGTTTGCTTATATTATTTGAACTCATATAAAGCCACAGGACCTCCATGTGAACATCAAGCCAATTTATTAGGTAGCTAAGTTTTAATAAAATCCACATTTGCCTGAACAAAATCAGTTCAAGTGTATTTCTGTCTCATAAATCATTTAGAACTACTGTTATGAATACCACACTAATATCTGGGAAAAAATGTAATGTTTGATGTTTTTTTTTAATTAAATGCATAACCAAGTGGATTGACACACTTGGTTTCTGATGGAGGTGCGTATATTGTCTGTATCACCCTGGTCTCTCACTGCTTGTTGAATATGTGCCAGGATCTTAAGGTCAATTTAAACCAGGAAGGGATGTGATGCCCTTTCCTGCATTGCCTTTATTTCTGAATGGCTAACTTAATGGCCAATAAAAACAGCCATATACACTGTATCTTGTTCAAAAACATAAATTGCATCCTCTTTACTATTGGATCATATACCTAAATAAATAATGTCTAAAGAAGTCTAATGTTGTTAATTTGATGTTGTTCACTATTTCACTTTGGGAATTAATTATAAGTGCCCAAGTGCATTTTAGGTGCCTAATTAGTGTGTTATTTGTGCAGCACAGCACTGAACTGCACTGTGTACATGATTGTACAATGGTATATGTGTTCTCTTTATCACCTTCAAGTTCTTCTTGTTCTACATTCGCATTTAGCATGGAGTAGTGGGTGCCTCCCTGATCCACCACAGCCTCATCATCACCTTTCTGCGAGAGAGAGAAAAAAAGAGAGATAAAGAGAGATAGTGAGATAGAGGGAGTGAGAGAGAGCAGGAGAATATTCCGCAGGGATTATTAACAGCAGGGTTAAAAAGTCCTGTCAACTTATATTGCTCTTTTTGACACGTTAATGCAATGCAGACACATCTTAACAGAGTTACATGCTGAATCAGGATATAGAAGTCTTTGTCTAAAATAGAAAAAAGCCATATTCTATTCAGATTTTTTAGTGTGAGACAACAGTTAAATTATTAACCAAAATAAAATAAAACTATTATTTTTATAAACTAGAAATAAAACACCTCTTGAGAAATGCAAAATTAAGAAAAGGAAAAATATAATAAATACAAAAACAGAACAGCAAAAGACATTAACCTATATTAATGCAATAAGGTACTAAAGGGGGCGTGTATTATTGTGAATAAATCACGGGAAAGAGGTGTTATTAAACGAAGATCTTACATATCTTCCCGTGATTTATTCACAATAATACACAACTTTGAGTGCTTTTTTTGCTTTTATAAAACAGTTACAAATCATACCATGCTTAAAAAAAAAATGGTTTGATTCATAAATATGTTTATTGAAAGCAAAATTTAATAGTTACATAACATAACATACTTTCAGTCAGCGGATCATTTTGCAACATATAGTGTAACTGTGATCATTTTGGTTATTTGGAAAAAGCTCTATTTCACATAAAATGATCTTGCGATTTAATTCTTGCAATCATGTAATGATAATAACTAAAAAGCCAAATGCTCAAGTAAAGTACACAGAATTAGAAAAGTTTAATTTTTAAATGAATTACAGAATATGATGTACAGGACTTCTTTATCTATGATGCTTACCACATTACACAGTTAGGCTAATAACCATGCCATCATTTTGTTTACTTACTTGTAGAGATAATTACACATTCTAATCCTCTGACCTTTTACATTCTCTTTCAGTTGGCTACAAAATGATCACTCGCCAATTTTCAGAGGCTGTTTCCATAGCTACTCATTTGGTCAGTCTCCCTACACAAGCAAATTGCCTCCTGGGTCTAAAATCCTTTCAACACATCCATGGTTCTTTTTCTTTCAGAGAATATAGTGATTCATTAAATTTCTGCCTAGAATTTCATTCTTCAATGTATAGTTTGAGACTGGAGCAAAGCCTCAACAAAAGTCAAAGCCATCTACCCAGACTCACACCTTTCTCACACTAAATTATAAAGTGCCTGCAGCTCTGAGGCCGAGCTGATTCATTTGTGTTCGATTATGAACTTTGAAGGTCTGAGTAAGAACTTAAGATCACAGTAATGAGTAGATATGAATTTAATTAAAAAATATCTAGCATACCATGCACACATATAAACTATTACCACTTGTTTAATAGCTTGTGCACTTTAAGTAACAAATTTCAACAAAAAATAATCACATTAACAATATAATAGACCAATCCAACACTGATACAACAATAGTTTGACTATATCAAGAACAATTAAATACAGATGTTTAGCTGACTCGTGGCCTGACTGATATGTCCACAAAGAAACACTTTGGCATAAGATGCCATGTACCATTTTGATCATATTGTACAGATTGTTGTTCAATTGTACTTTTTTAATGTAAATAGGACTTATTCAAATTGACCTTACCCAAAGGTGACCCACCAGCACTATGGTACAGTGTTTTAATAGAATTAACTGAGGTACTTAAGGTATCTAAGCAAGATGCAAAAGATGAATAAGTGATTATATGCTCAACCTTCATTAGCATCTTAATTAATCCATGAAATGTAAGCATTAATTCACTCATTAAATTTCATACAGAATGCAGTAAAAAAATTTTAATACTATCGGCTCTTTGTGCAGTGAATAATAGTTATATAATCATAATATATATGTATATAATATATATAACATATATATATAATATTCATTTCATTCATTATCTTCCACTTATCCTCTATTAGGGTCACGGTGGGGTTCCCCATGCCCATCCAGGGGAGAACGTCTCGGGCGCTGGGCAGATAGACCCAGGACAGGGCGCCAATCCATCGCTGGGCACACACTCACTCACACAGACACACTCTATACGGGGCAATTTTGAGAATTCAATTAACTTGATCCATGTTTTTGGACTGTGGGAGGGAACCAGAGAACCCGGAGGAAACCCACGCAGACACGGAGAGAACATGGAAACTCCACCCAGATGGGGATTCGAACCGGGAATCCCTAGAGCTGAGAGGCGAACGTGCTAACCACTAAGCCACCGTGCCGCCCTATATATAATATATAACATAAAATTCAGAGGTGAGAATTAATGCACTTCTGTTCCTACGTAACACCAGTGCAAGATTATATCACTACTGAATTACAAGCTCAAGGGATAAAACTTTCTTGTTATGGCTATTTGTTAAATAAAATGTATACGAACACAGAAAATACAAAAATAATTTCTGCATTAAATCTAAGTGCAATTGTTTCCTACCTTTGTTTCAAGATGGCCCTCCAGACTCATGTCACAGAGTAAGCCAAGCAAACATCAGTCAAATGGCACAATATGCAGATTCAATATGCAATGTGGGCAAAATGCTACTCCTGTCCGGGACACCGCAAGATGGTATTAAGCTGATGGGCAGTCCATATCTTTCACTCTCTCTCCTTTATCATTACAGAAAACCACCTACTTACTGCCACAATCTATGTGTATGGACATTCTCGGAGCATTCTGCTAGCTTTTAAACACATAGAGTAAGGCATTTTTAAATAACTGCTATCCATGCAACATGTCCATTTTCAATATTATCTAAGAAAAGTGGCAGCATGAAGGTCAGGAAAACAAAATAATATGCAACACATACATAAACAAAGCAGGCATAAAGCAAGATTGATAAAATCATGGTCATTTTGTGGAATATATACTGTATATGTAAACATTTTTGTCTTCTTATTCCAAACCTTCTACTTTCATAGGCTGACCAATTCAATAGCAGCCAATCACGGCTAACTTTTCTTAAGTATTAACCATCTAATGAAATGAAGCAAAAGCTATGATGTGACAATTTAGAAACTTTATTTTTAACAAGTGGAACACAATACAAAATAAATGCAGCCTATATGTACATATACAAATGGCCAATCTGTGTTTTTTTTTCCTCAATCAGACAGACAGGTGTAGAGACAGAAAATGCATGTATGAACATATACACACACATTTGTTTTTATGCATTGTGGAAAATCACCTTAGAAACAACCCAACCCTTAACCACAAGGGTTTAGTACTACCCTAACACTATAACAAGCATTCGCTTGAAAATTTAACACTTTACATTGAGGGGACCAGTGTACCATTATTAACGTGTAGTGAAAAAGACTTAAAAAAAAAAAAAAAGCCGCAACAATAAGACACCACAGATGGCAAGTGTTTATGATGGGATAGGGGATAGCAGAATTAATTCAGCACCACTTTAGCATCACTGAGCAAAACATAAAAAGGTGACTACTACATTAGCATTTTATCTCTTTACTACAGCTGAGTAAAATTAAAATCAAAATAAATTTACTAATTGTGGTAGATCACAGGACTAAACATCTTGAACACTAATCTATGTCTATAAGAAAAGATATCAAGAGAGAGGGGTGAGCCCTATTCTCTCTCTCGATCTTTCTTATACATACAGTATATGTGCATTAGAACTATATAAATGACTCATTGTTTAATTCCATAAGAATTAGAAAATATGAGGATATTAATGAAAATGTGATGGCTAGTAATTTGAAAAGGAGAGTGCAGGTACAAATTGCTTTAATCAATTTAAGAAAATTATTAGCTACAGTTTAACAAGTTAGCAGCTCTGGAGGCTAAAAATCTGTACTTAAAAGTTGACATTAGTGCTGCCCTGCTATGCACTCTCCTACTAAAGAGAAGAAATGGAACGGCATGGGCATGGGAATGGGCATGGGCATGGGCAAGCCCACCCCCCCCCAACCCCAGTCCATAGTATTAGATTAAGCGGAGGCTAATGAGATGAGATAAGATTCCACTTTACCCTGTTTTCTAATGGTAAAGACCCTATATGGCCCACCAAATAGAAAGTTTTATTCGGCTGGTGAATGATTTTCAACACAGATATACTAACATAGTGGTGGTGATGTATTGTGCTTGTTTGTGTACAACAGACCTGTGGTAGCCCTATGTAAGTTCTGTTAAAGAAATACAAAATGCATCAATAAAAAAAAGAAAGTAGATACACCAAATAATGTATTTATATGTATACACACATACATACATATCAATGTATGGCAAGAGTGTAGAATGTAACATTGATTAGAGGTAATTAACATACCTGATGAACTTGTGCAGCATTTATAAGATGCAACATCTGAAACAGCCGCGGGAGACCCGTTTTTCTAAGCTCAGAGTGGGCGTTGTATTAAAATGTCGTACCACCGCGATTCTGGATGCTTCATAAATCTCTTTCCACATATGTGGACAATTATGGGTCATGACTGTTATCAGTTATCATCTAATAATCTGTAATTATATTAGTGATATTCAGATTATTACATGTGGAGCACTGGGTAACTACAGCCCAAAACACATTATCTGCCCTCTAACGATACAGACAGATGTTACAAAAGTATAATTTTCTTCTATAAACAGGTCTGAGTTGTTGCCCACACCTCAAATTAGTTTGCACAACAATGTCATCCTTCAATTACATAGGCTCCAGACAGTTGTAGGTGTCTGTAGTCTCAGGTCTAAATAAACTTAAATCCTCTAGGCTGAAGTGACACTATTGCTTAGCTAGTTTTGTCTGCCCTGAATTTCTGATCATTCAGGAAATCAGTAAGAGAGAAAATAAATTGATATAAGAATAAATAAATAATCATGAATTCAGCTTCCATTTCCAACAAATAAAAAATTCATATGTTTTGGTTTTTAAAATATACCGGATGAAAACATGATTAATCATTAATCATTGAGATTGGAGTGGAACAAAGCAAAAAACTATATTGCATTAATTTTATGTTTATACAACTCACCATATTTCTTCCCTTTGTAGGTGTAGTTTCCTGCAAAAAAATTTTAATGTTTCTTGTCAGCAATAAGTAAAGATTAGTAAAACATTTTTTACACATTTCTACATGCTGTATTCTAAACACATATACGAGGTTTTAAAATCCATTGTTCACACTTTGTGCAAATTTAAAAACTTTGTTTAAGTTTGTTAAAAATTTGTTATAACGAAAAAAAAAAAATTTCTAATAAATAACATGGAGATTAAATCATGTATAGTGACAAACAGGAAACAAATTACTTGTTTAATAAATGAATGCATTAATCTCTCTAATAATCTATAATTCATAGCTTCATTTGCACACAGCATCAGAAAGCTGTGCAGTTGGACATGTTAGCAGTTCAGAACTGCGTTAGTTTGTATGCCATTGATGACAAAAGTCTATTTGAAATCAGCAAGCAAAAGTCTGTTCAAGTCTGTCTAAAACGAATATAACATTTGTTACCTTAGTCTGCTAAATGACCAAATATAAATTAACTTTTTACATTTAATTATTGTGTCTGCTATAGTCTACATTTAATAGTCTATAATGCTATAATCAAGATACAAAATAGGGTTTTTGAGTTTGTTAAACCCATCAACCACAACAAGAAAAAAAAATTGCCACTAAATGATGAATGCATAATTATATCAGATCATTAGGTTAGGACAAAACAGCATTAAGCAGCAGTTTAGAACAATCTGATCTCTCATAGCAGAGCGGTCATGACAGGTCCATCAGAGGATTGTGTTTTTAGGGTCAAATAAAAGCTGCTTTTCTGTCAACTGTACAGGGATAATGAGGTAAAATCGGCTCGGAAGTGATTAGCGTTGGAGGGTTTGCTTAAATGTCATAAAAAGGCATTCAAATATGTGTTTATCATTTTAATAATGTTAATGTTCCACACATACTGCTATATAAATGAGTCTACACCAAACTTTTAAGTTTCACAAATGCATAATGTGTCCTCTCTTACTTAAACTACAAGGTATATAGCAAATAGCAAGCCATCTTGTGCATCAATCAGTACATTTAAAATATTTTAGAGCAAAAGCAAAATTGTGTTTCTTTAAAAAAATAGATTAAAGATGTAAAAACTGGAATATTGTAATCATTTATATGTTCAAATACTAATATACTAATTAACTACAAACTTCACTTTAAATAAATTTATTGTGTATTTCATGAAAATTATTCATCAAGAATGTACTTGCAGTCATGGTCAAATGTCTATTTCCTTTGTGTATATTCAATTTCAAATTTCAAAGATGTGGGTAAATAATTTGTTTCAAGCATATGATGCACGTTTAAACTAACCTGTGACAAGTAACAGGTGTGGACAATATAAAAATCACACCTGAAACCAGATAAAAAGTAGACTCAATTTTTGCATTGTGTGTCTATGTGTGCTGTGCTAAGAATGAAGAGCAGAAAGAGGAGAAGAGAACCATCTGAGAACTTGAGACCCAAAAAATAATCAACAATCTTAAGGTTACAAGTCCATCTCTGGAGATCCAGATATTTCTTTGTCCACTGTGCATGACATAATCAAGAAGACATTGTGAGACATTGTAAAACATTCAGCTTTGATGAATTTACAGTATAGTTGGTTTTCTTCATAGCTTCTGACTTGTGGTGTTCTCATTTGTAAGTCGCTTTGGATAAAAGCGTCTGCTAAATGACTAAATGTAAATGTAAATGTAAGTTTAGTTCTAGCATTATTATACGTCTGTGTGGTTTGTCTCCTCAATGTCTCCTGCATTAAATACTACACTTTATCTGAAGTTTAGACTCCATGCCGCACAGGCAGCCAAAGCATGGCAGTAAGCAACATCATCCTAAATTACTAACAGATTTAACAGATTTTAACAAAATTTCTGTGTAATATATACACTCACTAGCCACATTATTAGGTACACTTCATTGTTTCTGCACTTACTGTCTATTTGATCAATTTCACTAATACATGCACTGTGTATATTTACTTATAATTACTGAGTGTAGTCCATCTGTTTTTGTGCACTTTGTTAGTACTCTTTACTTTGTTCCTTAATGGTCTGGTGGTGAACAATTTTAGGCACAATAGTGACAGTGATGAGCTGGTGTTAGTGGGTGTTGTGTTAGTGGGTGTTCATCATGGAAGCATGACAGTTTCTCAAAAAGTACTACCAAGGGCTCAAAGGTCATAAACATTAAACAGTTGGCCTCATAATAATGACATTTCTCAAATTAACTGTATCTTTCAAAACATTATAAATGCTCTGCAATCTTGATCTGAGAAACAATGTCTTTGAAATCTGTCTCACAAAATTTTGTAGAAAGTGGTGAACTTTAAATAAACCTTTTTCTTTCTAAATGAATTGGAACAAAAAGTTGGTGTATGCAAAAAAGAGGTTTGTGCATAGCTAAATTGACCACATTAACACAAAATGTGGGCACAGGAAATGTGAGGACTTGTGAAAAAAAAAGTTTGAATATCTTCAGCTTTTGACCTCAACAGCAATATTATACTTGGTAAATATTTGTAGGAATTGTTAAATAAAATGCAACTGCAGTTTACACTCATTTTATTTACCACTTTTATTATTTAATTACATTGGTGATTGTATTCTTTATGGTGGTCATATTACTGGAGCCCTACATGGATAAATATTTAAGTTTTGATTTTGAAATGAAAATATCATCTGATTTATTTTAGATGTATTATAATTACTGCCATTGTAAGACTTCGGGGCCAAGTTTGCTTGTTTAAATTGAGATTGGTATTGTCCAAGTAAATTAGTCTACAAACTGTTAATTGGTGGTGCTGCCTCAAGTTATTCAAAATTCAAAGTTTTATTGTTAAAATGAAATTCTTATTTTGCTTATCCCCCTTTCACAAACAATTTAAAATAAACAAATTACAGTTAAAATAAAATTAAGTTAAATTGTAGACCGTTTGTAAAAATGAAGAGGACGTGTATGTGTACCTTATCATGCATATTGCATGAGCAGCAACCACAATAACAGTCTGTTATAAAGTGCACATGTGCATTACTGTAAACGACAAAGTTTTAGTGACTGATGCAAAACTCAGTTTCACAAAGAAAGTCCCTACAGTAAATCTGCACACAACAGTAACATATTTGACTAGTATTCTAAAAGGTCTTTCTTAACCTTTTTCCTGTCAATCACGTTTGACAAACTTTCTCAAGACATATGCAACACTTTCACTGTGTGGTCATTGACATTAAAGACTTAAAACTTAATAGAGCTTTAAAATGTGGTTGCATGGTATATTCAGGGTATTCAAGATATTTATGATCATGTACTATTTTATATTTTACTATACAAGATCATGACAATGACAAATTATACACACACACATGTATGTATGTATATATATATATATATATATATATATATATATATATATATATATATATATATATATATATATATATATATACATACATACACACACACCACACAAGTTTCTGTAGCTGACAGTGTACATTAAAATCAACGTAGCACCGCAGTGTGTGATACTGACAGATGCTTTCCCCTTTGTTAAATGCAGCAGGTATAAAATAACTGCTTATGTGGTACAAACAAATGGTTGCCTGTTGTCATCATGCAGTAATTTATTTAAAGAATGTGCTGTGAAACTGAGTAAACCTTTCGTCACTCTCGCTCATTGCCGCAGTATTCAATCACGTTTCTCCAAAGACGCGACCTCGTTTGTTTTGCAGCTAAATTCACAAATCAGTGCAACACACCGAACACACTGAACATACAGAACGGTTCCCTCGACTCGAGCGTTGATCGAGGTGATCGAGCTGGGGGAATTTAAAACGTCGGATCAGATCACACACAGACGTCCATTACAGGACTAGCGTTTATTATGAAGGTAAAGGAGGGAGGACTTCTTACCGTCGGAAGCAACGGCTCCATCTGAGCGCTCTGGTCCTTCAGCTCCATCATGAGTCTGTGAGCCGGCTGTTGTGGTCGGATGTGATGCTGTCCTGCACAGAGAGACGACACAATGCGGTCACATGTTTAATAAGGTATTCGGGGCGACCCTAATGTTGTTACCCTCTCCCTCTCGAGCGCCCTCTTAGTGTTGGTGTGCGTCATGACGCACTTAAATAAAAAAACGAGTTCACAAGTCGCCGTTCTTTAAAATGCTCTGTCCGTTCAATTGCATCCTATCTGTTGTTAGGCAATAGATTTTCACATCTCACACTCTTCCTGAAAATAATAAGTGACCACACTGACCAGGTGTTACTGTATATACAATACGATCAAATACGAACAAATCGAGGAAAGGTCTTCAAGTTCAAGTTCCATCCATCCGCTTTATCCTTTATTAGGGTCGTGTGTGGGGGGGGGGGGGGGACGTCTTGGTCGTTGGGCAGATACACCCAGGACAGGGTGCCAATCTATCACTGTGCACACACTTACTCACTCAGACACACACTCTATATGGGGCAATTTGGAGAATTCAATTGACTTGATCCATGTTTTTGGACTGTGGGAGGAAACCGAAAAACCCGGAGGAAACCCACGCATACAAGGGGAAACCATGGAAACTCCACCCAGATTGGGATTCGAACCGGGAAATTCCTAGCGCTGAGAGGAGAACGTGCTAACCACTAAGCCACCGTGCTGCCCAAGTTCAAGTTCAAGTAATTTATTTATATAGAGCTTTTTACAACAGCACAATGTCACAAAGCAGCTTTACAGAATGAAAAGTCTTTAAACCCCCAAAGAGTAAGCCAAAGCGACAGTGGCAAGAAAAAACTTCCTGTGATGTTGTTATTTTAGGAAAGAAACCTTGGGAGGACCAAGACTCATTAGGGAACTTATCCTCCTTGAGCGGCCAGGCAGCGTCAATAGTGTAGGACACTATTGTCTTCTGATTACGTAGTAGACTGTCCTAGTTTTTGTGCATCAGTCAGTAGCCTCTGGTTTGGATGGTGTAGACAGAAACAGTTAATATCTTAATGTGACACAGGTTTTACACAGGCTAATTCTTTACTTTAATGTCATGTTCAGTTATTATTTAGAGGTGATGATTGTTTTTATGTCATCTCATTATCCATCTTCCGTTTTATGCTGTGCTAGGGTTGCAGGGGGGATCAAGGTCAATTGAATTTTCCAATTTGTTTGTGTATGTATGTGTGTGTGGGGGGGGTGTCTGTGTGTCTGAGTGAGTGAGTGTGTACCCAATTATAAAAACCTGTCCCTGTTGTATCTGCCCAGCACCCAAAAAGTTTACTCCTGGATGGGCATGGGGAACCCAAGGACAACCCTAGCATAGGATTTAGATGAAGAGAATAGATATATAATAAAAAATAGTAAATTTTTAGTATCCATCTATTATTATATACAAAGGAATAAAACACATCATGAAAACTGATGACTATAAGAATAGCATGAACACAACAAGCACTGACCGAGAGGCTGAACAAACCATAAACAAGAATTGTGAAAACTGAATCCATAAGTGTTTCTTATTGCAGGCCTATTCACACTCTAACAAATACCTCGGAGGTGCTGCAACAACACAACACAAACAGTACGCTGCAACACAGACAAAGCCATTTATTCTCTACAACCTGTGTTAGCATTTACATTTACATTATATTTGCTAAGTCACAAAGCAGACACTTTGATCCAAAACAACTTACAAAGAAGAGAGCAGCACAAGTCAGTAGTTAAGGATGAACCAATTATACTGTAGTTTTATCAAACCTGATCATTATCCAGTTGGCTTCAGTGCCTAGATTTACCCTACATTTATTTTTAGGTGCTACTAAAAGAGATGTGTTTTGAGATGTTTTTTAAATGTGCTGTATGTCCAGCATTACAGACTGAGTTGGAAAGATCATTTCACCTATTGGCAGTGGTGAACGATATGGAGTATAAAATTGGCACCATGTTGAAACACCAAGCAACATTCATTATTAGAGCACAGTGAACGTGTCTGGGTTTATCTTAAGAAAATATAGTTTAGATCCAGAGATTGTCTTGTAGGCCAAAATTGAATGCGGTCAGCTACTAGTAGCCAGTAAAAAGAGATAGTAGAGGAGTGACATGAATTTGCTTGGGTTGGTTTCACACAAGTCAAGCTGCAGAGTTGTAGATCAGAGACCCACAGCAGCAGCAGCAAACCAAAGTGACTTCTATTACCAGACCTCAATCAGTCCTGCACCCAGACAATCACCCCGGGCTGTACTGGCAGTGACTTGACAAAAGACAACTCAAGGCATTGTCAATACGAAAGGAGATACCCTGTGTACCCTGCATCTAATGTGAAAGTACAGCATATAGTGAGAGACAGATATAGGTACCAGTGCCAAAAAATTGTTTTTCTTTGAGGTATCACCAGCTCCTCATCCAAAACACTGTCAGAGTATCGCAGAAATGACAATTACTGGACAGAACCTGGATTTCTTATGGCATTGTAGTCCTTCCAGGATGGCCTCAATAAACTGATATATATATATATATATATATATATATATATATATATATATATATATATATATATATATATATATATATATATATATATATATATATATATATATATATATATATATATATATATATATATATATATATATATATATATATATATATATATATATATATATATATATATATATAATCCCCCCCCCCCCCCCCCCCCCCCCCCCCCCCCCCCCCCCCCCCCCCCCCCCCCCCCCCCCCCCCCCCCCCCCCCCCCCCCCCCCCCCCCCCCCCCCCCCCGAAACAACGTATGTTTGTAAATAGCGCTATATAAAAAATTTTTTTAACATTTGAACATGAATTTAAATTCATATAGGGCTGACTGATCTATGAAAGCTTGGACATTGAAGTTTCTGCTACAAATATTGAAGACCTTTTTCTAGGGGCGTTATGACATAAGGTTCACCTGTACAATCAGATTTGTGTGTCATTGTGTGCATCAAGCCTATTTTTTAAGAATGCCATTGTTATTTCTAGTGTATTGTTATAATAATATGTTCTAAGAAATGACTGACACAGATTTGATTTGACTTTGTATAATATGAGTACTTAGGTAAGGAAAATGTTTAGGTATACAATTTGTGACAGGAAACAAACTATGATCAGATTTTAATAGAAAGCAAATATAAGAATACAAGGGAACAAAAAATATTTTAAATATTACCTTAAACATTCCCCTGATCTTCGCTTTAAAAAATTGTCAGTGACTTTTCGTCGTTACTGAATCAGCAGGGATTTGTCTTTTTTATGTTTTCCTCTATTATTTGTCATAGAAAGTTATAAATCTATTCTCATAATGGTAAAAAGATGTACAGTCTTGTACGTTTTTATCCTTTTAATTGCGACAGTGCGGCTGATTTCTCCACATGCGAAGTATTTTTAAGTAAAGCTGATTATATGCCTCCTACAAATCTAGCACCGCTGCGTCCTCTAGTGTTCTTCAGCTGCATAATTGCATAATATGCTACACGTTTTTAGAATTAACTTTTTAATTTTTGCCTTTGAACAGAATTACTAAAAAATAGTTCCCCGCAATATATAGGCATAAAAAGTAACGTGAAATGATTATTTAGCTACTAAAATACAATACGATTTATAACCTGCTTATTAAATTCAAGTTATCTAGTCAGGGCGATTAACACATCAGCCACCAGATGGCAGCAAAATAATGTATGGGTTTCGAATCATAAACTAAAGCACCTTTCCTTCGATACAAGACAACGCGATATGATGCAGAACAGCACTTTAATAGTCGAAGTATAAAATAATATGTACTGTATTTGTATGGTATCTTTGTTGTATCTTTTATTTTGAAAAGGTTTAGTGCTCTTTTTAAATTATTCCTATTAAACTGTTAATTTAAAGCAATATAAACCTAAGCAAAGTATTTTTAAACAGTTATAATTCAATTGAAGTGCTAGTAATGTCAAAAGCATCGTTGTTGACACGTTTTAACGTGCTGGAGTGGGTTAGTGGCCCCAAAACGTTTTTGTCTGTGTACCATTTTCAGCATGTGACTGTAATGCAGAATTGTCTTGCTTTTTTTGCTTTCATTTCAGACCAGTCCCATTGTGAATTACAAGGCAAGTTTCACTCTTATCTTTTTCGCTTTACTGCCAATTTGTTGATGCAAATTAGATCATGTTAAGTTTTAAATTTGTACAGGTTGGTAATTACAGTAGTTTATGAAATGAGGTGTAAAACAAGTTTACAAGGATGCATGTGTGGGACACGAACATATAGAAAATAAGAGTGCCATGCCTCACACATCAAAACGATCACAATTATTTAACACATTTTGATCTGGTTCGGTTTTACGTTTTTGGCAAGAGTTTAATTCTCGTGCTAGATTTATTGCAAAAAAAAACACATCACAGATACATTAGCGTTTCAGCAGGCCTAGCTGATGTAAAGGAGTAAAAGACGTATGTAATTTATGCCTATTAAAGCAAAAAAAATGTAAGATATCGGAAAACGGTAAAATGCTTTTAAAATGTCGGCTGTTTGTCAGATTATTTGTCTTGATATACCAATTATTGGTATTTTATAGAAAAATTAACCTGATTAAAGGCCCAAACGAACAGCAGTACAACAAGTAGCCTACAAAAATGACCTTAGCTGAAGAGAAACAGTGAAACTACGGACTAATATATTTCCAAACAACAGCAATACCGAGCTATGCAATACAACTCCTTTTGGTTTCTATGAACACTGAACTACTGAATGTCCGGAGCTCCGAGTGTCTTGTTGTCATCTATATGCAGGAAATATAGAAGAACAAACCAGCCTGGATTTCACCGCTTTCCTTTTAGGCTAATATAAACAGTCTTTATATAATTCTCTAAAACATTCACAAAGCATCTAATAATTATGTTCTCTTACAGAATGTACATCGACGTCTGATGGGAGGCTATATCATGAATGTCAAATATATACATTATTTACAAGGCATGACTGAATCATTAAAACCGTTGAAAAAGACGCAAATGGGGAAATAAATAGCATCTCGAAGTGAATAAAAACAACATGGAAACGAACGCACAAATAAATAGACGTAAGTATAAATAAAAGTGTGGAATAAAAACACAAATAAATAGGAATCTGATTCTGGTGCCAGTAGTCATGTTCTCTCTGCGCCACTGCCAGATATCCGGCTTTAACTGTGTGAATAGAAGCTGTAGTAGCCAATGTCCTTGGAGCAGTTCTTCTCGCACTCCCTGGGCGTCAGCATTTCAGATTTTAACGGCGACGCTGTTTCTGAAACCGGCGTGGCAGATGGAGAGATCCTCCTCCGCTTGGCCTGCTCGAAAATGCCCGAATCGCTGGAGTCGATCGACTTAATTGAGGAGGGCGTCTCTATCCAGTTGGACTCGGACAGGTCCTTTGGTTTGCTGTCCTCGGTGAGCGGGGACCTCTCGGCCGCCACGCTATCGCCGTCGTCCAAACCCACCAGGTAGCTGGGAGCGGCGGTCCGGCCCGGGACCGAATTGGAGGGCCAGCATGGAAGCACGGTCCCGGATTTGGCGCAGTACTGAGGCGGGGAGCGCGCTCCCCACGCTGTCGCGTCGCTGTAGTAACCCAGGGCCCGGTTGGAGCAGCCGGCCGCCGGCAGCGGCAGTGTTTTGACTCCGGCGGCCGCGTACGAGAGCAGCGTGGCCGCGTTCCCCGCCAGATCGGCTGCGGCGGCAGCGTCGTACGCCGACGCGGCAAAGTCCAGTCGGTTGTTGGCCGGGGTGACGAACCAGCGCTGCGGGGAGCCCACCGCGGTGTCGTCGCTTTGCTGGGGCGAAAGCAAGCTGTTGCCGAGCGGGACGCCGCGGTCGCTGCCAGGAGCGGCACCAACGCCAGGGTGAAAGCGGGATTTGGCATATGAGCTAACAAACTGGTCCTGCAGAAAGGAGCCCGGCATGGCCGCGTAGCGCGCACTCGGCATGAGCTGGGAGCGAGGAGACTCACCCGGGGACGGAGTCAGGCGGTCAATGTCACAGCCCGTGTAGACTCTGTAACGAGGAAAGTTACAAACATCAAACACCGAGGCACCCAAATCAACAATAAATGCTCATCCGGGGTGTGTGTGTGTGTGTGTGTGTGTGAACTTTGCAATAACGTTATTCCAAACTAGTTGTTTTGATTCCAGTTAAGTGTACTTCGTTTACCAAAAAAAAGTTACCCTTTTTATATTAAATCCTGATTAATAAAAAAAAAAGGCAAACCGATTGTTGTATGTCTTTAACGCATAGCTATTTTGTTTTCCCATTTTCAAGAAACAATAAAGTTATATCGCACGACACATTTTATTTTCGTGAGTAACATGATGGCAAAATTAGGTTCGTTTAAATATGATGCAAAATCATTCGGTATATGATCATATGAAATAATTTCTAGCGTATCGATGTATTACAGGCCTATTGTATCGTTTTACGCCCAGGTTATCACAAACAGATAAATCGGTGTCATTTTATTCGAATCAACAATATTGTTGTATTTCCTTAAAGGCCAGATACTTTTTATCCTGTGTAGCTTATTTTATTTTAATTTTTTAAAAACGTAGGATCACAATGATGACGAATTACACATATGTAATATAATATAAATTAATATAATAGTCTATTTAATATCGTTATCTAATATTTAATAATACTTTATATTGAAATTATATTTCTTTATTTTTAAATCTGTAACAAATATTATTTTACATAATTCTAATGTAGACAAATATGAAACGGTCGCCATGCCTATGTAAACGAAATCAAATTAAATCCAAAATGTTTTTAGGCTTGTTTTTTTATTTATTATTATTATTTTTTTAAAGATGATTATGATCATCATTATTAGTACTACTACTACATAATTACCTGCTAAATTATCAGTTTGTAAACAAAGAAACGTAAATTTTAAGGATTATAAAGGGGTATCACTTAGTTGCAACCTAATTGTTGCATATTTTTCGACCATTGGTTTGTCTTAAGGATAATTAAAAACTTGAGCAATTTTTATATGCATTATTTATATAAATGTGTGTGTGTGTGTGTGTGTGTGTGTGTGTGTGTGTGTGTGTGTGTGTGTGTGTGTGTGTGTGTGTGTGTGTTTTGTTGTTTGGTAGTCTTTCACATTAAACTGCACTTGAAGTTACAAATTATTTGGTAAATTAAGAGTGAGAATTCTTAATATAGCAATAATAAAATAAGTAAAATCACAGATACTTAAAACAGTTATTATGAATACTTTATCAATAAGTAATTTGAAACGCACCACAGAATGATTATACAAACCTATAAAGAAAGCATAAATAATTGAAATAACTTACGTGTCATAATTGTCGCGAAATCCTTTCGCAAATGGATTGTGGTCAATTTTCAGCTGTGTAATCTGTAACAAAAATTAAAATCGAATTTTAACACTGGATTTCTTTATACTCTCATTCTTTTGAAAAGCTGTAATGGCCATTTTGCATCATTAAGTACTGCGCAGTAGAGTGCATATTTCTGAGTCATGTTGGGATGGATGTCTTACATCAGTATTCTGATAAGCTGTGACAGCAATAAACTGGGTCTCGGGAAACGTGAATGTTTGTACTCGACCCGGTTGGCTCGTATCCTCGGTTCCGTCTTCATTCACCTGCACCACATGCAGCCGTGGCTGATATTTATGCAGAGACTGCAGCACCACCATCTGCGACAAGAGCGACCACAAAAAAGTGGGTTAAAAAACAAACAGGTTAAAAATCTATTAGATTTTAATGCAACAGTGTTGGAAAGTCCAACACAAAATATATAAAGCAGTCAATTTTCGCTATTTGTCGCCATAATGCAATTTTTTAAATAAAATAAAAAATAAAATAAAAAGCATAAAACTTAATAACCAGTAGAGAATACATGAAGATGATCTTATTTGTGTTTGTTAATTTGTACTAACTGACCTGTCCCGTGTTGTTCGATGCTCCTTTATTGTTCGTCAATTTTAGTTTTCCAAAAGAAATCTCCTGCCGCATCCAGTGCGCGCCCGTGTTTGGTGAATCTGGGTGCATGTACACCCTGTTTCCTGTACAATGGACAGAAAATCAACGCTAAAGTAGGAAACTGAGAGCGATACTATAGTGCTTTTTTTTTCTTTCATTTTCCCCAAAAAATGCTCCTGGACAAGAGTGATATACCTGTCACATTGGTGTCCGCTTTGCCGCATGGTACCCATTTGCCCCCTTGAAAGCGCCAGTGGTTGGCATCCGCGAGAATCACGTCGACAAATATATTGTAGTGAGCCGTCGGGTCCAGACCAGAAATGTTAAAGCTTAAGAACGGGAACATTCGCCTAGAACAAAAGAGTTAATCAAACGCTAGTCGAAACAAATAGTAATCTAAGAGTTGGATGTAAAAAGAATACCTAAAAAATAAAATAAAATCACATTCCAATGTACTGTATGTTGATACATACTTTGACATTCTTAAAAAAAAAAGGACAAATAATTAAAATGAGCTTTTCTGCCATTATAATAAGCTCTTCCTGAAATAAAAAATAAAAAATACAAGGTGCTGTAGTCTGTATAAGCGCAACTGCGTAAAAATCTCCCTACCTCCCCTGTTTGGTTATAATCATCTCTGTCTGGTGGCGGTGGAATTTCAGCCACAGAGCTCGGTTGCACAGGTAGATCTGCGCTTTTCCCGGCAGCAGTCCCGCCTGTGCCGAGCTGAACTGGTAGAAGGCGGCTCCCTGGTACGCATGGCCGTACTGCTGCGCGTACGGGTAACCGGCGCTCGGATAGCCCTGCGGCGACGTGTTGCTCAGCAAACTGTTGTAGGCTCCGTTCGTTATGACCGGATGATGCGCCATGTAGCGGCTGGGACTTCCAATGGAGAAGGCCGGGTGCGCCGGTGCGTGCTGGCCGGGGTAGGGGAACATGGCAGGGCTGGCGGAGAGCGGCTGAGCTTGGCTGGACTGTGACAGGAGGTACCGTTCTCCAGCAGATCCATCGAAGTTGTGACGAACGTCAGCGACGCCGTCGAGCGCAGGGGAGAGTTTGCCCCTCTGCACGTCTCCCGACGAGTCCTTTGAGTCGGCGAAATTGTCCGCCTCTGACTGATTCGTCATCCCAGCGGAGTTTTTTTTTAGGGGTGAACTTCTTTCCAGGTTGTCACGAGCAGATGTAATGGGGTGGCCGTGCAAGGCGAGATCAGAGCTCTCGGAGTTTAGGTAGCCGCTGCCCACACTCAGGCATTTCTTGGAGAGAGCGAGAGCTGGCGAGATGCAGTGCTCTAGCTGCATAGCTCCCGACGACGACAAGCGGCAATTAACGCGAGCGACGTGAGACCGCAGGCTTAACGCCTCGCGAAGTTAACCCGAGAGAGAGAGAGAGAGAGAGAGAGAGAGAGAGAGAGAGAGAGAGAGAGAGAGAGAGAGAGAGAGAGAGAGAGAGAGAGAGAGA